>VZRF01006709.1:110502-258497 GCA_013396875.1 Vireo altiloquus
GACAAGTAATACAGCATAAAGAACCCACAGGCATTTGGGCTTTCCCACTTCAGTAGCAAATAGGGGGAATTATGGGTTGGTGGTCTGCTTCCCGTTAGGAGGACACCCCTCCATCTGCTTTCAGTACAGCCTGTTTTCAATTTAAAACACAGATTTCAATACAAACCTCAATTTCTTTACTCCATTTTATATGCAAAGCGAGGCTTATGAATCGATGTCATTGCCATAAGGGCTCAGACCAAATTTCCCCCCAAAATTCACAGGCTGTTCATTTGAATACCTGCTTACAGTGGTACACAATGGGCAGCTTTGAGAAGAAAAATTGATAATCTTCACGGAAGAGTAATTTGAATGAAATTACACTTGACAGCCTGTCTCCAAGCAAACAAGGAGAGTGAGGGAGCCTTAGCTAAGCTCTGAGGACTTGCCTAAGCCTCTGCTGTTGGAGCTTCCCAGGGAAAAAAAAATCCACACTTTTTCCTACATCTGACTGAAGCTTTTGATTAATTCTCTAGCTGTTTCTTGTGAAGAAAGGTAGCCATGGAAGAGAATATGGAAGAGGGACAAACACAGAAAGGTATTGTGTTAAAATTGCTTTTCCTTTGCATGGAGATAATTATTTTGCAGTTCCTTATTTGCCTTAGCAGCATGCTGTAAGGTTGGGGAATATCCGTATGTTGAGGCAGATGAGGAAAGACATATATTTTTCATATAATTTAATTCATTTTTCTCTCTGCAATAGCACATAGCATTAATATAGTGACTGCCACCTGATATCATGTATTAAAAGAGTCTAGGTAGCAAATCTTGCATTATAGGAATAATGTTGCGAGCATTTAATGCAGCCTGCTTTCCAGACTAGTCTTTGTTAATGTTCATTTATTTCACGTTTTCACGCTTGTCTAGCTGGGTCAAGGGAGTCTAGTGTGAACTATGAGAGAGCTACTCACACAATATTTGGAGCTGGTTGCAGTTGGATATCTAACAATGTAACCAGTATTTACACTCTGAATGAGAATCCAGACTGAACAAAGACAAGGGATATATTTTATATTTATTGGGCAGCATTGAAATTTCCCTCTGCCTTTTTGCCACTTTGGTTTTGTAATGCATTGCAGCAGACTTGCTATAGTTCTAATATTTGCATGACACAGATTTTCATTTTGCAGAAATTATTTTGCAGGCTGCAGCTGAAATTGCTTTAGAAAGATGTACACAGCATGTTCTGAGCATCTCTGTTCCACGGCTTCTGGTTGAAAATAACTGAATGTTATGGGCTGTGTTAGCACTTAAAGGTCCAATATAAAGTGATTGTGGACTATTAATTAATTGTGTGGATCTTTGGGAGGCACAGTGTTTTCAGTCTTTTCACTTAAGAGGCATTCTGTATAAGCGACATAACAGTTTTTTCATTTTTCTTTACTGCAAGCACCAAGGGTAATCCTAGTGAATATTTTCTATGTTAAATTTTTATTCTTTTCATTTTACAGCTTTTGAATTCTCTTCCATTTTTGAGGAGGATATAGGAAGTTGCCAAATAATTTAGCATAAATTGCCTGTAAAGGCATATTTTTTGCACTGATGCCATATTCTGTTTTCTGCTCCCTGATCAATCTGCTTCCTACATGTAAATGTCGTGCTTTCTCATTATAAGTGACCCATTTAGACAGAATGCAGCTTTGAATTGTTTATGGTCTTGACTTGATCTAGATGCACAGTAGATACTCATGAGAACATTAAAAGGATGTATGTGCTCCGCGTGTATACACACTTATCTTTATAGATAAATAGATTAGTACCTGGTTGGTCATTACAGCAGTTTCTTCGGTTGAATTTTATTATTTGTAAATGACAGATAAAATAGGAAAGTACAAGACAGGTCAGTTTTTCTGGTTTGTTTTGGTTCAGTGTGTTTTTTTTCCTGAAGGTAAAATAAATATTTTTACTGTATAATTCAAATTATTTAGGGTGCTTTACATTTAGAAATTGAAGGCATGCTATTTTTAAACTTCTGAAATGCATTCTTTTGCTTCTTGCAACAAGTAAATCGAACTGTTTGGCCAATGAATCAAAATACGTCATTGTTACCAAATGATATTGCCTGAAGAAACAGCATGAAATTCAAAACCCCTAAATTCTTATTAGAAATAGAAAAAAAAATCAGAGAAAAAAGTGAATAATTTTTATATATTGAAAGAATGTGTTGTTATTGATAAAATGTGTCCTCATTGTTCATATGATAAGCAGTTGAATGACCAATAGCCACTCAAAATGGTGTGATTAATAGTGTGATTACAACAGCTAACACTACTTACCCCCCACCCCCATTTACAATGCCATGTGTTCAGCCTTTTTTCCCTTTAGTGGTACCCAGCTGTCATCACAGACAGTGTCAGGAGAATGTTAAGGGATCAGAAATCATATGTATTTTTCCTTATCGCTGTGAAAGGGGATGCTGCTTAGTTTCTGTGACCATACCTGTGAACTTGTCATTTCAAGATGTCATGTTCCCCTGCGGGATTATGGCAACTTTTAAAATTTATTTAGAATTTGGAAAGTATTTGGAATTCCAGAGGCAAATTAAAAAATAGTTTCGGTTTTGAATTTTTGGGGGAGCTTGATTACATGATAAGGAAGTATAGGGATGATTATGAAATCATGGATCTCCTTAAGTTTTGCACTTCGCACTTGAAAAATATTGTCCAATTCTAGTATGACATGATAGTTCTTTCATATTTCTGCATTTTTTGCTTCCATTTAGTGTGATCTATCTACTATGTGTTTAATTAATATCCACAGTGCAGTTCCAGGTCATCCAGACCATTTTTGCTAATTATAGTGTTTCAGCAACAGTAATCGTAATTCATATATACTATTTTTCATCCTCCTGCCATCTCGAATTAAAATGTTTCTTTTTCTTTTCTGATTTATACAAAATCAATGGGAGTATAAATTGTCACTGCTTATCAACTCTTGTGCTTTTTACAGCAGATGCTTTGAACCTCCCACTGAACAGCATTACGTCTTGCTAGCAGCCATGATGGAAATGAATAACTTCATATTGATGCATTTCATAAATACGATGAAGATAGCTCTAACAGATTTGGGAGTCTTGTTATTTCTGAGAATTTTGTGAAATAAGATATAATTAAGTGCAAAGATAATTCTTAACATAGTGGTTCCAAGTAATGACCTACCACACTCTCTCAACATTTTAATGTTTAGCACTTACGATTTCTTTATGTCTGTATCTTGAAAAATTTTAAACAGGGAAATAGTATTTTCCTTTTTTTCTCTGAAAGTAATGATTTACTACAAATTACTTCAAAGTAAGGGACATCTTCTCCCCTCCCAATTTTCTTTTTATTGGCCTCAGAAAGTGTGTTTTTGTATTGGCATCACTACCCTTAATATGGCAAAATGAGATAAGGCTGTTATCCAGCAGTTTTCATGTGTAACACTGTAAACATTGAAAACAAGAACAATTTATATTCATACATTTCCTGTTTTAAAGTACTAGAAGACTTGTTGTGCCTCCTCCACCCCCATTTATCCCCCTTGATATCATATTTCCTTTGCTAGAAAGTGAGTACAGGTTAGGGAGGAGGTTTCAAAGGTATTTGCTACGCAGCTATCTCTAGCTGTCCAAGAATCGAAACTGTGTAGGAAGTCTGTCTCAAATGTAAAGTAAATTAACTCTAAAATATATTCTAACAAAGTAAAAAGTCATAACATCTCAGAAATATCAACTCATTCACAATTTCCATAACACTAACATCATGCTACATCCTAGACCTCTAACATACTAAGACATTAGATTGAAAATTTGCTGCCTTGAAAACCCAGGATAACTAAAGCCTGCAATTTATTTGACTTATTTTTCAAAAAATATCAGGTCCACTTGGAAGCAGAAATTTCACTGATGGCTTTAAGGATGCACGCTAATTTTGAAAACCTCATGTCTAAGTTGTATGTGGCAGTGTTAGGTTTCAGCTGCCAGTATTTGAAAGACATTGACGTCAAACTGATAGCTTTGTGATGTGGAAAAATGTGTATGTCCAGTTCCTGCATTTTAGGTCTTCCCTGTGTGAAAGCAATGATTGCAATGATGTCCCCAGCCCCAGTTATTCATACCAATAAAGAAGTTTTCAGAGGGCAGGCACTGTAATTTTTTGCACTGTAAGGAACTTGGTAGAGGGGAGTGAGAAGTTCTCACCACAACCTGTTTCAGAAAAAAAGAGAAGTGTTCTGGAGCAAAATAAGTCGTACTTACACCATTTGCACTAAATTGAAGATGAATTTTCTTTTTTTTTTTTAATGATTCATCCATGGCTTCATTTTGCAGTTTGAATTCCTTTATAAAATAAACTCTTGGGAATCAATGGAGCACCATGTGTTTGTACAGCAGCAAACATGAAGAAGATACAAATGTTATTTGAGATCTCTTGGCTGTAGTATACTTAAAACAGTTAAGGGTTCACCAGTAGGATAGAGAAAAGATATGTAGTATTATTGTGACTAGAAATTATTGGATGCCAGGAAATAATGACTTAGGGTTTGGCCTTAGTGATTTAAGTGGATCTTTAAGTTTGCATTAGTGATTTAAGTGGATCTTATGCCTATTATCAGAGCTTTTTCATTTATTCCACATCATACCAGTAAAGGAGAAATTTAAGCAGAGTTCTGGAAGAAAATCGTAAGGAGACTCGGATGCTATCGGTAAAACACACAGCCTCTACTTCTTCAGCCATGAGAGGCTAAATTATTTCCTTTTACTTCTGTACTTTTTGGCAAATGGCAGATTGATTTAGGAGGATAGTACAGAGTAGATGAAAATGATTTATTTTGTTTCATATTAAGAAATACCTACAGCCAAAAAGTCCAGACACTGCTGGCATCCTTTCTAAGTTAGTCTTCTAAATTTTCTGATTTATCTCTAAGATAGAATGACTTTCCTTCTTTTTTGACTATTGTTACAAAGTTGGTTGAAATAAGAATGAGGAGATCCCAGTATTTTGCACTTTGATTTTGTTTGGTGACAGTACTTGTAAATAAAGCAGTTATTTTTTTTCTTTAAAGTAAATGTCGCACTGAGTGAGAGCTGTGCTTGTATCTTCTGTAGTTAGATCCTTTTTATGTTGTTAGTATTCAAAAGTAACTTGGAAATGGTTTTCAAATTTGGCCTTATAAGTAGGAAGTAGCAGACCTTTGCTGGCTGATATTCTTCATACCAAATCTGGATTTGTAGTGCTTGGTTCTTAAAGAAAACATGGTGGGCAGAGGTCAAGCTCTATTTACTTTTGGAATAGCTGTTCAACTTAGTAGGCTTAGTGCCCAAGCTTGTGTGGAGATTGGAGTTCTGCAAGTTGCTTTAGAGTATAGTGGTCTTAACTTTCATCATGTTTATTGTTTCCTGTTCTTAAAGACGTGTTATAATAAGACTATTAGATAAAATACTCACTTAACAGTTACAAAGTCACTAACAGAGTAAATTAATTTCCTTCTTAATCAATGCTAAATATGGAAATAAACTTTAGCATCTGGGAAACTATGTCACTGTATTTCCTGCTTAATACTCCTTAGTTGTTAATCAATATAGTTTATTAAAGAAAAATGCAGTAACAGTCAATATGAATTTGAAGATAATTGTTCTAATACTGTAAGAACTATTCTCCTTTATGTAGTAACTACAGGCTACCTTACTTAATATTCTTACATTAGGAGCACTGAGTTCTAGGGCTGTAATTTGAATATGTTATTATTCAATACATTAGGCTTTTATTCAAAGATAATGATGTAAATAAATTTAGTCTTGCTTGCTTATTTAATCTTTAACACTGCAATGTCTCTGCTAATAGTAGAAAACTTTGTATTTCTTACAGGCTTAACATAATACTAGTCCTAGGCATGAAAATCCAGCATTAATAGGACTTAATTATGATTTTATATGCACTCTTTCAGGGCAAAAAACATTCCAACTGCCCCAAGGCAGATGGAATCCTCAATTCAATGTGTGAAAATTTAAGTCTTCATGGTAATTTTGACACTTGGATGTCAATTTCATAAATAAGCTATATTAAAAAGATTTTTCATAGGAGATGTAAATGCTTAGGAAAAAAGTGTTGAATGTGTTTAAAATTATTAATTTACACTATTTCTTGAAAAAATACTGTATTGGAATAGGAAAATAAATAGGAAAAGCTTTTTCGACAGTTTGTGAAAGTAGTCTCACCTTTGGGAAGGGCTATTCTGGGTTTCCAATTACTCTAAAAAAAAAGAAATTAAGAAGGAAAGTGCAATACTATAGATACAGCAAAATTAAATTTGGTTCAGATGAGTTCTTAGGCTCCTTATGGAGAAGGATTGAGAGATTGTTATACCTAATATCTAAAATATTTTTATTTTAGCTTATGACTGTGCACTCATTTCTGATTGGTATCTTAAACAATTTGGATATGTGATGTAACCTGTTTTAAATGGCCTGCCACTGCACTAAAATTCAAGATGGAAGAATAGAGGAAATGCTACTGGCCTTACATAACAATGATGTTTGCTTTCTTGATACAATAGCTTTTACCTATTAATTCTCTCTATATACATAGGTGAGAGTGTGCTATTTCCTCCTAGTAGTTTTATATGGAGGACTGAGTAGAAAATAATAAATAAAACCCCCACATATTTTTGGGCTATTCTGCCTCAGATTGTAGACACTAAGAATGGTTTTATAAAACCCATGGAGAATATGGGCACCTGATGGGCATTGAAAAACAGAATATAAAAAAGGCAAAGGTGAATATTGATTTTATATTAAGTACTTTGTCAGTCAATATTCTGTTTGGCAATTCTATTTCAGAAGAATTTTCAGCCAATTCGAGCATCTAAAATGCATAATTCCTGCTAACATCACATGGCTGCTTTCTGAGGCAGGCAGCAAGTCCCACACTGATGTGTTGTCACAAATCTTTTTCTTGTGGGAATGGGGAGTTACATAGGCTTCAATTCCACTGTATAATGAATGAGGAGTAAGTATTATCATTTTCTCAGCTGCAGAGGGATCAAACTCAGAGCATCAAAATTGAGAGGGTCAAAGATATACACCAAGTAAGAATTAAAAAAGTGGGACCTATTGTGTACGTGGGCTCTAGGGCCTCATGAAGGAGCAGCCCTGACACAAAAAAATGACTTAAATGTTGTCTTAGCTTGTCCATGGTAAGTCTTATGCTTCAATGCATTAGTCTCAAAACCACTAAATTTTATCCTTTATTTTTTTCCCCCTTTAAAAGTTTCATCTCCTTCTTACTAGTTATCATGGAGGAATTCCGCACTCCTCCCAAAATTTATACGACAGCCATCTGGAACAACATTTTTCCAAATAACAATTGCTGAAATGCAACTATTAAGTGCAAGCATTACTCTTCTTTTTACACTTATAATGCAGCTGACATTTGCACTTGGACAGTTTCTAAGGACTTTTTTATTTCGTTCACATAATGAAAGTTTCATTTTTTTCCCCAGTAGTGATTACAATGCTATTATACAGCAAAGGTATATCATAATAAATTTAGTATCAATTTTAACAAAATTCAGTATTTTAACAGTGGCATGAGGGGAACAGTGCATTTGCTGAGCTTTTGGTATAAAACTAGACCAACAAAAATGCATTTGCTGCACTTCTAGTATATGAGCTTTGCAGTAAGGTACTACTACCAGAATTTGAGAAAAACTCATGGCAAATATATTTTATTCCCTTCACTTATCAGTATCGTCCTATTTTTACCCCAGAACTGCATTTTGTTTTTAATTCCTCCTTAAAAAAAAAAAAAAAGTAGCTCTTTTTGATTGTTGTCTTGCTTTTCACTTTTCTGTGGAAGCACTTTCTTTACTTTGTTTTAATGCCTGGAATACCTGGAAATTAAATTCTACAACATTTTTTAATTTCTTCTGGGAACAAGTAATAGAAGATGACAAGTGCTACATGTTTATTAATTAAGTTGTAGCTGGTCACATCCTACTTCTCAGGTTTCAGAAGAATGATTTTATACAGGGAGAATTGGACATTAAGGAGGAATTTGAAGGAAGAGAGTATAGTAGCATAGCCAAGTGATAAGGCAGGGATTGCTCTGCACTTAGGCACAATGGGAAAAAAGTAGAGATGATTGATGACTGTGCCGATAGAGGTTCAAGAGAGGCAATATGAAGAAGAAGAAATGAATAAGCAGTAGAATTTGAAACACGTTTGGAGGGCTTCAGAAGCAGGAAACTGATATGGAAATAGGGTAGTCATGTGATTGTTTATGTTGAAACAGACCTCTGAGCTCAGCAGGACCAACCACAAATCCATCACTGCCAAGCACACCACTAAACTATGGTGCAAGACAATATTAGAGTTGAAAGAACATTTGAGTTTTACACAAGAAGTAAACAGAAGCATAGATTTGAATTTTCTTTTTAAAATAGTGAACATTTAATTTAAGCACATTTTTTCCCCTAAGTAAAACAGCAGCTATGTTCATGGCTACTAATAATACTGCAATATTATTATGGCAATATTGTAACTGTGGGCAGTTTCTGACTATTTGAAGCTATAGGTGAGGAAAGAGAGAGAATAAGTCTGGTTGTATCTTAAAGTGATAAGAGATAGGAAAGATTCTTTTAGTTGGAAAAGGAAACCATATCAGTTCACGTTCACGGAAAATAGTTATCAAAATTGACCTGTTGTCCTAGTTTCTCTGGTGAAGGAAGCTGGTACTGCACCCCCTTGCTCAGCAAGGTGATGTAGCTATGTGGGAGGCTCCACAGTGTAGTGGCACCCTCTACTACTGGTGAATCAGCTTCGCTTTCTTTATGTAGTTCATCAAACCTCCCACCCCCTGCTTTCCCACCAAATCATCTCTTACTCTGTTAAGATACATGCAATAGTAAGCACCTGGCATAATTTTGAATCTATTTAAAAGCCTTTGGAAAACAACCATGGGAAGAGCTTGGGGTATATCTTTGCAGTTCTCAGGTGAGGAGGTTTGATCATAGCTAAGAATTTAGGTTTGCATATTTTTATACAGGAGTAGATCCTGAGCTTCTGATGTCAAGGTTTTGATTGGCACTGCAGGGTGAGATGAGGAAACCTGTCCAAACCAAGTACTTATCCCTATGCTTGGGTGGCACAAATCTCTGATTCTCATCTCTCCAGAAGAAAGCTAATACATACATCCTGTTGTGTTCTACTTGCATCTGCCACATTGTTTGCTCCCGGTCTCTTTTACTGTTCTATAACTCATCTCACACAAAACAACCTTCAAAAGATTCTGTGCTCTGAGACAGTGAAAGTTACTGTCAGTGACTTGAATGCTCTGGGAGCATTTGTGAGTTACCTAACTAACAGTGAAGTCATTCAGTTTCCTCATTAGTGAATGGGAATAGACAAGGTAAAGTTACCTTAACCTTTCCGAGAAATTAATCCCTGCCTTTCGCCAGTTGACTAATATGTCCTCTTGTCACGTGTACTAAGTGATAAATATTCAGCAACTCCTTGCTCTTGATCTGCTTGTTTTGCAACCTCTGTGATGAAAATTTATTTCCAGCTACATTTTTCTGCATAATTTATTTACTATATTCATGGCCCAACTTGGAGTTGGGATCTGTTCTCTGTGATGCTTGCATTTGATTTGCTCCCTTTGCAATGGAAGAGGCAGGGAATGACTGAGACGAAGGTGCTGCTGTTACTTGGACCAGATAAATGCTTCTGTGCCCTACCTGAGTACAGTGTTAAACAGGTCAGGCAGCTGCAGTAGAAGAGGATGCAGTAGTTGCTTCTGGGTGCAATAAGCCCAAATTCAGCCTCTCTGGCTGCTGGATTAGTCCATTGTAATAAAATTTAACTGAGCAGATGTCCATGAAATGATTCTTATTTATACTGATAATGATGATGATAGTAAAATAAAATAATATTTTGAATTCTGCATAAGGTGTGAAAGAACTTATAAACTATTAAAGGGTAGTGTTTTTCAAAAATGCTATAACAAATAAAGAACAGGTATCCACTATGGGGGTAGTGAGTTGATAAGTTATTGTAAATAGTAACTCAATATGCATAAGTGAGGATGGAAGTAAATGTCCAAAATTGCCTTGAGAAAGGGACCATTGACTACTAGCCACTGTGTTAGTCATAAAGGTATTCAATCATATTGTTATATTATTGATTTTTAAACTGAAAAAAAAGCTTTATTGTGAAATGTTTCCTGCTCAAAATGGTTTGCCTTTGTTCATGACTTGTTGATAAACCAGTCCCATATAGAAAAGGAATTTACATTTCCAGCTGATTGACACCAATACAGTAATTTACTTTATTGTGAAATAGTCAGAATATGTTAGATATGTTAAGTGCTTTTCCTATTTGTTGGTGTGCTTCAATAATGCAGCACAATTGTCTTCAGAGAATTTTTCAGCCTTCTAATTTTTAACTGGCAGGTTGACCACTGCTTCTGACCAATATACACTTTTGATATCCCTGACCTTTCCTCTTAGTATCAGATTGCAGTTCCTTGTAAACACCTGCAGGTTCTCTATGCATTTCTCATGGTAGTCCGGTGCCTTATTGCCATGTTACTTAACTAGGTGGCTGAACTAGATTAAAATGAAACAATGTCTTGTTTTCCAGGTGTTCATAATCAGCTTGACAGCTACTTCTCTGAGTCACAAAGCGTGTCTACTGTTTAGTCTTGACTTATATCTGGTATCTAATGCTTTCCTTTTGCTAGAAAATTCATAGTTCTGATAGAGCATTAAGGACCCCTTTTATTCACACTGCCCACCAATGTTGTAGAAAGATCAGGATTTGCTTGTAAGTGCATATATGGCCCTTGAGTACTTCTAAAAGTTATAGACATCAGTAATTTGAAAGTCTGAAAAATCAATGACCAATGCTTTGATCTTGCAAAGATTTAAATATACATCTTTGATGTCATGCACTGTGAGTAATCCCATTGGTTTTATACCAATGTAAGCAAAAAGGAAGCACATGAACACCTAAGATTAAGACCTTACAATGCCATGGAGTAATTTGCATGTTGCTGTCAGGTTTTTGGCAGAATATCTGTGAGAAGATGTGATGATGCAATTAAAAAGGGTTTGAGAGGAGACTGGAAGGAAGGTTACAGGCAGCTGGTTTATCAGCTGAGGGTTTTTTTTTGTTCGTTTGTTTGCATTGCATGGTATTACAGTGATTAATATGCTTTGGGTCTCCTGTGGCTGTCTGCAGTTTCTAAAAAATATTATTCTTCTTAGATGCTTTTTTTTTTTTTTAAAGTTTTTGTTTGTGGTTTTCTTTTGAATTAGTGGAATTTGGATTTACTCCTGCACAGGGTATACTGGACCTTCTAGTGGTATTGAACAATTTTGCTAGTGTGTCTTGTTCACACACTTAAGCCAAGATGATCATCAAATTTGCTGTGCAGATGGAATTTTTCCCAAGGCAGGCTTCTAGTGACCTTCTTTTTGCCTTTTTTTTTTTCTGCAACATGATCATGGTTTGCTTTCTAAGATTATCTGGGAGTTTACTTTCATTAAACTCTTGCTTCTAGTGCAAGACTAACACTAGTGTTTTCCTTCTTGCTGTCCTCCTGTAACAAAATATAGATGAGACCTTTTATCTTTGAATGTGGGTCTGGAGCAGCATGTTGGTCATTTGCCTGTATTTTTGGGCTAGATGAGTAGATTTAATAAATCCTTCTGAACTGAGTATCTATTACAAGGTTTTCTTTTATTAGAAGGTTCTGGACTCTGACAACATCTAGTCTGAGCATTATTCATTTTTTTCTGAGATTTTTACATTATGAACAGTGCTGTTAAAAATTTTAAAGGGAGAGAAGATACTATTTTCAGTTATGTGTAGGGTTTGTGTATCTTCTATTTTTTATACCATTTTATTAGGATAGATAAATTTAATAAAAAGGATGATCATCACTGTGACTATCCTAAGAATTCAGTAAAACATGTATGTTTCAACCACACCCATGACATGTGGCACATAGGCCAGAAAATGAAAATTAATTTCATCTGTTCAACAGCATATGGAGGCTACCATTTCTCAAAGATGTTATCTTTCAATCTCTCCAAATTATTCTAGATTTATGAACATTGTTCACTAGTGAAAACACTGGAGTAATTATAACCTAGTGGTGGGCAGGTCTTTTAGGTCAGCTGTGTTTATGCTTGTGGTTCAGACAAGATATTTTTCTCCCCCCTCCCCATCTGGTACACTCATCAAATATTTAAGACACAGGGGAACCTGTTAAGGACATTTGGGCCTTCTTATCTGCTTTATGGCTGTGTTTATCTACTTTTGCTGTTGATATTTTTTAGTTTTGATCTGTTGCATCTCTATACCATCTGTATTGTCTGTACTTCCAGCAGATATCCTTCCTTTGTTACCTGTCATATCCCCTTCTAGAAGATGAATACATGTACTTTATTACATAATTATTGACAGTATGGTCAATAATTATGTAATAAACCACTCTGTACTGGATCTAGTGATTGAAATATGCAGATTTCAAGACTTTAAAGAACCTGTAGCTGGCTGCAGGTGTGTTTTATGTTTTAGCACAGCCAAAGAGCTGAAATACAGTTTCCTGATAGAAGAGCAGTATGTTCCTGCCTGGGGAGTTACCTTCTAATACACAGTTATTCCTGCTTGTCTGTCTTGATTTATTCCTCATACTGTTTTATTTTTGTTATTATCTTTTAATGTAGAGACAACTAGATTTGATGTAGCTGCTGCTGTTTCTAAGTCCTGTCATATCCTCTGGGATATATTTCTTTCTCCTTTGTGTTATTCTTGCCTTAATCACTCCTGATCTTTTTTTTTTTTTTTTNGAGTTATGAAAGTACTGCCACTCCAGAACCACTGATCTGTAATCATTCCTCTAATCTAATACCCTGCCAGGGTGATAGACTTCAGTGTTGTTGCAGAATGTGGTTGTTTTATTTCTAAAGGGATAATTTTACTGGGCTTTTTGTGGTCCTTCAGGGACAATGAATTACAAAATGGCCCAGATGTAACAGGCAATAGGTAGCAGTCATTAAAGTAAATTATTGCAGTCATCCTCTGTCTGATTAACTGTCCTTAATCTGTTAACATTTTGGGATTTTTTCTATAACAATCTCAGTGTGATAAACTATATAATTTAAAAGCTTCCCTACAGAAGTATTATTAGGAAAAATTTGATTAGAGGTGAAAGTGTGTTATAATGATGCAGAATTTTTCAGGTAAGTATAGTCATAAATTCTATTATAAATTAAACTAGTAAGTACTAAAATAAAGAATACTTGCATAGAATGAATATAATGAAACAAATTTCTCCTTTATAAGTGGGAAAATGTTAGAAATTTCCACAAAAATTTATTCACAATTTTCAGAATATGAAAAAATTTCAATATTTTTCAATTTTAATGATGTTATGTAAAAATAGGGTAATTGTTTGCATTTGCTTTATGCAGTTGCTTTGACTCTTTGTTTTTTATTCTTTGTCCATTATGACTCATTTCATGAAACTGTTTGTTTTACCTTTGTTAAGAAGAACTAAGAAAATACCTCTTTTCTAAGTGTCTTTATGACTATTGGGGTATAATAGCAGTTGCTCTGTCAGTGTCACAGTGTTTATTTTAATCTCTGAATTAATTTTCTTGGTTGCTAGGCAATTCTACTTCATAGATTTAATGGAAATGACTAATTCAGTGTGCTCTCATTTCATAATGGGCAATCGTTTGCATTAAAACTGAAACTAGGTTTCTTTATGACATAATGTTTGACAAATACGCATATCAGTATACAATTTTATTACTCTTGTGAATAAAATATCCAAATTTCTGTTATACAGTCCTGTATTTCTTGTACAATCCAGCAAAGTTGTTGTAAATATAAAGTATTCAGAAGAGGGAGAATTTGGCTTTTATATATTTGTAGAGGGCAAACATCTGCCCTAATGTCTGACATTTTGGAAATTTTTTCAGGCTATGGAGATGGTTCTGTAGTATGTATTTAGAGCTGGTATCAGTTAAGCCTTTTTATATCCTCCATGGCAGTGGTGTAATTAGTAAGTGCTCTGTATCTCAGATACTCAGCCTACAGATGTATTCAGCAAATACTGCTTATTAGTGGTACATGGAAGTGCAAAAATAGGTATGAATATTCAAAGTAATAATGGCCATATTATTAAAGAAAACCTCTCGGCAGTCAGTAGTTCTGGAGGTTTTTCATACTGTAAAAATATAATGCCTGAGGACAGTTTCTTTAAAATATTGTTTTCTGCTATTTCAATACTATTCTTATTTAAGGACAAATGTACAGGAAACAGAACTTTAAATGAAGGTTCTCAGGTTCCTCAGTATCAGGGTAGTGCAGAAGTGTAGGCCTTATTAATTTTGCTGCTACCAGCTGTGCTTTAATTTATTCTGAGCTATCAGCTAGTGAAATAATGTCTTTTAGCTTGTTATCTCCATTTCACTCTTATGTTTCCATATTGGTGAGCTGCTCAGCTTGAAAATGAATGGAATCCACCCTCCTTCTCTGTAGAAGAATAAAGGCTTCTGTGGGCCAGACTGCCTGTGGTGTACCTTAGTACTTCTGTGCTTCTGGCATTGTTTCAAGGTTTATCAATTCAGCTTCTTTAGACCAGAACATCAGCTTAGTTCCTCTTTATTTTCCTTCCCTTTAGTTTATCATACATTTGTATTCCTGATAGTGGCCACCTACTTGTACAGTTAGTGCACTGAAGATCACAGCTGATTTTCTTTATTTGTATAGTTTATGGCCAGCAAAACACTAAATTCCAAATCCAGTTCACAGAGACATAATATTTTATCAAGACAGTGAAGACTGGGAGTGCTCTATATTTTAATGATTTTGTATTTAGTACACAGTGTTTCAGGATCTATTAATACAAAATACCTCTAGAAAAATCTTCCAATTGCTATCTTACAACTTCAATTGCCACGTAATGGTGGTACAGTAAGCAACAATACCATGCTATTTTTGAGCTTTCTAACTGGATTTGAGAGAAAACAAATTTCAAAAATCACAATTATACAATGCAATCTCAGTTGAGTCCTCTAGATATTAAAGCAAGATGAAGTATGCCAGGGAATACTTACTAATTTGTAAATAAAAAAAAAATTGCAGGCATTAAATGTTCTTTGCTAATAAAGGTGAAATGCAGAGTAATTGAAGATTCATTCCGGTCCCACCTTAATTTCTAATCAAACACTTTATTTAAATTAGCAAAATTAAAGGAGTTGCATTCATTATGCATATGGCATATGTGTTGTTAAAATGAAGAGCGACAGACCTTTGATTTTTAGCAGTGACATAATCTAAGGCAGAGTGCTGTGATATACATATGGTGGATGTCTGTACAGTATGCCAAAGGAAGGAACAGTTCAGAAAGTTGTTAACTTCATTCCCTTCAAAAAACCTGAATTTCTTAGTGATTATAACATGTGATATGGAACGTTCTGGATGGATATGTCTCTACTAGAGATTAGCCCCTTTTTTTCACTCATTTTACAGTAGCGATACCCAGCAAATTAGGCTGTGTTTGCTTGTTCATTTAAAAATAAATGCATTTTATTCTGATGAATGGCTATTTTTCTTTAGATAGGTGATTACAACATTTTCAGCTACTGAAATGATGAAAAAAATTGTTCTGTCTTTGGCAGCAAAAAATATAGAGTGTTTTATCAGCACAAGATGCAGTATAACCCCAAATCCGAAGAAAATTTCAGGCTGAAAATTAACAGGCCTAACTCTTAATAGAAATATACTCAAAATACCATTTCTTAAATGTATCTGCTGTCTTTGAATACATTTTGTATACAGACCATGCAAAGAGAGCCTGTGAGCATCTTCCTCCATGGTGCATGGGATGTGGTTCCATCATGTCACATCCAGTCTCTGCCCAAAACTGTAAGCACCACCATCGTATTTGTCTTAGTGGAAAGAGTACACTGTGGTGAGCTCTGCACTCTTATAGCAAGATTTATTTCTGCTATACAAGCCATCTTGTTTAAATGTTGTTTATAGCCCTGTCTTTAACACTGGTCTCTGTTAATAGCAGGTACAGTTAGATTAGTTGTTGAAATAACCTGTCTTCCGCATGTCCCTCACTTAGTTGCAAGTTTGAAGTCCTCTTGAGCAACAGCTCCAAAAATCATGTGAAATGAACAAAATCTCAGCAGTTTTATTACAAAAGCAAATTTCTGGCGTTATTGGCTCCAATGAAAAATTTATCCTTAAAATTACATTTATTATATATTTCGTCAATAGGATATGGATTGTGTGGAGGCTCTGACAGTGCTGGTGACACTTTCAGCACTCATGGGCCCTATCCTTGTTTTCATTTACAGGCTTCCAAAGAATTCGAAATGCTAAGTTGGTTTTATTTCCTTTCTTTTTTTTTTTTTTTTTCTGTGATAAATAAGAGTATTCTTCAGCCTTTGGTATTTTAGTTTTAATGTCAAAGCACATGATGGACCTAGTGTTTGCCTGTTAAGAATTGAACACTGAAGAGCAGTTCTGCCCTCAGACAACAAATGTTGCATTTAGAATGACTGAAAGCAATGTCAAACTATTATAGGCTTCCCTAGATATAAAAGTGGGCAGGAAGGACTTATTGCAATTTAAACAGATGAAGTGTAGAATATAAAGTTTCCTGAAGTATAGACTGTCTGGTATGTGGGTTGGGAAAAAGTGGTTGGGAAAAAGTGGATGGAACTTTATCTTTACCATCCAGTCAGAAATTGTAGTAGTACAGTTAGCTTGCTAGAGAGGATTAATGACAATACTAGGTCAGTCCACGGAAGCATATTTCCAATTACTTCCAGTCTTTTTTTTTTCAAGCAAGTAGTATTCAAAGAAAATATTTGCATTAATTTTTTACAAATTTGATATTAACCTATGAAATTACATTTACTAATTCTAACATATTGAAAAAAGATTTTTCTCTTCAAAATTCTATCTAAGGGAAATTTCTTCAGAAGTTTGAAATGGTTTTTAGCTTGTTGGTTTGGTTTCTTTTAATTTCTATTAAGAAGTGTAGTGCTTTCTTTATATTGTGACATGCTGTTGTGTTTTAATTTCAGCCAGCAGCCAACACAGCTGCTCACTCACTCCCCCACCAGTGGGATCAGGGAAAGTTAAAGTCAGAGAACTCGTGGGTAGAGATAAAGACAATAATAGGGAAAGCAAAAGCCATCCACACAAGCAAAGCAAAACAAGGAATGAATTCCCTGCTTCCCATGGGCAGGCTGGTGTTCAGCCATCTTCAGGAGAGCAGGGTCCCATCATGCATAGCAGTGACTTGGGAAGACAAACACCATGATTCCAAACATCCCCCCCTCCCTCTTTCTTTCCCCCACTTTCTATCCTGATCATGATGCCATATGGTCTGGAATATCCCTTTGGTCAGTCTGGGTCACCTGTCCTGGCTCTGTCCCCTCCCAGCCCCCCAGGCACCCCCAGTCTCCTCCCCAGTGTGGCAGAATGAAAGGCAGGAAAGCCCTTGGGCTCTGTGTAATCCCTGCTCAGCAATAACAGAAACATCTCCTTATTATCAACCCTGTTTTTAACACAAATCCAAAACACATTCCTGTACCAGCCACTGGGAAGAAAATTAGCTCTGCCCTGGCCAAAACCAGAATAAATACATAGCACACTTGTAAGTAAACACTGCTATTTCTGGGGTTGAGATATACTGGTGGAAGAGGCAGTAAACATTATAGCTTGGTTTAGTAATGAAACAGTGATTTTCTGTGTCCCGATTAGAGACAGGTGAAGTAGTACTAAAAGATGCTTAGAAAATGAACGTAATATAAACCTAGTGTAATTGCAGTAGATTCTCATAGCTGCGCAATAACTACTTTATCTTTTTAATATAACTATACTGTATTTGTTAGAAATGGACGATATGTAACGTTTTGAAAAATAGTTCTGTTTTCTCAATTCTGTGGAACAATTTCCCATAAATTGTGATGAACAGACCTTCAAGGATATATTTTCAGAAAAAAAAATGCATTTTTTAGAATACTTGCCTTTGTTGTGGAGCAACATTGTAGTTCAGAGTCCTGGAGTAAAACAGACCCATAAAGTTTCCTGTGCTAGCAGCAGGGCTGGAGCACAGTTGTATGTTGGTATGCCTCACCAAGAGAAATTAGGAAAGAGGAAAATGGAAAGTGATTTCAGCTTTCTCATGCTCTACTTTTCAGCAAAGCCAGGTAGATCTGAGGGTGAAGTAGTCTGGAGGAAATGAATGATTACCATTATTCATTACCACTAGAGAATGAAAGAACAACAAGAGAATGAAGAGGACTTTCAGCATGAGGGAGTTTTGAACAGCTATGCAGTACGTAAGGTGTCTGTTGTCTGAAGTTGTGTGGCATGTCTGCTTAGATTTCCAAAATTTCCAAAGACTAAATAATAATGATTAAATGAAAATACCAGTCTTAATGTCACAAAAAAATGTGACATCTAGAAAATGTGAAGTGGATGCATTCTGAAAGCTCTGGACAATAATAAAAAAATGAAAGAATAGAAGATGTGTTAAAAAACAAACAAAAAAGAAAACAAATAAACAAAACACAAACACCTACACACAAAGGCAGAACCAAAAGACCCCAAACATGTTTAAGTTTCACGTGGAGGCCTGATTTTCAAGCCTTTACAGTTGATGACAATGGTTGTCCTATACAGTTAAATATTTTATGATAGTAAGTCCTTTAGCAGTTCCTTTCATTTGAATGATGGATTTCCTGGCTCTTAAAGCAGGTAACAGCAGGGCTACTCAGGATGTGTAATTGATGTCTCTGTATCTAGGGATGTAGTAGAATGCAGTGGGTGGGTAGAGACTTAGGTCATTACTCAGTGAAGATCTGCACTTGCAGAAGCTGGATAGTGGAGTACGTCTGATGGGTCACTGACAAGGCTGTATGGTCTTACATGGAGTGAGAGGGTGGATAGATGCTGGAATTGCCAGTAGCTGGCAAATTAGGTAACTATACAGGTTGAAAGTGCTTAATGTACAGAGGGAGATGTTAGGACAAGAGGGTCTCTATTCTGTGTTTAGGGAATGTGATATCATACCTACATAAGATTTTACTCCTAGTACTTGCTATTGAAGCAAGAAGCTGTGAGAAGAAAATCAAAATCCCTTTTCAGCTAGAAGGCGTTCCTGTAGCAGTTATATTGGATCTGTGCAAAGCTGTCGGGGGTGGCATTGGCACTGAAAGTTTAGCCAGAGAGGAAGCCTCAAGGACTGCAACAACTCCCCCAGGCAACAGCAGAAAACAGACAGATAATGCTATGCCTGCTTCCAGCTGCAGAATTCTCATAAACTTCTAGCCCTGTATCACAGAATCACAGAATAAGCTGAGTTGGAAGGCACCCTCAAGGATCATCAAGTGCAACTCATTGCTCTGCACAGGGCAACCCCAAGAGTCATACCATGTGCCTGAGTGCCTTGACCAAATGTTTCTTGAACTCTTTCAGGCTTGGGTGCTGTGACCACTTCCCTGGGGAGCCTGTTCCAGTGCCCAGGTGGAGAGGCTGTGCCTGATGCACCCCAGGACATGGTTGGCCCTCCTGCCTGCCAGGGCACAATGACTCAGATTCAACTTGTCCTCAGCCAAGACTCCTCGGTTTCTTTCCATAGCGCTGCTTTCCAGTGTCTCATTCCCCAGTCTGTGCTGTACATACAGGGTTGCTCCATCCCAGTTGCAGAATCTGGCACTTTCCCTCATTGAAATTCCTGTGGTTGGTGATTACGCAGCCTTCTCCTTTACCAAGATCTCTCTGCAGGGCCTCCCTGCCTTCAAGGGAGTCAGCAGCTCCTTCCAGTTTTCTATCATCTCTGAACTTGCTCAGTATCCCTTCTAGTCCTGCATCCAAGTCATTTATGAAAATATTGAAGATCACATGGCTGAGGATGTAGCCCTGCAGAACCCCACTAGTGACAGGTTGCCAGTCTGATATCACCTAGTTCACCCTTTGTGCCCCACCCCTGAGCCAGTTGCTCACCCATCATCACATGCTGTGTTTATCCAGCTGTGAGCTGGACATTTTGTCCAGAAGGATCCTGTGAGAGACAGTATCGAAAGCTTTACTGAAATCCAGAATGAGCACGTCAGCTGGCTTCCCTTGATCAGCCAGGCGGGTTACCTTGTCATAAAAGGAAACCAGGTGTGATAAGCAGGACTTTGCCCTCATGAACCTGTGCTGGCTGTGACCAGTGACTGCATTGTCTTTCAGGTGTTTTTCAATACCTGCCAGAATGATCCTCTCCATAACTCTACCAGGCACTGAAGTGAGACTGACAGGCCTGTAGTGGCCCTTCTTACCCTTCTTGAAAACTGGGACAATGTTTGCCAGTTTCCAGTCAGCTGGGACCTCTCTGGGTTCCCAAGGCTGCTCAAAATCATCCAGAGAGGTTTTATAATGACATCAGCCAGCTCTGTCAGGATTCTGGAATGAATCCCATCAGACTCCTTAGATTTGCAGGGATCCAGCTGGAGGAGCAGATCCTACATCATTTCAGGATCAACTGGGAGCTGATCATTCTCACAGTCATGGTCTCTAGCTATCTAGTATCACTATCTAGGTTGCAGTGCTGCATATGATGTGCACATTAATTTTGATAAAAACGTTATATAAAAACATTGTTTTGCTTTGAGCAGCAACTTTAGCATAGTCCACTGCTAAGGCTCCTCTTTGGTGATACTTGCCAAAAGCCAAGTGCAATATGTGCAGTGAATCACAGAATGTTCCTCCAGTGCAAAAGATCAAACTCTCTCATTTTTGCTGCCCTCAGTCTCTGGCTTTGGGAAACGCAACACAGTGTCAGGAATCATTTATTACCATTGAAAGTATTTTGCTGTAGTTTCTCGTGAAGATGGGGGGGCACTGGACTGAGATCTGCTGGGGTTTTTCCCTAAGCTCATGACCAGGAGGAAAGGCCAGATTTTTGGAAAGGAGGACTACCTAACAGCATACAGTAGAGTCTGATTTTCCCCTTCCAGATGTGGTTTGAAAAGTGGAGAGAAAGTTGAAGTAGTACTTTCTCCCAATTTGGCATTGACAGCATTTGGAAAGCTTCACTTACTGGGTGGCAAGAATGCTGAAATCATTCTCACAATGACTCTCATTTGAGGATGTGTTGAGGAGAAACTTATGTACCTTTTAGTGACTGGCAGATGCAAAGCAGATTATTTGGTGTGGGCAGCAGAGGGGAACTGGAAGGTTCATATGTCCTGCAATCACGAACAGCTGACTGGGCTGTACAAATTCTTATAGACTTACCAGGTACTGGAATTCATGGTGAGCATTTGGTAAACCAGCAGACATTCCCTCTTCACAAAGGCACCATAGGGTTTCCATAACATGCAGTCAATTAAGGATGATTCTTTCTATGTCCTGTTTTGCAGAGATGCAGGAGAGGCTGCCCAGCAGACCTGGACTGTATTCCAGACAGCATTCATTCCATAAACACAGCAAATCTCTGAGTGTATGTGTGTGTATCACAAATTTCATGGAGCAAGTCTGAAGGAATTTTCAAGAATGCTTCAAAGAACACACCTCTGAGATTATGCCTATCACATTGCCATTTTCAAGTCCCTCCTGTAAATCCTAAAAGAATTCTTAAAGTTGTTCAAAGAAAAGCTTGCTAGATTTCCCACCCCCAAGGGCAAATTAATATCTTTTCCTTTAACTTCAGTCTTTGGAATAGTGGGAGGTATTTTGGCTGACTTTAGAGATTTCAGCCTGGAGGGACACCGTGCATAGCCAAATGCATCCTTAATAATTGATTTTGAGAGACTAGCAAATAAAAACAGTGTTTTACATTGGAAAATATTGGCATAATAATGCAAGTTCCTACATCTGAGCGAAGTCGAGTGTAAGGAAGAGGGGAAAAGACTGTAAAGAGAAAATCAACACAGCTGTGTATCTCTGTGACTGGTATGTGGTATCTGTGAAGAATGAGAGCTTATGGGTTTGATGAAATATGTATTGTTTAAAAATTTAACTTACACCATTTTATAATATTCTGATATTTTAAACAGCAAATGCAGACATGAATTCAACTGTATGTGGAATAAGACAAGATTATAAACAAAGATAACCCTCCTGGGAGATAGAAAGGAGAACCCCTATTTCACTTTTGCATGGCACAGCAGCATGGGCATAGGGAGCCTTTTAAAGATATGACAGATTTGGGATTTAATTTTGTGGAAAGAAATAAAGCTGGAAGAGCCCAGAGGAAGGACTGAGTGGTCAGTAGTGTTTAATATAAAGAATATGCATGGGAAAGGTGCTTGGAAGCAAAAGGGTGATGTGTGGTTCACTATATCTCTAAACTAGCTGAACTATTGGACAATACTGCAGGGATATTATATATGATCTAGAATTGCAATTTTTACCACTCACTGATGCTGAATTTTCTAGAATAAAGTTTTCACCTTTGTCTGGTATCAGTAATCTCCTGCAGGCATAAGGAACATTTGCATTCCCCCACACCTTCTGAAAATAATCTTTAAAAAATGTTATAGAGAAACTATGGGTGACTGCAAGCCACATAGGTTTGGAAATATCAGTTTCAGGATGTGAAGCAATACCTGAGATCTGCTGGATCTTAGGTGTTAATCAGAAAGGTATTTCTGCTGGAGATAGGTGATGGAGAAACAATCCAAACCAAGAATTTTGGTAATATCTAATTGCTTCAATATGAGTTCATATAGCTAGGCAACTGATAGAAATATACAAAATATTAGGAGTAAACATATAAATAAACTTTGGTTGGATTAAAAAATAGCCTGTTCTACAGATACTGCAGAAGGCTGCAGCTATTTTTTGCTCACTGCATGGTTCCTCAGATAATTCCATTTGGTAAATGGTGACACATGCATTAAAAAAAATTGCTGACTTTTATTTAAAGTGACAGGGTAAAATTGCTAAGAAACTGAAGAATGTAGGTAACCATATATTAAACATATATTTTTTGCATTTGGTAGTATGCCATTATGTATATTTAGTTCTCTTGGTAGTTGCTAGTCTCTTTAAGAAAATTATTTATGTTTGAATAATCTATTTGCAGAGAATGAAAAGAACAGAAGGAAACTGGGAAATGAGGGAAGATTTTGAGCATGCCTGCAATAATATATTTGTAAAGGGGCAGAATTGAATGGGAAACCTGTAACTAGCCTGCACATAGTTAATTTTTAAATATAAATCCATGATCTAACTGTCTTGCAGAAATCACTGTGGGGGTTTTTGTAACAATTTGCTCCTACGATGACCATCTGTACAAATCTATTCTAAATTAACCATTACATTCTCATGTCTTGAAAGAAGGTTTTTAGGTCTTAATTCTACTCAACTCTAGCCAAGAATGCAGTATACAAAAGCTATTTTGTTCCCATTACTCCTATGGCAATATTGACTTTGTTTTGTGAACCTAGTTAAAAAAAATAAATACACAGATAACCAGTACAGATTATCATGGTAGAAATTTCTCCTTTAAAGCAACAAATACATGGGAGGATTAAAACATATTACCATTAACTCTGTTTATAGTGTTCTGGCTTTTCAAACTGACAAAGATTTTTTTTTCCAGACATCTTTGTAGTTCAGTCCCTGGGATTTAATCTCTGTAATGTGTTACACTCACTATTGTCCCAGTGAATTTGTTGACAGACAGTAAGTGGGTCACTGCATTGAAATGCCCGATGTAAGCCCCGGGTTCTGCCTTTGCGTTGGCAAGGCAACGGCAGTGGTCCAGGAATCATGCGCAGAGCCGGCTCCCAGCCCGCTGCTCTCACGGGGTCTCGCTGCAGGGCAGGGAGGGAAAAATCCCTTGGATGCTGAAACAGGCAGTGGATTCTTCCCTCTTCTTTAATGTGCCTATTGTCTCACAGTGGCGGTGGGAGGGGCCGAAATGCAAACTTACAAATAAAATGAAGCAATGCACAGCAACTGGCTCTGTGTTACTGCTTTGTTCTCAAGTCTTTGGATATTAGTTTGGTGGGATGGAATACATTATACATCAGTCAGACCCAGTTGTTCTAATATATAACAGAAGAAAGATAAATATTTCATCACTGCTTTAGATCTTGTTATGGGTTGCTATTCTCTTCTCCCCTCTTCCACAGCTCCCTATAGAAAAGCAACAGATAAAGTGCTTTGTTCCAGGAATCTATAAAGAGCAGAATTCCATGTGCTGGAATCCTTACGCATGCTAACATTCAAAAAACATCTGCGATTATTGAATTTATAACAGTTTTTTGAAAAGCAGTCTGTACATAGAGAAAGCTGGTATCTGAACATCCACAGGTTCATAGTAATTTTTGAGCTAATTAACTGATTTCTACAGTTGACATTGACCACTAGTATGTTACCACTAAAATTGGAAGAAAAGGGATGAGAAGGGAAAAAGAAGGAATTTTGCAATTGCAGAGAGATTACAATCTTTCCCACTGACCATGTCACAGCATCAATGAAAGTCCTGGATCTGGAGGAAACAACTTTGTTACTGACATTGCTCCACAGACTTTGTGATCATTCGCTTCAGTCAAGTAGCTGATGACTGGAAGAAGTATGAGCTTTGGCAAAACCGCCTATTTTTGTAAAATAAAAAAGTTCTAGAGCTGGGGGCATGTAATATTCTCTAGCTACAAAGCTTTTTTTTCTAAGAAACTATATGCAGGTAGGAATTCCTTCAAGCAGTATCCTCCCAAGAGCAGCCATAGAAGTGGGAAGAGTAGCAACAGCGAGCTCTGTTTTGCCATTCATGCTAAGCTAACATGGGGAGCGAGGCTTAACTGTGTCTTTCACAGAGGTTTCAGCTATTTAAAACACCCCTGAGAGTGCCAGTGTTATAAGGCCACACATCTGGATCTGAAATAGCACGTAGCTTTTGTCACCTTCACAACTCGTGTGCTTCACATCCTTTGCTCATCAATCGAAGTTACTTCGTCTGGAGAGTAAACTCACATTTCATGGTAAATATTTTGTACTTCATGTTTTGTGCCTGCAGGTGTTTCAGAAGTACCAGAGAAAATACAGTTTGGAAACTGTCTTATACACAAACAAAATTCAAACTACTTGGGAATCTCAGAAAGGTTTTGAAACTATTTCTAAGTCATTGCTCTAATAAAAAATGGCACACTGGACAAATAAGAAGTAGGCAGGCTCCAACTCAAAATGTCTGGAAATAAAAGGTAGGCAAATTAGTTATAAAAATTATTCAAGTTTAAAAGTGAGGCTAGATGGACACTGAGTCCTGATCTGGTGAAACGGCTTGTTATGCTCTCCACAGATTCTAAGCAAAAGGGAAAAAAGGTGGAGCTAACAAGTCTTGGTTCTCCCAATATTCTGTGTAGCTTATATTTCTCCTTTCTATTTTTCTCTCAAACCATCCTTGCCTGACTTACTTCTTTCCCTGCATGGTTTAACTAAACCAACCTTTGAATAGAAGAACTAAAATAATTAATTGATTATTATACTAATACTAACAAAAAAAAAAAAAAAAGGGAGAAGAACAGCAGGTTTTGAATTTTTAAAAAAATGTTATTACAGATTCTAAAGTAGTTGACTGTTTTAACCTTTCACCTTCGTTGCCTAATTATTATGTAGGCAACTGAAGATATGTTTTCCTTCTTGTTCAATTTCAGTTCAAATTTGGAGAAACTCCGTGGCTTTTGAAAGAATTGCTTGTTCCTTGATAAATGGGAAATTACGTTTTGCAAAAAAAATTTTAGAACTATTTTTATAAAAGAATTATCTTTTTTTTCCTTTAGGAAGTTTCCAGTTTCTTGTCTATTTCTTTAATACCTTCCTGCTGTTTGTTTTACTTCTGATAAAATAGCTAGACATATTGCAGTTCAGTTTGGCTCAAGAAGTCCTGTGATTCTAATTCTTTTTGTGCTGCTTTTCCAGAAATTGATAAAAGTTCACAGAACCTACTGATGTATGGTCAGATCTTAAGTTATTTGTCTCTGCAGGGCTTTAAATCTCTTCAAGTTCATGAATAAATGCTTCATATTTCACTGGAACATATTAAAGAATGTGAGAGACAGAGCTGCAAAAAAAGCCAGGGACAGTAAATAAAATGGCCACAACTCCAGTCATTGGCACAGGGGACTCAGATTTCTAGAGACTGTGCTTAAGGAGTTTATTTTCGAGTGGGTGCACAAGACAGTGGAGGACATATGGCATAGTCTTAAATCTCACAGCTTTCTCTGCTTTTATTTCCCATTTGTAGCACTGTTATTTTCAATGTGTTCCATATTTTCCAAAATGAACTTTGGATTGTCAAAAGACATGGGAATTAAATTTTGTTCACCTCCAGTGATAACCTTTTCTCCTTTAGACTGTGTGTATGAAGACAGCTAGTACCTGTAGCAAAGTATATCTTAAATACTCACTGGATATCTTTTTTAACAGATGGACTGCAGTGAGAATACAGGAAGCTGGTGCCGATTTCCAGACAGCAAAGTGTGTCAGGGATGAGGATATCTTTAAGACGTTAAGGAAAAGTAACTTCCCCTTGCATCAAAAATGCCCAGATCCCCCAAATGAAATGAGCCTAAAAATCCTGTCACTTTGAATTTTGACAAGTGATTTACTGCATAACTAAAATGACGCAATTTTCCAGAAAGAGTAGAAATGCATTTTCATTTTGAAATTATTTTGATTAAATATTTTACTTGTAACTCAAGATGAAATGTGTGCCTCCTTCTTGGCCTGGCTGTCATGTCTTTTGAGTAGACTACTAGAAGTGAAAGGTAAAACATATATGTAAATTAGTGTACAGAGATGGGGAGAAGATCCTTTTAGTGGGCTTCAATAAGGTGGGGCTGCTTCTAGTATCTTTTCCAATTATCTTTGACTGGTGGTTTTGAAAGTGCTAGATTTGACTTTTACTTCATTCTTAGGGACGTAGTACATAGTCTAATGGATTGAAACATCACAGAGAATATTTACAATTTTCTGCATTTTAAGAGCTTGCAGAGTTAAGGGAATGCCTCTAAAGCATCTCTCTCCATGTTTCTTATTTGCATAGCAGGCATTGTTATTGTAACATATCCTGCTCTCTTTTATTTTAAAGTTTCTTTGGGGACTCCAAGGTCTCTTCCCTCCCCTTCATTTCTCTTCAGTAGTGGGATGGAATAAAAGCTGACGTCAATAACAATGAGTGTAATGGAATAGAAAGAAGCACAGTTCTTATTGTGATATGTATCTGCAGTGGAAATACTAGGATTCAAGCACAACTTTGTCTGAGTTCATATGCGGAATAAAATATGAATGCCTTTATTTCAACATATATAAAACCTGAATCCACAGATACATTAGCTGTACATTTCAACACTTGATGCCACAAAATGTTCAGCAATTCTCTTCAACGGTTTGCATAAATTATCTACATCATGAACTTCCAAAGAGGCTTGTCTTAGAGTGTATCCATGCTTTAAAATGAAGAAAAATGCCATACTCCTTGCAAAGGAATTGTGGGAAAAAAAACTCTCTAATACCAACAGGAAGATCTAAAATCTTCTCATTGTGGTGTTTTGTTCTGTTGTTTGGTTTTTTTTTTTGTGGGCTTTCATTTTTCTCCCTTCCCCCTCCTCCAAAGTTTCTCAAGTGCTTGTCCCCAGAGAACCTCCCACAACTCAGCTTTGGATTGGATTGGCAGGGAGGCTTCCTGTGACAGTAGTTTCATGTAGGCTGTGATGGACCGTAGCGCTTTATTTTCAGGTTCCCAGCCTGAATCTCTTGCAGTTGTCTGCATAAAAAGAGTGGAACACTTAGGACTCCTCCAAAAGGGAGTTAAGAGTTTAGGTATGTGCATTTTAATCTGATCCTCACTAAACCTCATGACGTTTTGCCTAATCCTGGTGGCTTCTAAAATGTGTATGTACCAAAATACTCTAAGTTGCATTATAGATATCTTGGAAGTGGAGCTGCCAGTAACTGGCTTAGTGGGTTTCACATCTTTCTGCAGTTCATCTGTGTGCAGAGGGTTGTTTTGCCTATGCTGACTTACAGGTTTCATATTGAGAAGTGTGATCTGAAAATGCATCAGAGATGAAGTTAATGGTTACAGCATATGCTTGGGATCAAGTCCCTTCTCACCTATATTTCCTACATCCCTGAGTATATTCTAACAATTGACCTGTAGGTCAGGTTAAAATGGGGCCATTCTGTCTCTGCTGAAACTGTTGGCTGTAACTGAAAATAGTTATAGATTCAGTAGAAAAGAGAGAGAAAGGGGGAAAAAAAAGAACAGTAAAGAGAACATGATGAGGAAGTCTAGTGTTTGCATGCATATTTGAAATATGCTGTCACTAAATAAATTATTGAAATAAGAATTTGAAGGTTTGCTTATTGTGAGGGACTATCAAAGTTGCCTTTCTTGTAATTCTTGTCCTTTCACCTATCATTTTGGCCCTTTCCCCAAATAGGGATATTGTGCATCTTACAAGAAAATTTCATATTCTGCAAAAGAGATATGATGCCAAGGTCATTTTGGACTTGTAGCTTAGTATGAATAAGTCTAGATATCTGAATGAGAAAACCCTCCAATCTTAATATAGTAGCCGCTTTGTATCATAATAAGGGTGTCCTTATTTTTATTTTTTGAAAAATCATATAATGGTTTGATTTGGAGGCAACCTTTAAAGATGATCAAGTTCCAACCCTGCCACACCCAGCATGGACAGGGATACTTCCTTTTAGACCAGGTTGCTTCAAAGTTCATCCAGCTTGGCCTTCAACACTTCCAGGGATGGGATATCCACAACTTTTCTGGGCAACCTCTTTGGAACAGATTGTATGTGACTCAGCACTCTCAAAGATTTTCTTCCTTACATCTAATATAAACCTACCCTTCTTCAGTTTAAAGCCATTCACCCTTGTTCATCACTACATGTCCTTGTAAAAAGTCCCTTTTAGGTACTGGAATGCTGCTAAAATCCTCCCCAGAGCCTTCTCCAGGCTCTGGAAAAACTGTCTCAGCCTGACTCCCTAGGAGAGAACTACTTCATCTTCATGGCTGTCCTCTGGACTTGCTCCAACAAGTGCTCATTTTCTTATGCTGAGAGCCCAGAGCTGGAAATGCAATATGAGAACACAAAATCATTCTGAAAATTCAGCTGATACTCCCAGTTGCTGAGATTCTGAGTTTGATGGTCCTTTTGAATCTTCAAAGTGTGTTTCAGTTTAGCATGCACACTTGTTTTCTGCCTTTTCTGTAGCATTAGGATACATGGGACACTAAATTCAAGATCTTAATGGGTATACATTTAGTATATATAAATAAAGCACTTACAGTCTATTGGATTCTGTGAATAAAAGGAGCCTTTTGCCTAAGCATCTTAAATATTAAATGTTGTTGCAAATGAAGTGTGAAAGATGAAGATAAAGCAGCTGATATATTTCTATGCAAATATTAGATATTTTAGAATTTTATATAATATTTTTTCCATTGAGCTATTTGAAAGAAAAAATGCTAGCTCATAGTATTTAATGGAAGATAATTTAGGATGAATATGCTGGGGGGGAAATGAAGCTTATGTAATGAGTGAGACATCACAAAGGAAGCAGTGAAATTCTTTGTTCTGGTATCTTCCATGTTTGAAGTTGTTTTATTTATATGTCATTAGTAAATGAAGTATTCATAAAATGTGCTTGAATTATCCTATGAAATGTGATAAAGTAACAAAGTTATATAAATTTTAAATTTTTCTTGTCTGTTGTCTCATTGTCTAGCTAGTGTTTTTTTATAAGTGCATTCCGGATAACTTTGTAATATATTTCCAGTAACCGGTATTGAATAGGACAGGAAAAAATCCTGAAGAAAATGTTTTAGGTTACAACTGTAATAATTCATACTGAGCTTACAAAAGAAGTAAACCAACATGAAAGAGGAGGAATATCTTAAATGCCTATTTTGTATTACTACAACTACATCTAATAATTTTCTGATGGAAGAGATATTTTTTTACATATATTTTTCTAGTATAATTCTTGTCAGCTGGGTTCATACAACTGTGTATGGTTTTTCATGGAATCATAGAACATCCCGAGGTGGAAATGATACACAAGCATCATTGAAGTCAGACTCCTGGCCTGCACAGGACATCCCAAGAGTCACACCATGTACCAGAGAGCATTGTCCAAACTCTTCTTGAACTCTGTCAGGCTTGGTGCTGTGACCACTTCCCTGGGGAGCCTGTTCCAGCACCCAAACACCCTCTGGGAGAAGAACCTTTTCCTGATATCTAACCTAAACCTTCCCTGACACAGCTTCATGATGCTCCCCCAGGTCCTATCTGTGGTCACCAGAGGGAAGAGATCAGTATCTGCCCCTCCATTTCCTCTTGTTAGGAAGCTGTAGATTGTGTTGAGGTCTGCCCTCAAAAATGCACAACATTCAAGGTGAGATGCACCAGTGCAGAGCAGAGTTGGACAATCCCCTCCCTTGACTGCCTGGTGATATTTTGCTTAATTCTCCTTAGGACACAGTTGGCCCTCCAGGCTGCCAGGGCACTGCTGACCCATATCCAGCTTTCTGTCAGCCAGAACCCCCAGGTCCCTTTCACAGTGCTGCTCCCCAGTCTCTTACTCCCCAGTCTGTAGGTACATCTAGGGGTGCCCTGGCCCAAGCAGTCAGAATTAATCTTCTGCCTGACTAGAGTACGTCAGCTGCACTAATCAAGTAAAATATTATTTAACCTATTGATATTTAAAATATACCTTCATTTTACGCTGTGTCCAAAAACTTGCGAAGTACTATAAGTTAATTAAACTAAAGATTCTTAGTCTTCTAGTAAAAAAATACACGATTAAAATGGCACAAGAATTTTTCCAAGAGTAGAATGATTTATTTAATGTGTTGAATTATTCACACATTAAATAAATCACATTCAAAATTCTCATGGGTGAGAATTTAAAACAAGTTTTGGCAACGTGGACATGCAACCCAGAAAGCAAACTGCATCCTGGGGTGCATCAAGAGAAGTTTGGCCAGCAAGTCAAGGGGGGTGAGTCTGGCCCTCTACTCTGCTGTCATGAGACCCCATTCAAAAAACTGTGCAGCTCTGGGACTCCTGACACAAGACAAATTTGGACCTGTTGGAATAAGTCCGGAGGAAATCCACAAAGTTGATCAGAGGGCTAGAGCTACTTTCCTATGAGGCAAGTCTGAGGCGGTTGAACCTGAAGAAGAGAAGTCTCTGGGGAGATCTTTTACTGGCCCTACAGTACCTGAAGGGAGCCTACAAGAAAGCTGGAGATTGACTTTTTACAAGGCATGTAGTGTTAGAACTAGGAGAAATGGCTTTAAGCTGAAAAAAAGTAGGTTTGGATTAAATATCAGGAAAACATTCTTTAGTATTCGGCTGGTGAGGCACAGGAACACATTGCCCAGAGAGGCTGAGGATGCATCATCTCTGGAAATGTTAAAGGCCAGGCTGGATGGGACTCTGAGCAACCTGGTCGAGTGAAAAGTGTCCCTACCCATGGTAGAGGGCTTTGAACTAAATGATATTTAGATGGTCCCTTCCAACCCAAGCCATTCTAGGATCCTATGATGTTAGCCTAACCCAGCAGGAAAAATATTAAATCAAACTAGTTATCAATTCCCAGTCTACCTGACATTTCATTGTCTAAGCTGAATCATAACTACATAATATATGCTTGAAGAAGATTGTGTCCTTTTTTTGACTGCTGGGTTGCATGGCCAGAAATTGTGAATTTCCAAGCCGGCTGTGTGAAAAAAAAAAAAGATAGAAATTTTGTGGTAACAAAGAAGACTTTAATTTTTTTACCCTTTCAAAAAGAGTGGCATGAACATATTGCATATATATATATATATATGTATCTCCTTGTTTTTCTTTTGTGTGTATGATGATGGTATTAGGAGTTCCTCTAAGTACAGAGAAAAGGGTTCAGTAAAGTCCATTGAAAAATCATCCTTTTAAACAAACAATAAAATACTAATGGTAATCAAAGAATTTATGGTAATATATCACTGCTTTTCAGAAACTGCTAAACAATTTTCAATTTTAACTTTTTTACTGATAGATTTGTACTGCAGCTTTAGTATTAGAGCTTTAGTATTGCAGTGGTGTTTTGCTTACTCTCCTATTTTTTTAATGAGCAGATTTGAGAAAAGAAAGTTTCCTGAGTACTTAGAACAGTGGAGAAAACTTAGGGGTTTTTGGTGGGGGTTTATACTGCTAATTTGAAATTAATTTCAGTTATATTTTCTTGCCCTTGGTTATTGCAGCGTAGCACTGCTTTTGTACTCAGTTCAGTGTGCTTGTTTGCCTGTGTTAACTGATAGGAGAAGCTAATGCAGAAAAACATACTTCCTGCCGTGTCCATCCTTGTACTTTCCTAATTGGTTTAATCACTGCTCCATCAGAGCATCGAAGCCTCAAACCTGTTCCCTAACCCAGTCTATTAGTCTGATGAGAATCGTGCCATGAGGGGGCCTTGATTTGTTTGTCTTTATTGACTTAAAAAAGCCAGCATCCAAAAAACCTTAATCTTTGCCACATTACAAAGCTGTGGACACAGCTTAAATCACTCTGAAGCAGGCTAATAGAGATATTGGTAACAGATTTTTTTGAAGAGTTTAAGTAAAAATCCGTGGCTTAATGAATTATTTTGCTTTTTATTTTTTCTAAATGGTGCAACAAAGATGAGGCAAAAGAGCATTTTGTTTCCGTTCATTTTTGGCTATGTAAAAGCTATGCAAGGTTAAAGATAAGTCCATTAACTTTTTTTTTGGCCTGTACAGCCAGAAATAGTAAAAACTGCTTTCCTACTTAAAAATATTTTGCTCACACTGGCTGTCCCCTAATTTATTCTTTATCTGTAATGTTTTTTTTTAAGTATTTGGTTTTCCATTCTTCTCGTTGTATATGATCAAATTTAAATTTCTCTAAATGCACTTAGAGTACAGAATTGTGATAGATATATTTACACCTAAATGGACATTATTGCACAGTAATAGATAGAGAGATGTCATACTGACTTCCATGTTTGAATTTTTTCCTAAGATGTTTGGTTTGTTTTTTTTTAAACTTATAACCTTTCTTGTCAGTACCAGTAGAAAACTGCTTCATGTGATGGTGACACCAGTGATTGGTACTTACATAGAGGAAGAATCAAATACAGTTGTTTAAGTTCCTTTTTCTTTTCATACAATCTTCACCACTGAGAGTCTTCTCTACCACATTTCAACACCTGGATTTTTGGTGGCTTTCTAAGATTTCACTTGTATATTTATTTCTATTAATATAATTGTTGAATTTGTTTATCTTGGAAAGTTTTGCTGAATCAAACTGGCCAACAAAAGGAGGTAACATTTTTCCTAGGGATGCATATCTGCTGGAATGGCCTGATGTGGTTAGTGACTCTCCATGATTAGGGAGATCCTTTTAAGTCTCCAGTGTACTCAGGTAGTGAGTGCAGTCATCTGAGACTCTTTTACACCCTACTATGCATTCCTCCTACCTGTAGAGTTACATTCTACTGTAGTTTTAAATGTGAAAACTAAAGTAAACAGTCTATGCAAGCAAGATTTGGAAAATATGTCAATCTTATTTTCATTTAGCAATTTGCATATACTGAAGAAGAATACAGGTCTGTGAGCTTCGAGGTGTCAGGAAGCTGTCTATCCAGACACAGTCATATGTCAGACTGTGATAGTCTTGACTGTACCATGCTCTGCTGCATGTAGCCACTCCTCTGCTCAGCAGGTGTATCAAGTGTTATCATCACAGAAAAGCATTTGTCCTACAAATAAGTTGGAGGAAATAATTTGATGATCAAGAAGAAGAATACACATATGCTGGATGTGAGTCAGAGGAGACTCATTGTTGCAAAATAATGTTTATGAAAATGTTACTCTTGCAGGTACCTAACCCTTTTCATTCACAGTTAACTTCTGATTATTCACTGTCTTCCCCCTAGAAATATTCTAGGTAAAACAACATTGTGAAACATTTGGTGGTGAGCCTGTCCGCATGCCTTTTTAATCACAATTATCAGACAATCAGTGAATGTATGAATACTGCTGTTAGGTATGTATTTCATCTTCTGACTGGGAGACAGCTGGTTATTCAATTCATTGATCGAGCACTAGTGCTTTGCTTTTATATTAATTGTGGTTAAGAATATGTAGTAGTTATTTATAGTATACAGTGATGTACTTAACACTTTCAAGTGCTTTATATCACATTTTTAGGTATGTGACTTTTCGCCTTATTAAAAATTCAGAACTAACACAAAGCTTCTCAGTGTGTGCATGCTAAATTTGTTGGTATTGGAAATGTCTGGCATGCTAAATTATTGAATATATTTATCTGGATTGACTTTTCAGGGCTTACTAGTAAAATGGAATATTTTTTACCTAAAAGTGGCTTCAAGCTAGGAAGGTTTTGAAGGCATTCTGTATGCACAAAGTACTTGTGATATAATCCACTTAAATCCTCTTTATTTCATTTGAACTCTAAAGTCAAGTACTAGGCAGGTCTTGTGCATTAGAATGTCTGGTATTCTGTCTGCATTAGCATGTGATAAAGCTACTATTTTGCATATATTTCAGCTTCATATGGACAGCAGCACATTCAAGACAAAACCAATTTGCATTTATGGCTTATACTTTAAGACCTACCTCTTCACATTCTCTTCATGTCAATAATCCTTACAGTGACTCTTCTGAGACCTCGAAAGATTACTTGTCTGCAAGTACTGCTGTACAAGTACTACTGGTGCTATGCAACTCCATCTTGGCTATTTTTCTGTTATGTGCTTGCATAGCTCTTTTAGACACATTAGAAAACATTTTTAAGCAACATTTTTGGTGCTCTGGGTGCTACTTCTAAAAAATGCAGTACTCACTGGCAGTTTTTTGCTAAGATCAGCTTTTATATGGTTCTATGATTTTATAAATATTATATTAGCAAAGAGCAGTTGTATCCTGGTTGAATGGTGTGGCAATGGTAACTGAGTGACTAGAATGAAGTGTATGGTAAAGTCTCTGCCCCTGGAATTAGTTATCTGTATGTTGAAAACGTAGGTCTAAATATATTGTGAGGATGATAGAAGTCTACACTTATCTTTTCCAATAAAGAGCTGTACATTGCAGTGTCAAACTCAGCTGTGGTTTCTATAGCATACTAGGACTCTAGATGTTACAGAGTGTGTAATTCTTCTCTAAATGTGGAAACACCAAATTGCAACTGATTAGTAGTATTCCTGGTCTAATAGTACTCCTCTAGACGTACTACTAAGATGTCCACTTCAGAGCTTTCCCGAGTGAAATGCATGAGAAAGAAAAGGTAACTTAAATCTTCAGCCTTGAAGTAAAGTCTGTCTGTAGTATAACAGAAGATAATTTATTCAAAGACAGTTCTTTATTACTTTTTAAAACTTATTCTTGTAGTCCAAGGTCTGTACCTGAGTAAGCTATAAACTAACTAAACTGAGGTATTGCAGAGACATTTTTCCACGTCTTTTTTTGGAACCAATCCAAATTGGTTAAATTTTCTGAACTTTGCTAATTAGTCCAAATTGTTCTATTTTTTCCCCATCTGTATTTACCTCCTTTGTATTCCTAACTGATGCCTTTAATGGCTACCTAGAAACAGAGGCTAGACAGGAATAAGGGAATAAAGGTAGGTATTTATTTGAAAGGCCTTCAAAGGTACACCCTGGGGGTCCAGAAGTTTCTGCCCCAGTGTATCCCAAGATGGATGACAGGTCACGAGTTCTTCACACTTTTATAGGTTTGGTCCATTTGCATATCAGCATACATTCGCCAATTAAAACTTTAGCTAATGATGTAATTTCTCCAAGCTTGCCCCGCCTCCCCAAGATGCCTAGGACAGTCTGAGTGTCCTTGGAGAGCAAGCTGGAGAGATTTTGTTATGTCTATCTTAGCATGAGAGAGCGGCAGCTAACGAGCTACAAGGAACTTCAGAGTTACACTAGGCAGTACAGGATTTGAAAAATAAAGAAGTTAAAACCTAAGGCATCATAACCAGCAGAGTCACTGTTTTGCCTGCTAAATGTCATGATAAATACCTACTTTGTATGAGCTACGTGAAAAAGACATGACACAATTTTCTCACTTCTTGCACAGTATGGTGTGGCTAGTTAAAAAAAAAAATTCTTGTGTAGTGTTACTTAAGACAGCTAAATATTTGACCGCGGACAGTAAAAAACCTTTAGAGAATAAAAAGATTATATTTGTACTTTATGTAAGTACACAGGAATACACCAAGTTATACATGATGCCCAGATTTACATTTGTATTATAGGACTGTCATATAACCTTAAATTTTTTAAAATCTTTTGGAACAAATGCTTAAATGCACTTCTTACTGCTTTTAAGATTTTTATTTGTTTATGTTTGATTTTTCAAGGGAAACTGTTCAGTGCTTTATTGAAATTTAAATATCCCTTCTCTAATGAGAAATTTTGTTTGTTTTTAGAAGTATGTAAATTGTTCCTAAAATGCGCAGTAGTTCAGAATTTAGTGCTTGTTGGGGTATCAGAAGGCATCACTTTCTGTGTCTCTCTGAGGACTGAGGGAGCAAAGAGTTTCTCACTGTAAGTAAAAATCAGATTCACAACCACCTGAGGAACCTGAACCTATCTGTCTATAGGACCTGATGAGATGCATCCCAGAGTCCTAAGAGAATTGGCTGATATAATTGCCTAGCCACTCTTCATGTTATTTGAAAAGTCAAGGCAGCAAGGTGAAGTCCCAGGTGGCTGGAAAAAGGGAAACATTGTACTCATCTCTACAAAAGGTAGAAAGGGTGACCCTGAGAATTACTGTCCTGTCAGCCTCACCTCTGTACCTGGGAAGATGATGGAACAGATCCTCCCAGAATCTATGCTAAGGCACATGGAGAACATGGAATGTGCTGCATCTGGGTTGGGGCAAGCCCCACTGTCAACACAGGCTGGGGGATGAACACCTGAGAGCAGTCCTGCCCAGAAGGACTTGGGGATGCTGATGGGTGAGAGGCTGGACATGACCCAGCCATGTGCAGTCCTGCCCAGAAGGACTTGGGGATGCTGATGGGTGAGAGGCTGGACATGACCCAGCCATGTGCTCTTGCAGAAAGCCAATCATGTCCTGGGCTGCATCCAAAGCAGCTCAGGCAGCAGGGTGAGGGAGGGGATCCTGCCCCTCTGCTCTGCTCTGGTGAGACCCCACCTGCAAGGCTGCATCCAGCTCTGGGGTCCCAGCACAGGGAAGTCATCAACCTGTTGGAGCAGGTCAAAAGAAGGCCCTCAGATTGATTAGAGGAATAGAGCACCTCTCCTGTGAGGAAAGGCTGAGAGAGGTTGTTCAGGCTGGAGAAGACTTTGAGGTGACCTAATTGTGGCCTTCCAGTTCCTGACCAGAGCCTAAAAGAAAGCCAGGGAGGGACCTTTTACAAGTGCATGTGGTGACAGGACAAGAGGGAATGGATTCAAACTACAGATAACAGGTTTAGATTAGATGTTTGGAAGAAATTCTTTACTGTGATAGTGGTGAGACCCTGGAAGAGGTTGCCCAGAGAAGTTGTGGATACTCCATCCTTGGAAGTGTTGAAGGCCAGGTTGGCTGGGGCTTTGGGGAATCAGGTCTAGTGGAAGCCCATGGCAGAGGTTTTGGAACTCAATGATATTTAAGATGATCTTCCAATCCAGGCCATTCTATAACATTTTATATCACTAAAACATCATCTTCTAAGTTAAAAAAAAAAAAAAAAAAAATCACTGCTAGATAACACAGCAGGAGCCAAAGGCTGTGAGAATTGCCTGATGAAGGCTGCATTTTCAACTCATGTGGAACAGTTTCTTTCTGAACTAAGATGTGATCATTATTGAAAAATAAACTTCAGACACAATTTAGCAGATTCGATTATATCTAATATGTGGTAGTATTATATGTTATTTTGAAGGTGGCATGAAGACTAATTTCTGTTTTCTTCTGAGTAAGAGAGTTTCCATCTACTGGAGGTTTCAACACTATGTACTAAGCTAAAATCTCAAGACAATCATGTTAATATAGAATCCCAGTATAATCATGCATAAAAGTAGTAGCGCATATGTTTGTGAATCTTATTGTTCAGTGCTTCTATAAATACAATTTGCAAAATTTGGGACCATTAAAAAAGTCATAAATTGGATACAAAGATATTTTACTCAACCTTTTGTACCTTTGGTTACAAAAAAAATTTTACTTCAATCAATTTTTTGTTTAGAGTTGTCCCCAAAATATTGAATTAGATATGAATGTTATTAGATTTCAATTTGATGAAATTGATTATAGAAAAGAAGCTTCTGTAAATTGCTATGTAATTTAATATTTTAGTAAGTGTATTTATTGTTCCTAAAATTTATTTTTGGCATTAAATTATAAGTAATCTGTCGTCAGTAACCTTTATTTCCAAAACTTCCCTAAGGTACATGATTTTTACTACTTTTTCACTAATATTACTATTTCTTGTAAGATTAGGAACTACATTATACTTGGGATGTAGTCTGAATGACTGCAGAAAACAACCCAAACCTGTGGAAGAGTCTTTCCAAGACTATACTTTATTTAAATATACTTGCTGGTTCCAAGTTTATTTTGGTGTCTGTTGAAGATATTTAGAGGCAGGAATGTTAACTGCAATGCTCTCTTCTTCCTAGTCCCCCGAAAATACAGTAAATGTAAATGATCTGCTCTCACAGAGATAAATGGCTTTAGTAGGGCCTTGTAAACAAAAGAAATAGATGACAATGCAAAGGATGAGTAAATACATGACCAAGATATCTGTAAATATCCATTTGAAGAACTCTTGCCTTTTCCTTCTATATCTAACAGTATCCTAAGTAAATTAGGCAGGACTGTCCAATCAAATCAAACTAATGTTGGTTCTAGGTTTTTTTTAATTAATGTCATTAATTGTCTACACATTCTTCACAATTTTTTAGTTCATTACAAACCAGCTCTTATGAACTGCTTTTGCAAAGGTACTTAGGCTATGGAGATTAGAAGTAGACATCAGAGGAGGGAAATGATAGACAGATTTTTCAATTAGCTTTGTATAAAACTTTTATAATGAAGGAAAGTTTCCTCACCTTGTTTCTGAGATGTTTGCACATTTTGTGGTGCCAACAATAAGTTGTATAGCCTCTACAATACGGTCTCTAGCCTGAATTAAACAAGGACATTCATAAAAATAATCTCAAATAAATAGAATGTTTGCTTGCTTTGATTTTTGGGCAAACAATCCAGAATTTTGTGTTTAAAAATGTGCCAATGTTCCAACCAAATAGCTTCTAAGTGAAAGGATTTATTCTGGTTTCTCTATTCATAATTTTAAAATAATTTGTAATTGGGATATAATTAATGTTTATTAAAAAGTGTTTTAAAGGCTCAAAATGCTTTAGAAATTAACTGCACAGCAACAAAATTTTATTGTCAAATGCTTTAACAAAGGACATTTGCCTTTTAAATAACAATCTTGGCATTTTCTCTTTCAGGAAAATATGCTTATTTTTCTGAATCTTTTAAAATGTTCTGTTCTCACTCAGGAAATATCATTTGAGCTGTAGCTAAATGAGATTAGTGTAGTTAAATACTGTGCCTTAGTACTCATGTAGATAAGACAGTTAAGTTTCAGTGAAAAATGCATATTCTGGTCTATTTAATAAGGTTTTCATATGCCTGGTTGTCAAATGATTTTATGTAAATATATTTTATTTTTTGTAATGTATTTGGTGATAATTCTTTTTCCTTATAGATATTAAAATGAGGCTATGCAAAAAGATAACTTGTTCAGGTGTGTTTTTCAGATTATTTTATTCATCCTATATAGACTATGTCCCTCATAGTAGGCACTTTTTCAGTACTAGGGAGTAAAAGACCAGAATGTTAAAATTTTTAGTAAAATATTTGGAGCAGTGCAGCTCCTTATTGAATGATTATATACAGCCTTGCAGCCATTAGAGAAATATTTCCCAAGGTTTGTCTTTTGGGTCATGTGGTGTTTTTACAGTCACAAGTTGTGGACCATGATGGATGTCCCTGAGCTGTCCTGGCCCTCTTGGGAGCCAAGACAACAGCTGGGCCTGTTTAACATTTTTAAAAGCTACTTGGAAGTTTTTAAATATCTACCTTTTAGACCTCTTCTGGAGTAAATGGCTCATGTCTTCCATTGGATCTTCCCCACAACCTTATAAGTCTAGCATCACTGCCAGTTACTGGCCTTTTCTCATTTCAAAATCTGACGTTTCACATTTCCTCATCAAGAGATGCTGACCAGGCTTATTTTACAATGAGTTTTAATAACATATCAGAGGTGCTATAGCTACTAAACCTCAACCCTGTTCATTATGTTTCTCAACATGAAATTAATTTCTGGAAAAATGCTTATTCTAAATTTGGGGGAATATTTTGTTAAATAATTCCATTTACTGTTACAACAATAATCTTCTCTTTGTGATCTATGAAAAATAATCTAAGACATCACATAAAACTTGAATAATTAATTTTCCATATATACAGTCCAGGAATCTTCCCCTCAAGAATTCTTTTCTTGCGTTTGTATCAGAGAACCTTAGGGGCAGCTTTTCTGACAGGTATATATTTTTTCATCTTCTGTGCCCTTCTCACTCACAGGTGATACAGTATATGCATGAATCATGTCTATTTATCAAGAATAATTCATATGATTTGTGACATAGAAATTTTGGATATATTCTTTAGGAACAGCGATTGATGTGAAAGCTTTTTCTGCCTGCTTTACATTCCAAAAAACTGTGATATGCAATGAAAATATAGAGACTGCTTGCCTTGATGAGCTTCTGTATCTGTCTGGAGATTAGTCCATGGGCCCTTGGTTGCTGTATAAGAACTCTCCAACTATTATATGTTTAGGTATGTGTTGTGAACAGAATTCATCTGGCTGACGCCTTAAATGGCTATCTAAAAAAAAAGATAGAAAGAGAGACTAGACAGGAATAAAGGAATAAAGGAGGTATTTATTTGAAAGGCCTTCAGATGTACCCTCTGGGCTCCAGAGGCTCCTGCCTCAGTGGATCTCAAAATGGACAATAACAGGTCACGAGTTCTTCACACTTTTATATCAGCATAGATTCACTAACCAGAACCCAGCCAATGATGGAATTTCCCCAAGCTTGCCCCGCTATTCCCAAGATGATGGTTTACAGTTTTTCAGCCTAGAACAGTCTGGGTGTCCTTGGCGAGCAAGCTGGAGAGGCTTTGTTATGTCTATTTTAGCATAAGAGAACAGCACTTAACGAGCTGCAGGAAACTTCAGAGTTACACTAACAGTACAGGATTTGAAAAATATAAAAGTTAAAACCTAAGGCATCATGGCTAAGGAAGAATGACATGGTACAGGCCTCTCTCAATGGCCTGAGGGATGTGTGAGTGTTTAGTCTCTCCATGAGTTATGCCATTTTCTCAAGGCTATTTGTAAGGCGTGGTTGTCACTGTTCGCTGTTAATGATTTTCCCATTTCTAAAGCTGTTTGCCCTTGTGTGCAGCTCTGCAGAACGGGGCAAGAACTTGATGACTGCAATAAAAGTGTTTACAGAACAGTAGTGAGAGTTAATTGTGAGCACTGTGATCCCCATTTGCATTAAGGATCCCACCTGTCCCACATGCTCCAAGAGATTCCATTGGTTTCTAAGGGAAACCACGTTTATCAATATTCCCCAAAGCAGTCCTGTGGGCTATGCCACTGCAGTCTGGTATAAAGATTTCACCCACTGGATAAAGAGGGAACTTTATGTATATGGTCAACAAGTGGCACAGCTGAATTAGTTCTAAACCTATTTTTGTCCCAGTGGAAGCTCTGTGGTTTTTTGCAGTAGAAATGTCCCATGGGAAATGATGAATTCATTTCCTTTCTGTGTTTTTTTTCACATATTTAGGCCACAGGTATGAAAATCTTTTTAAAGCACCTAAATCAGTAAACCTTGTAAGTGAAGAGGTTAGTGTACTGCCACTGTTTAAACAGAATTAACTTTTTGTCCTAGTTAATTGTCTACTTTAGTCTGGTTATTTTAGTTTAGAATTGTACCTTTGTTTAGTCTGAAAATATCAGCTGGATTGTTGTATGTGATGCTGGCATGTTCAGAGTTGGATTTTTTCCCCCTCAATAAAACCTACTGCTGATAGTCTCATTTTTTAAAGAGTGTTATATAAATATGGATTAAAAAGGACCACTTTTTTTTCCCAATGGTGTATACACTTAACAGCATGTTTAATTCATCCCCTGAAGAACATGACAGTTCACTTTTAAGATTTATTTTAGCTTTTGCACTGAAAAACAGGGGTTTGAAATTTTGATAAGTATCTTTGCACAATACGTGCATATTCTTTTCAGCCTTATGACAGTTGGTGAATGTGCATTAAGAGATCATCTTCCTGTCCCCCACAGGAGATCACCTCCACACAACATATGCAGCGTTTATCTGCCAAAATTCAGAAGTCTCTTGAATCAAGCTTTTCAAAAAATTCTTCCATCTGGAGCTCTTTGTGTTTTCCAGAGATTCTAGAAACATACCAAGAGAAAAATCAGAACGTTTCAGAAGCTACAGTTAAGCTTAAATATCTTTTATGGGAAAAGCATTGTGAAATAAGCAGTGCATAATTTTTAAGACCTGGGCATTTATTTCTGTGTTTTAATATACAAAATTCTCTTTACATGCATGTAAAATCCGTACATTCCATATATAAACAAGGAGAAATAAATTTTAGCTTTCTTTACTATTATTATTATTATTATTTTTCCTTCCAGTTGTTGAAAGTTTAATACACAGGACTAGTGTCACGAAAATGGCATACCCTCCCTGGGAGATTGTTTGTGATGTTCTCACTACATCATTAATTTAATACTAATACTGATTGCAAGTTTGTACTATTGGCAAGTGAAAAATTGGTGCTGCTTTAAGAGGAGAGAACTTGAAAAAGAGAAGCAAAAATGGAGTGACCAAAATAAAAGTAAATTGCAAAGTCTTTATTCTTCCCACACTCTTCTCTTTGGTTTATATACACAGGATCTAACTCCCTGGTTGCCTAGACAGGGCAAAGGAGGATAGAAGTGATATTGTGAATACTAAACAATCTCTTCAGTACAGCTTTTTGGCTGGGAAAATGTTAACCTTTTTCTGCGAGCTTTGCAAAAGTATTCTTTCTGTTATGGTGGTCAGCCCAAAGAAAATGATTTTTAAGGAACAGGGAAGGAAAAAGGATTAGTAGATCTGCTCCCTAGACTTTGATTATTTATTTGAAGAATGACAATTGCAGACTATGATAGTGGTCAGCATTCAAGACTGAATGGGTGCAACTTATTTTAATTGAAATTATAAGGTAATTTTAAAATTCCATCATATGAGATGATTTCCTTTAGCTAAAGGCTCATATTATAGACTACTTGTTTCCTAACAGATTTTGACAATCTGATTTTATGAAACGGTTGTCTTGGTAACCCATTCACTTTGCTTCCATCTATGAAAAAGCAAATGAGAAAACAGTTATCTGGCTAGAATTGTTTCTTAAGACTTCCACCACTTGCCTGTTTTTATTTTCATGTTAGATAACATACGAACTGGAACCTAAAGTAATACAAATATGTAATATGTAAACCTGAATAATGTTGTCTGTATAGCTCATAGGCAGATAGATATACTATCCTCAATTACTTAGTATATAATTCACAGGAGGGTTCATTATAAGCTCTTCAAGGCAGTGACCTGATTTCTGGAGACATCTGTAAAGTGCCAAGCATAATAATGGTGCTATCTGAATAATAACACAAAAACTGCAAAAAATTTGTGAAACAGAAAGTAAATTCCTGTTTGTTTATTGTATATATATAATGCTTTCCTTTATTTGCATAATTACTTAATGGCTATTTTTGTCAAAATACATTTGCATGAATTGATTTTTTTATATCATGTTCAACATATGTAGTATGATTGAATAGCTGTAGTATGACTGAGCATTTGTTTTCATAAGGGACAATGCTTTGGGAGGATTTAAATGCCATAGGAAAATTTGATTTAAAAAAAAAAAAGTAAATTCCAGAAAGGTTGTTGAAAATTATCAGATAATGATCTGTTATGACTTAACTGAAATGGCATAAAATTAAGGCATTTGATGTCAGGCTTAGCAGCCTTCTTGTATTCAGCCTAGAAGAAATAGCTCAGACCACATATATCAGCCACACAAGAATCTTAGAATTCGGGAAAGAAAATTTGAAATGCATTGAGAAATTTAGTTAGTATGTGAAAAATGAGTAAGAAATTCTGCCAAAACGGAACACAGCTGAACAGCCTTAAAAAACACACTGGTTAAGGCATGACTGATCACATCTCCAAGAGAACAGAAAGAAAGAAACAGGAAAAAAGCCATGTGCCTTCATGATACAGTTAAAGATGTTGGGAAAAAAACTAGCTCCCAAAAGAAAAGGAAAGCAATGAAGTAATGTGTCAGCATTAGTTAAACTGGAACAGGAGACAATAATGAAAGCATAAATGGAAAGTTAATTCATTTTCATAAAAAGTTAGAGGATTTATTAAAAGCTTGTGCAACAGTATAACGAGATAAAGAGAAAATAGAACCAGTATTAGGAAAGGTAGGTAAAAGGAATGATTTTTTTTATTTGTTTAGTTTTTTTTTTTTGAGAAGAACTGAGTTCCAACTCCTAAGGTTTACAGCACTTTATTTTTAAAATTATATTTTTCTTTTAGAAATTTTAACAAAAGTAATCCTTGATTTTCCCCTTTCTCTCTTTTCTCCATTAACTCCCACAGGAATGGTGGCTCATATGAGTTTATAAAAAAGAAAGAAAAGAATACTTTTACATGTGAGGCAAAAGATTTGCTTTCTTGGTTTTATCATGGCAGAGAATAGATTTAATTTTTTACAGCTTGTTTCCTGAGATGTTCTTTGGGAAAGTAGCTGTAAAAGTTTGATGCTGTGCAAGAGTTCAGGATCAGATTTTCATAGGTTATGTGTGATACCTTACTGTAGCTTCATATGGTGGGTTTTGTTCATTTTTTTCTTTGTTTGTTTGTCATGAATGTGAGAAATTGTCGTGGTTTCTCTTTGTATACAAGCACTCACTTTTCATTTCTAAATCACTGGAAACCAGTAGAAACTGAAAAGGGGAAGGTGCTATGGCAATTCAATTTGCAAAAAGTTAGTCTTCGTGTTGTTGATGGTTTTATAATTAATTAATAATATTCTGTCTCTCAATCTGAATAGGAGGTGCAGACTTCCAGAAGAGTAAGTACATATTCTCTAACAGTTGTGGTCACCCTGTGTGGTTTAACCCCCTGCAGAGGTTTGTGGACTCCTTACTGCTTCACTACCAGTATTCTGTCCCCATAACACTTGGAGCGAAGGAGATCTCCAATATTTACGGAGTTCCAGAGAGTCTCAAACCTTACTCAAGTCACTTTTGCTTTTCCTGACCGCTGCTCTATCACCTTTTATTGGCTGTGCAGCTCCAGTGAGGTCTCACTTGGTTACCTGCTTGATACAATGTTGGGGGGATAGTTAAGGACTCCCCAGGCCTTAAAACTATAAACTCACCATGCTCTTATTGTGACTAATCCCTTGCTATTGTCCATTCTCTGAATAATACTTCACTTGAACTAAATTGATGAAAAATACAGGTATACACTATTATTTATAACACTTAAATCAGGCAGCATGATTCTAAATTATTATAAGGTGCTTAAGTAAAGAACGTTAACAAAAAATACTCTTAGATATTAATGTAGCTGTATCACGATAAAGCTCTTCCTCTTTTTTCTTCACCTGTCTCGGTTTCCTTCTTGACCAAATGATAGTGATAATTTCAGCATTTTTTCATGCCTTTTCATTCATGTTTAGATTTGATTGTGTGTCCGTTCTTTCAGGTTTTCTCAGATTTAATCTTTTTTCCTGAAATTCCTTCATTTGTTTCGTTCAGTGGGAGAAGATTGTCATTTGGCATGACAACTAGTCTGAATAACTTTCCCCAAATTCTTCCTTTGGTGAAAACCACCCACATTTGGTGACAATCTTACTGCCAGTAGCATTGTCATAGTAGGGAATTTTCAAAGTCCCTCCTACATATTTTTCTGGGTCGTTTACCCTCCCTGTTTTGGTATGTCCCCACAAAGCACCAGCAGTCTTCAGATTGCTGTGGGCACACAAGTCATGTGTGAATGCTGTGCATAGCTGGCTGGGTGCCCAAAATCATTGGTCCGTGGACTTGCTGAACAGGAGAGAATCCTGATGCCTGAGCACATGGCTGTAGATTACATTGTGTGGTAGGTAAGATTCTGGCTTTAGGCACAGATGGATAATATGACCACATAAATATTTTATGTTAATATTAATAAAATAATAATTGTAAAATGTGGGAAATGTAATACAAGGTGACATGTGGTGGATTAAACATATTAATATTCATTTGGAAAGATCATTAGTACTCAGTGAAACATCCTGCTGATGGTCTTTACACCACTATTCATGTATATATTATCTCTTTCCTCTCCTTAATGGACCAAATTTTCCAGTGTCACCGAAGCTCATATTCCTGGTCAGCTATTGAAATAGAATAGACATGTAGTTTTGGTAACTTCTTTGCTGGTATTTTAGGTTCTAGAATAATTTTTGGTGTGAGTCTTTGTAAGCATACACGTATGTCAGTAGTGGCGCTCAGTTTAAAAAAAACCAATGGTAATTGCATCACTTTTACAAGGCTAATTATCGCCCCTCAGGTAAAAAAGTATTAATTTTTATGTGCATGATAGATTGCTAATTTTACTGATTAAAAGTGTCAGCAGAAGAAGCTAAGGTAATAGAAATGAAAATGCCACAAATCTCTGCTGTTGTTTTCCGGGTTACGTAGTAATCAGGGAAATGAAGACTAAACCAAGGTTTATAATTGATGCCCAGCAATGGGTCCGCCTTTCTTGCTTATCTTGCAACTTTATAAAGCTTGAGATACTTTATGAATATTTTCCTTTTTGTTTTTTCATTCTATTGTAAATTTTCTTGTTAGTTTATGGAAAACAATTTGTGTTTGAGAGAGACTGATTACTGAAAGTGGGAGCCAAAGATGCCAGTATGTTCCTGACACTCCACTAATATTTTGTGTGTGACATACTGCAGGCCTTAGAGATGAACTGAATTTCCATCTGATTCCAATGATTTGTCATGAAGTGACTTGATAGGTACAAACAGAGGTTCAGGTTAGCTGTATATGGGTGCAGCAGGAAATGCAAGGTGGATTTGACCTAAGTGGTGTATAACTTAAAATTTCGTTGTGCTGAAATACTACTGCAGACTGCTAATGGATTCAGGTGACTGTCCAGGAAAAAAAAACAAAAAACAACCTAAAAGGTAGTTTACACTTATATAAGTTTTATAGATGGCGGAATGAATTTCCAGTTTATTGTAACCACATGATGCATCACTGTTGGCTCTCTAAATTATGTGGTGGTTTTCTGCCAAGAGAATGGAGTCTCAGCAGAGTGTGATTTCTTCTGGATGCATCAACACTCTCCCTTTGCTGCCATACACCTCTCATGCAGAGATACCCTCAGGGAAGCCTTAAGGACAAAATAGTTGCCTTTCTGGAATATCTAACCTTGAAAAGATAATTAATCTTATCTCTAAAAGCGATGAGAAAGTTCCTTTAATTGCAGTGAAAGGGTCATTCAAATTATATTACAAATTCAATATAACCTGGATTTCATAAAGTGTGATATTCAGTGAAAGTGAAAACCTCTTTTAGGACTTAAATGAGGTTCTTATGACTGAAAGCTTATATGGAAGGATACCTGTTGCAACTTTGGAACTCTACTTAAATCTTTTGTCTTTGTTCTTTAAGTTACGTAAATGAGCAATACTTGTTTCTCTCTATGCCTTTTGATGTAATACTTGTTATGTTTTTCAAGAAATTCTTTCTTTTGAAGGAGCACTAGTTGTGCAAGCATCTACAGGTGGGCAGATAGTCTTTTGAACAAGGGGCTGAGCAACACCTGCCACAACAGCTGATGGGTCTGTGGTCATGCCTCCCTTTTAAATTTGCTAATATTTGAGTGGAGTGAGGGCATGGTAACTGCTCAGAATAAAAGGTGAAATGAGCAGGCTGGTATCTAGGGCTCTTAGCTGGTGCACGTTTTGTCCTCAGGCTCAGCCAGTTAAAATATTCCCCAAAGGAAATAAATCTCTCTGTTACTTCTATTTGGAGAGGTTTTGGAGTGTCTGCAGGGATGCAGCAGTGAGAGAAAGTGGAGATCTGACATGCAGATGTAACTCCCTGAAGATTCTGCAGAAGCATGAGTCATTTAGGCAGAGATTTTTTGAATTCCCATAATTGACATGCTTGGAAGCAATGACTGTTGTAGCAGAAAGTGGACAGTCCTACTCTCCTGGTAGCCAGAAACACTGGAAATAAAAATATCTTTTTTAACCATGATCAAAGCCTGTGCCAGCTCTTTCCAGAAGGCTCTCTGTATATTCTGGCAGTACACTGTAGACTTCTATGCATTTCCAAGATCCTACAGCTGAGAAAATCTGCAAATCAGGAGCAGGAGGGTAGACCAATGATTACTGTACTTGAGCAGCATCCTGATAAAACTAAGAAATTAATTTTTCCCCAAAGTTTTGTGTTGCTGCCTTGTTTCATGTTGAAATGTGTACATAGAGGAAAAACTGGTGAGTAGAAAATGGTTACTGCAATATGTAACTAAAATGTTATTCAATATATACTTTAGTAGTATTCTTTAGTTTGTAAGGCAGAAAAAAATTAGGGTTTTTTTTTTTTTCCATAATTTAAAAATTCTGGTTATGTCCATTTGTGTTTCACATCCGAGTATGTGCTTTTAGTGGTTGAAATTATTTGGTTTTAAAAAGACACTTGGATTTTACTTGAAAGTGGTATGCAGATATGGTACTGACACCATAATTATAAAAGATATATGATGCCTAAGTTTTTAAGTGCTTGCAGGAGAGAGATGCTATAAATAGCCTATAGCTGATTAGTTGATTTGCTTAAGAACTGACTAGATTTTCTCCTGCTTGTTTATCTCACTCACATTGCCCCATTCATCTCTGTCTCCCCAACAGAGATCTCCAACAGGGATATGTTCAGCAAATCACACTTCCCTTGCACAGAGTTGTTCCTGCTGTTCCAGGAGGGTTGAGCAGAAAGTTGTACTGTTCACGTGCTGCTTGTCCTTACTTGTCTTGGGCATTGTTAGCTAAGGACTCTGGGTGACCATAAAAATTGTCTCTGTCCAGCTACCTGATCTCCTGGATCTTCTCTCACTTCCAGCATCTTTCCTCCAGTCAAGAGCTTTATCACCTTCTTTCCAGGTGCTTTTTTTTCTGTCTTCCTTTTCTTTCCACAACCCCAAGCCCCTAGGCTTCCCAATTTAAGCACAGTATGTGATTAGCATTCTATTTTATGTTTTTGTCTAATGTTTCTAAAAATTGGAATATTTGGGCCGTGCCACTTCTATACCAGAGGTTAGAAAGGTTTGCAATCAGACTGTACTGGTGGCTGTAAATAGCAAACTTCTACTTGAAAGTTCAAGCCCTGAGTTTTGACATTCAGTCCTCCTACCCACATGCTCCCAATTATCTGCCACCTGTTAGTGTTCTCAGTTTAAGTTGGAAGATTTATTTTGTTTATGACAGGTGCTGATACTCCTAAAATATTTGCAGTTGGATATCCTGCAGGCTGACCCAGTCCCATGCTGTTTGCTGCACCTCTGTTCTTCCCTAGAATGGGGCTGTAAGTGGGGACAGTAGAAGGGACAAGACTTTCCAAACTTCCTTTGAGCTTCACCCTAAAGGTGCAGTAGTGTTTTAAAGGTAGATGATGATATCAGGCTTTCAATAACTGCGTATGAAAGATTAAGAACATTTTTGTCTTCGTTATTGGACTTCGCAGAAATTAACTCTCATCAATACTCTTAGTGATAATGTTGTATTACTGTCTTATCTTGAAATTCTTGAAGCATTTTAAGGAAGAAATACAAACATTAACATACCTCTGGCCTGGAAAGTACAGCTGAGATAGTTCACAGTATTATCAAACTATAATTTCAATTTTTTTTTCTCTTTTACTGTGTTAAGCCGCAATTGATGAAGCAAGAAAAATTTTATATATTTTGTGGAGGTAATCAGAATGCCTAAAACTTATTTTTTTTTAGTTTCTTATAAATACAAAAAACTGCTTGTTATTAAAATATTGAGATTTCTCTTTTCTTTTCATATTATGTGATAAATAGAAAATTTAATGGGACACTGTTTGTATTTTAATGGTTTTCATTGATTTATTATCCATCTTCATTTGTCTCAGTATCTTTTTGGTACAACCATCCTTTGTGACTTTTATAACTGCATATACTTATGTGTTCTACAATATGCATTTGTAAAGTGCTTTTATAGATACCTTAGGGGATTTGAAAGATCTCTGATAAGAAAGAAATATACAGAAGAACTCACTGACATCAAGTGAGTGTATAATTTCTTTGCCAGTATTTTTGGCAGTCAGTATTTCATTGGAAATCTCCTATTTATTTATAAGTGCCTTTTTTTTTTTTTACACCACTGTACTACTGCACATCCTGAATTCTAAATTTATGCAAAGGAAATGAAGGAATGTCTTATAGGAAAAGCTCATTCAAGTAGTTTGTTTTAAAGAGAATTAGTATTCTGGCCATTCAGTGACAGCTGAAGTGAACCCAGTCAAATGATTTCAGGCATAAAGCTGCACTAGTTGCAGCTTGTCTATGGATTTAGTTATTCAGAAGTTGTAGATAAATGGTATTAACTGCTACTTCTGAATTTTTATGTAACAAGCATTGGAGGAGGATCTATTTGAATAAATAAGCATTAAAAATGAGTTAAAGTTTATTTATTTTAAAAATTATACAGAATTTGTTCAAGTTATGCCTACGCTGGTGTTCACTAACTGACAGACTGATCTTTAGCTTACATTGTCTTCCAACTATATTGATATGACTAAATATCTTAAATATTTTTTACATGGAATTTTTATTTAATAAATTAATTGCTAAATCAGTATGATACAGAAATATGCTTCTGATGTTTCTTTCTCTTCATTAATGCTAGATACAATCATACACATACACAATCATACACATTTACATCATAACTTGCCATTTGATAATTGAAGTAAAGTGAATATGACCATGAATAATTTCTATGAGCATTATGATGGTTCACATCTGTTTATGTGGGGCAACAAACAAACTACCATTACTAGACAAATTCCTGAATGCAAAATAAAATCTAAAATAATCCCCAAGTTTGCTGATAACAGTTTTGTTCTAAACAGAATCCCAGGCTGACAGAATCCTGAATGTTGAAAAGGCTTTCACAGGCCATCAACGTAGGACCACTATAATCTCCCCTAAAACATATTCCTAAATGCAATTTATATTGGCCCCTAATGAAGACAAGTATTTGTAAACTGGTAGGTTTATTTTGGTGTAAAGGGTTTGGTTTTGTTTTGAATCACAGATTTTGCTGCATGATATGCCACATGTCAGAAAGGCTCAAGCAGGTGAGCATTCAGGGAAACTTGTAGTGCTGGTAGTGTCTTAGGATTGCTGCCTGATTCTCTGAAACTTGTTATAAAGCTGCATTTCCTTTAAAAAAGGCTTGTTCCAGAAGTACAATGATGACAAATATATGAAGGTTTGATGATGTAAATGAAGCTGAAGCACCTGGCATCAAATAACATTTTGTTTTCATTGGACTCTATTCTCTCTTCCTCAATATTTGGAGATATTTTAATTTTATCGTTACCCTGAGGTTTTTTTTTCAGCCTGAAAATTCCTAGAAGAAAATGGCATTGCACCATAAATGTTAAATATGGGCTTCTTTCCCATAGTTATGGTTTTCAATTAATGGAAGGGACATTTTGGCCTTCATCAGGTATTTAATGGGTATAAAAATATTCGAGTAAAATTGGCAGTTGCAACTCCTATCTGTATGATGTGTGTTCATGAAGAAATGAATATGGCAATAAATGAAGGAGTTTGACACTAACTAGATGGTTTCTGGAGCAAAAAATATTTCAAAATCTTCAAAATAAACTAGTCCAAAATATTAGTGTTGCTGAGGAATTATGTAGAGGTTTTTCTAACTGTTCAGGGACTGTTTCTTAAGCCCTGCTGTGGATTTGTTGTAGAGCAGGTAGCATTGTGGTTTATTAAAATTTACAGAGTGAAGCCTGAAGTCTTCAGTCTCAAGAAATTTACATATGATCACTTTCTTCTATTATGTATTCTTCCTGATAAAGAATATTTTTCAATATTCTGAAGTGCAAATCAGCCTGTACAAATCCGTACTGTTTATGTTCTGTTGTTTTTTTTTACAGTACTGAACATCCTAGAGTTCAGTAGATTCCTCACTTGTGTGTATTATCAACTCCAAAAACCCAGCCCATGTTTCTCCTTTGTCTAGAAGGATTTTTCATCTTCTATCAAAAAAATAGATGCTAAGGCTTTCTCTACATTCAGCATTTTTCAAAACAATTTGGCATTGTGTTGCCAGTAGATTTCCCAGTAACAATGGGTGTGCAGCTCAGAAAAATTGTCCTTTGTAGTGAAGCCTTTTTCTAGGTTGCAGCTATAGATAGAGTTTAATAAGGCAACTCTGCCATGAGAACTTCACCTTGGACTCTACAAATGAAACTGTCTGCACTCTATGACCTTCTGGAAATCCCTCTGGAATTGATGGTTCCAGATCTCACATTGAATTTAATGTAATTTTTTAATAAATCTAGCAACTGCTAAAGTCTCTTGTCACTTCCTGGATCTTTCAGTAGGCTGTAGAAGCTAAAGCACCTTTGATATCCTCTACTAGAATATCCCTACCTTGGAACTCTAAAGTAATGACAATTTTTTTTTTTTTTTTTTACAATACTTTTGCACTAAATCTACACAAAAAAAAGCTCTCTCAGTTCTGATAGGCCAAGAAATTAATAATTTAGAGATTAGACAAAAGTAAATTTACCAATAAGAGCAAAAACAACCTGTTTTTTATCTGTTACCTCACTTAATAGCTTAATGCTGGTATTAATGCCTACAGAAACTAGCAGTACACAATTTGGAAGCAAAGACAGACGCTTTCTTGTCTCTTTCAGTTTATAATTTTCATACTCTTTTAGGCTGATGCAGAAAGGGAGATGTGACACATCAAGAACCTGGTGTCAGGAAGCTGTTTATTTATGACACCTGAGCTGTGGAAAAGAGAAGAGCTTTCCACTCTCTGGTTCTTTTCAAAATAATTTCAAGGTTTTCCTATATTTTGTACCAGCCATGTGAAGGAACATTTTGGCACCTCAAATACCAGTCTGCAGGAGTTGTAGGGGAAATTTTAAGAAAACTATTTTGTTTTGATTTGTTTTATTGTACCAATGACTTATAAGTAAAGAAACGTATGAAATATCCATTGGCAAGGGGTTTCCTGACCAGCATACCAGAAGCTGATATAAGGGCATTGGGTATGACTGCTTTCTCTGTGATGGTAGGAAATGGCATAGATGGCTTTTGGAGGCCTCTTCTTTCTCATTTGCTATCATATGATAGAAATTAAAATCTGCACATCTTAAATATCATATACTGTTATTTATATAGAAGTTCCAGACAAATCTACTGTTCCATTCTGAGTTAAAGCAGGCAAACAAAAGAATAAAGGGGAAGAAGAGAGAATTCAGCATGTGTAACTCCTTCTATACTTGCCTCATATCATCTAGCAGAGCACTACAATTCAGTGTCATCAGAGAGCTAGGACTGGAAATAACCCATGTGCTGTTCCATCTTGGTGGATTACTGGATTTTTTAATCTCATAAAAAGAAGAAAAATTTTAGCATAAAATCTGCTTGTCACAGTTTATGAAGTTCTAGGAGATACAGCTGTGTAGGCCATATTATGACCAATAGAACTGCTTTGAGCAGTTCTTTGGCCATTAAATCCTTTGAGAAAAGCAGAAAACTAAAGAAAAAAATTATTAAAATCTTCATAAAATGGTGCTGTAAAGACTAATATGAAATCAGTGTTACAGGGCAGGGACAAGGCTGCTGCAACTAGAAATCCATACAATTTGAAATTTGAGCTAATTGCTCAGTTGTAAACAGTGAAATATCTTTAGGCCATTATCTTTAAAATCGACATCTGCCCTACTGATCTCACATGGTTACTGAGAAATTTAGTGTTCTACTTCTGTAGTGAAGGACATGTGTAGTTAATTGCCCAAAAGCAAACAGTAGTTTAACCAGACTAGAGGAAGCCTTTACTTAAGATCAATAAACCCTCAGGCATTTCCTTGCCGAATTTGTCATGAACATAAATAAATCCCTCTCAAATACTGCTGTTTTTAAAATGCATCAAATCTTTTGAGGTCAGACCAGGATATTCTGTTAAAACATCCTGGTTGTTCCTGAGAGCTTTCTCCTTGGCTGGGGAGTCAGTCCCTTTTCTAGCTTCTCCTCAGGGCTTTGACCTTTGACATTCAAATAAAGCAAATAAAATAACTCAATAATCAATTAGGCAAACAAGTCTTATAAAGAACAACAATTCTTGTTAACCTCTTTATTTGTAGGAGAAAAACCCCCACCCTAAACTTACAGAAGTAAACACTTATCCATATTAATTTCTTAATTATTTGTGCAAGATTTTGTGTTCTCTTAAAAAGTCTTGTTCTAGATTTACATGCTAGTGTTGCATCATTCAGTTCTGCAATGATCTGACTTTGCAGCCATTGAGAACACCAATATTTTGTTAAAGAAATTGATAGAAATCTTGTAAGAAGCAGTGTCATACTCAAACCAATACACAGAGATAACATAAAGAGAAAATGGGATGGAATTTTGCTAAAACTTTAGTATCTGACCATTGCTTGAAGACAAAATGTTGGTCAACTAAGCAAGCTCATGCTTTAGTCTTGAATATGGCAAATACTGTCATGAAGAAAAAGACAACCCCTAACAGTCTTCCATGTTCAATTAAGGAAGAAAAGAATTTGGTACTATCTTTAGAAGAAAGCTACTGTTTCGTTTAATACTTTCCTTTAAAAACAGAAAAGAGCAGTGCCTGTATTTTTGGTCTGTTCAAAACAAAATTTAAGACTCTATCCCATTTACGGATGTCACGTAGGGCCTGGGAGTTTATATTCTTTGCAAACTTCTGAGACAGCTACATTTCTGAAAGATGCTTATAGAGAAGACTTGGTATTTAAACAAGTACCAAGCCCTTTCTGTATTTAAACATTTTGAGACAGGAAATATAATTGTAGCCTACTGTCTCTGAATTTCATCTCTATTTCTTTCTGATATTGGATTTTGCTTCTCTTCTTTCATGTTTTTCTTTCCCTGCATGTCTTATTATCAGAACACATACACACAAAACATAAGTTAAATAGTCAAAACTTCTTTGCATATATATTATTATAGTTTTAACTTGAGGAAAAAAACACAGGGGCTTAGGGGAGGTTTTGTACCACATTTATGCCATCAAATTCAGTTTGTTACAAAGTATGTTGAGCAATTTTTGTCCCTGAGGAAAATAATGAACTTATGACTCAATTCTGACTGAATCATTGCTCTAAGTATCAATAATATATTTCTAGCTCTTTAGAAGTAGTCGAGAAGGAGGAATTCAAATATTGTTATTTACAAAATTTTTTCAAATGTATTTTCCTATAGACATTGGAGTTTTTTCTCGCTTTGACTGGGTTCTTTGTCTTCTAAAGACAAATTATTGACAGCAGTTTTAACCCGTGCTTCACTGGGAACAAATGCTTGGAAGCTGGCCATTGTAACAGATTTTCTGGGTGACATGCATATTCTATAGTGATCTTGCCAAAGCCTGGTGTTTCAGATAGCTTCCTTTTCAAGAGCAGGTGTTCATTTATTCCACATCATTCTGCAACCTTGGCAGATGAGATAAAATTCAGAACTAGTGCAAAAGAGCTCATTGATCGAGCTCCTTAGAAATAAATCTTGACACTTGGAGCTTGAAGCAGAAAATCCAGAAAGAGCCAGAGTGTGAAGTGATGAAGTAGCTGCTTGGGTTTAGAAAAAAATGATGAGTTATACCTGGGTGTACAACCATATTGTGCACTTTTAAATGAAATATGCCCGTGGTTTGTCTGGACAGGAGTCTTACAGTAATTACAAAAATCTCTTTGCATAAGTAGTTGTATCTGATTGCAATAGTTTTATTCTTTGTTAAAATAAGTCTCATTACCTCTCCTATTTTCTTTTAGTATCTTGACTTTATCGATGTTGCTCTAATTACGCATAATGTAAACCATCAAAATCCGTCATGAGTGCAAAATACATGTATGGGATCTGATAGCAAAACTGTGCTCCAAAACTGTGCTTGAGAATGTGTGTTAAAACTCCCCAAACTAATTGAGAGAGTATTTTCAGGCTGTGCAGGTCCATGGATATCATACGCTTGAGGGAGGTAAGTATTTGATGAGTTTCATAGAGCAGTAAACTCTATTTCCATTTACTTTCATTGTCACCACCTCAGTTTCCTTACATAGGAAATGATAAATGCATTTTATCTTTAAATAATTCCTTCATCCTTGCATAGACAATGTCAATTAAACCAGCTACAGAAAACATTTATCTTATGCATTTCCTTATTTATCCCCTGGTCAGTGTAAATATTTAAAAGCTGTTTACCAGACTTATGCCAGAAAAACAAGGAATTGCAGCTTATTAAGCCTACTGAGTTACTATAAAAGCTATATATTATGTGTATAAAGTAAAATTCAATTAGAGCCACCTAGCTGGCCCAGTCTGTGAACTGAAGACTTTCTGTGATGATTCAGAATTTTATAAAAGTGATACAAGAACAAGTTATGTGTTTCCAAGAACCTACTGTAAAATGGTAGTGCATTTAAAGGGAGAAAAAAACCAAGAAGCTAAAATATGACTGCATCTCTTTAGGACATCTCTGATCTTGCTTCATGCATGAAAAAGCTGCTTAGGTATTCTTATGAGTGTACACTGGAGAGGATGTAGGCCAACAACCACGTGAGTTTCTCAGGTGGATTATGGGGCTTGTGTTGCTCAGTGATGGCACAACTGCTCTGATGGAGATACCCGACCTTACTGCAGAGCATGTCTGTATGATTTAGAATTACCGAAATTTACTGTCTCAAAATAAAAGTTAAGTTCATCAAATAATGAAAAATTAGCCACAGTTTTGTGAGAAATAAATATCAACTTTCTCAGGTAGATTTATCTCTCGTTTGAATGTAACCACAAGTCAAGTCTTTGTGTTCTGCTGTGTTTTGAAAAAGATATCCCAGTCCAAAAATGACAAAGGTTCATCAAAACAATATGTTCATGTGAAATATTTTATTCCCATTTAACTTGCCTCTTTGCAATGATTTTTTAAGCAAAAAATTACTAATCAACCCAACTCTTTTTAAGAAAAAAAATTCAGTTCTTTTTAGATTATCAGCAATATTGTAAGCTTTTCTTTAGTGGCTCAAGACAAAAATCAACTATCAGCATCGTGCTAGCGCTGACTTCACAGTGTCATACTTTTTCTCCTACATTCAGTATCCCCTTTTTTGATCTGAAAAGCAGTGGAAAAATACACTATGTTATTATCTGTTTTGGGCAGTCTTAATTTGACTTAGAATGCTGTAAATTTATTTTGTATAATTAAAAAAAAGAATTGCAAAAGCACTTTGATATTATGGCATAGAGGTGCATATGGGGTGATGAAAGGGAATGAGTATTGAGAAGCAACCCATTCATATTAAGTACTCATAAAAATTATATTTTGAAATAATAAAGGACTAAAGGATCTCTATTTGGTCTTTTAACCTAATTGAATTTTGAGAGTGGCCTTGGCACAAAAATTTTTCAAACAATATGAAGTTGGTTTTGAACCAACAGTGGTCACACAAATGCTTACAGCTAAGACAGCATAGTGAAAGACAAAACTCTAGATTTGGAAATGAAAACTGTACAATAGAAGTAGGTTCTAACATTTTAACTGATTTTGACAAGCAGTAAGCTCATATTTTGTTGCCAGTGTCACTGTAAGTTTATTTCTCGTTTACTGAGACAAAGATGTATGATTGTGGCTAGAAGATTCTTAGAAATCTTTTAAGTTTGCTGTATAAGAGAACTCACAGTACATTAACTTTTCCTGGTTGCTCTGGGTATTTGGAACCTTTGAAAGATATTTTTCTTAAAGAATTTATTTTGACATTTTATTTTAAATAGCAATATTAATAATGTTCTAGTCTAACTTGTTTCTTGTTGCAGACTATCTTTCTGTTTGTTCAGTTGGGATCATTGTTTTACAATGATCCTATTTTTACAAACTTCTGCATTTGTATTTGTCTTGTCTTTGTAATACAAGTGCCCTTATGACTGCAGAAATACTCTTCTCATGAGGACCTGTAATGTGCTGCTGCCGACTTTTACAATGTCCAGGCTTTTTTGGATAGTAGTCAACTGGAGATCTACTTTATCCCTCAGGAAAGCTATTCCTAGAAGTCTTGAGAACAGAAACCAGAAATGTCTATTAGTCAATTTTGTGTGTGTATGTGACCACGAAAATAAAACTTTTGTATATGTTTTTAATGAGGAATTATAGTACTTTTTATCTTTGTAAAAAGGTATGTTTCTAATGAGTAGTTACAATCCACTTCTTTTCAAGAAAATGTGTGAGTAGACTCTTTATTGAAAAAAATTAACTGGAACATATTCAGTGATTCTTGAGGCCCATCTGGCATTGGACACCAATATAATGGCCAGGAATAGCCTTTCAGGCTGAAACTGTATGTGTGACACTGCACCTTAACACTACACTAGAAGTAAATGTTTCACCAGACTCCCAGGCATTGTACTGGGTGTTTGATAAAATCTGCACATGGAGCAGAACGTGAACAAACACTTTGGGGATACTTAACCATCCTAACTTTAGGTGTGTGGGAGTGGGCATCATCTAGAAAATGAACTGTCTTCTTTTTTTAGTGCAATTTTGGAGCCCATTCAGCCAGCATAGCTCTTCAAAAGCCTGTTGGTAGGAGTATTTCAAGATGTAGTAAGGTTTAAAATAAAAGAGGCCCAAGCAAAAAAAAAAAACCTACAAGAAACCTTTCATCAGCAGAGCTGCAAATTGTTCCATGCTGAAATACCATCTGCTCTCCAAAAGAAAGGATTTTTACTAGAATGCAGTATGTTTGGATGAAGATGCACCCTGCTGTATGTTTTGCAGTTTTCCTTTGTCGTATTTGCCCCACCATATTAGATTCTTTCTGAAGTCTTTGACTTCTTTATTAAATATTAGTTGAGTTGATCTGAAATATATGCTTTCTGTCTGACAGCATGCCCAAGTTTTAGAAGGATTCTTAGGTTCTTTATCATCATCATCTAAAGCATTATATTGACCTTTTCATGTCTCTTTAGAATGATTTTCCTCAGAAGGTACTATTTGAGAAAACAGAATAAAGTCTTTTAAGGTCATTGAGATGAGCTCACATAAGCATATTGCCATTTGTGCTTTGTGGAAATGAGCAGTTTTCTGTCATTAGAGGACAAATACTTGAAGATTGGTTAGGATTTTTTAACTGATGTTACTGAAATTTATTGGCAGAATGTAGTGCCAACCTTCATGTATTTGCTATCCTAACCTATAGAAAAGTTAATTTTATGTGAAGGTCTGATGAAAAAAATCATGCTGGTTTGGGCCTGTTTTGCCAAGCCTCTCTTGTCAGAATTTTAGGAGTACGAAAGTTAGATTTATTTGCAAATGTGAGAATAACCTCTCTGTTTCTTTATAACCAAATGTTTAGAAGAAAGCGTGAGTCTTCTATACCGGCAGCAAACACAAGAGTCTTGTTGTTATGTTTGGCAATTTATGGAAATTGCAGCTTTTTTCTTTACTTTTCTATCCGAGAAGAACTGCCCTTTAATGGAAATTCATTTGCATAAAACTGTACAGTTACTCATATCATGCAAACTGCTTTGTACTATATATGTGTCATTCTTTCATGGCTCAGAGCCCAAGCAACCTTAAAAAAAAAATCCAGTTTTGAGTTTACTGATTCTAAAGATGGGTTTCTGGAGGCCACTGTGTGTGATTGCAGGTAATGTTTACTATAGTTTATTCAGAAGGCCATTGGTTTATAAAGTTTATAAACTGAATTTATTATTTTGTAGGAGTAGCATTTGTACTCTCACAAATTAATAGAAAACAATAAAAAGCAAAAAAAAAAAATAGTGTCTATTTAATCTGCATTACCTTGTATTACCAGGTCTCTTGGTTTACTCAAGGACTCCTTCAGTTTCTGATTTGGTTACTGAAGTTCTTTTCAAAGGTCTATGTAAATAGTGTGGGAAGCTAACTTCACTCAGATTTTTCAATAGTCTGTAAAGCTGGGAGTGGCCTGAATTTTCGATTTATCAATTTACCAAGTCTGATGAAAAAATTTTGGTAGCGTTTCCCATAGAGCAAAGAAAATAATTTCTTTTTCCCAATATCTATATTTGGCTGTGCAAACCCTCTTTAGTGTGTAATGTTGAATAAGGGAAGGCACATGAGAAATTATGTAACTGTAAAAGGGAGGTGTTGCCTGTGCTGTATATAGTGCCAGTATGTGCTGTATGGGAGCTAGTCAGTAATGTCCCTGTGGAGTCTTCGAGGGGTTACATGAAAGGTAATTTTGTAGCATTACAGGAACTCTAAATATTTACCCTTTAATATACTCAATAAGCCCACATCTGCCTCCCTGACTCCACATCCTGCATCCATGCTGAGATTTGGCCATGAGAAATTCTCTAGTTTTTCAAAAAGCTACTGAAATTGCAACGCCCAGTGAGTTTTGTTAGCTACGCAAGGGAATAATTTACTGCAAATTGATTTTTTTTCCCTCATCATCTCTTTGGATGATTTCTAAAGGGCCAGGAAGCAGATGAAATCCCTGGAGGCAGCTGAATTCTTTTTCCCTGTGCTGGTGTCTGTAACCCAGCCTGGTATGGTTGAAAGCTGATTGGCAAAACCCATGTAAGACACAGATACAGTCCTTGCATTAAAATGCAAAAGAATGTCAGATTCTATTTTTTATAAGAATGCAGTGGATTGAATAACAGTGATATGGGCATAATTTTGGAAATTTCCCATGATATTTATCTGCAGCATGTGGAATTAGAGTCAATTATAGTTGTTACAATAGCAGTTAGAGTGCTTTTCATAGTGCTCCCTAGTGATGTTTGCCTGCAGCATACACAGCTCTGAAATCCTACATGGGGAGAAGATCATTGATTATGGAGAGAACTTTCATGCATTCTTCTGCGCTCAGGCACTGTTAGATGTGGCTGTGTGGAGTGAAAAGTCTAAAGGATTTGCAATCAACAAGCTAAGGAAACAGTGTTGTACATCCATACCAACGACGTTGCAATGTTTAGAACATATTATGTATAATTAAAATATTTTACAACATTATATGCATGAGTTCTTTGCAGTTTGTTCATGTTTTTATGTCATAGCAAATAGAGAATATTGTAACTTTCCACGTTACATAATATCCTGTTCATAAAATGGAAATTCTCAAACCAATGTTGTTTTGATAAATAGTAAACCAGTGTCCTGGTTTCTGCTGTCATTTAGGACGTCTGGTTGCAAACTCTCATCAAAATGTAAATGCCAGTAACTTGCATATTTCTCATGTGCACAATTAATCAGTTAATCTTCAGCTTGTTGGTAGGCTTCTAATGTTTTCAACATCTAATCAGAATAGGTGGAGTTCACCTAAAATTCAACATTTTAGTCTGTTCATTTCACATACATTGAGGATTTGGTCTGCCAAAAAGCTCTCTTCCAAATCCTTGACTGCCTCCCTATATGATGTTTACTGCTCTCGATTTCATTTCCTGCTTTGCATGTTCAGAGAAGACATAGTTCCTGTACTTGGCAAGTGAATCAGAATAAGCTTGTCTGGAATTCAGATAATATATAATAACAGTTGAAAAGTTCAGAACTCTTCAAATACCTCCAGGTACTACAGGTAATGCAAGAGGCAAAGGAGGAAGGCTGTCTAAGCTTTGTTTAGAATTCATTGGAGAAAACCAGAAGTGGGCAATTATATAATGAACCAAACCCTGCCCCTATCTTGTTTCCTCAAAGTCTAGAAATACAAGGAGCATAACTTGCCTGCTCTGTGTGCTATTTCTCTATCCTGAAACAACTAAAATTGTGAAATCTCATTAGTTGTTAATTCAGAGATATAACTTGGCTTTATAAAATCTATGTGTGTATTTTAATTTTGGCTTTATCAAAATCTTTAATATAAAAATAGATAAAGAAAGAAATCTTAAATTTACACACCCATTTGAAAATGCTAAAACATTTTGGAAACAAATAGACCCTAAACTTTAAAAAATCCATGAAAATCAGTATTTCCTTTCCAACAGATCGGTTTAAAGGAACATTGTCTGGAATGTTTGGGGCAAGTAGGTTAAAGCAGTGCTCAAAATACCTGCTAAAGTAGTGAAAACTCTTTTGCCTGGCTGTACAGCTCTGTGCAGCTCCTTCACTACCTCGAAAAGAACTGTAGTGGCAGTCACAATAAATGAATTATCTACTTGCAGTTTGTATGGATATTAGTTCCCAAAGAATATGATTCTTCTATTTTAAAAATTTTGTCTACATTCCCATTGTGAGTACAGTGACTGTGGCCTGCTATCACACTGCAGCAGCTCTGGAGTACAACACAGCTTTGTTCTCATACGTGAGTGATGAGTTTCCCATGTAAATGTAGGTGAAGGTATGTGCCTGGAATAATGACATTGTAAAGCTTACTAGAAATCCCAGACAGAATGGCCTAGACATAATTGCCACAAACATAAAAATTGATACATTAGAAAAGACTTATTCTCCAATATTTTTTAAAAAAACCTAGAGTTTAACCTAAATTAAGTTGTATAAATACTTATACATAAGTGTGGTATGGATACACATATATCCATATCTTTTACATTAACAAATTATTTTTCCTCAGATGTATTTGTCCTTGTTTTATTTCCCTTTTTTCCCCTCAAACCTCTCTGCCTGTTGACCTTTTCACTTCTGCACTTTTTTTTATTTCCCAGGAGTAAAATATATTGCTCTTAGCGTAGTGTTACAATGAAGAGACTGTATAGGAGCTCAATAAGTCTTCTTGAGACTGTGACCTTTTTTAATGCTAAATGGCTTACCTCTGGAGATAGCTGCACCAACCTAATTAAATCAGTGCGGAAAAGCTACAATGGATTAATTTTGACAGTTTCAAGTTTAAAAAAAAGTGGTTTCCAACTATGGTGTCTTTAATTTTAGTATAAAAAATTTCCATGTTTTCATTTCCTCTGAAAAAAAAAAAGCTTTTTCAATTAAGTTAGATATAATGTTAACTGCATTATCAAACAGGCTTTACTGTTATTTTGTTCATGTTTATTGAATGATTAAATAGACTCTTAAATTGAAGATAATAAAATGAAAACAAATTTAATCACCAAATGTGACAGCAGTTGACACAGGATTTATAGCAATAATCTTTGAAGAAAAAATCACTTCCCTGAAAGAGACAAATGTCTTTTATTTGTATAGTAATAATGACTATATGTTCCTAAAACATCTGTTGTTTCCTTTCTATAGGGATCTTGCTTTAAATCATCAGCAAATTTCAAAAGATATTTTTTATATTATATTATATTACACAATATTACAATATATTACATATATTACATTAGAATTCTTTTAAACTCAAACCTTTCAAGAGTATGAGAAAAATAATTTGCATCTCAAAGACAAATACACTACTTGAAAATTTTCTGTTTAACAGTAATAGAATAACTACACATCTTTTAAATAAAGAAAATCCAATCTAAATCTTGCATACTACAAGTACTATTTGAAAGACTTTGTTTTCGCTGCCAAAGTACTAATACTTCTGTGAAATATTCTTTTGAACTTGTTTTTATTATTTCTATTGTTTCTATTCAAATATGATATATTGGCTTGATTTTTGCTCTGTTTGAGTTCTCTCTCTGGAACTGCTTCAGTAAAATAATTTGCTGGAAGGTAGATATTTCTGGCTGTGAAGTGTGAGATTAGCAAGCATCCCATCACAGTGGTGTAGCTGTGAAGAGCTACAGAGATCTCCAGCTGTAGAGCAAGCCAGCAGAAAAGGAGATACATGAGAAATGAGAGGCAGTCATCATGGGCCGTGGCTGCTGGACAGTGTTCAGGATTGGCTTGTCTTTTTCTGTTTCATGTAAAACCTTTCCTCAGTATCTGGAATTCAGGAAAAACAAAATTTGTAATGATAAAACATCCTAAAGCCAACATAAACTGTACTTAGTGCCTGCAACCATTTCTCATTTTAAAGTTAAGGCATAGGAAGGGTCAACTGGTACACAGATATTAGATGATATCTATATCTAGAGGTGTAGGTGAAACTGTGTCTATTCAAGCTGTCAGTGTACTGCTGAATTTCATGAATCCTTATAGTTTATATTTTATGCAAATCACATGTAGATAGATTTCATTCTGCATTATTTGAAATTGGTTTCTTTCCAAAGAAATTTTAAAAAGAAGCCTCTAAGTCTGAATGCAATGTTACAGTCTGAATGCAATTTTGTATAAGGATTAGGTTGGTCCAGCTTGTTCTCATAATCAGTGGTTAAAAAAATTATTAGAAGATGTCTGCCAACATTGGGATAAAAATGTTATATGGCAACCCTAATTTTATTTTTTAGCATGCTTCTCACCTTGTATTGCCTTTGGTCTTTCACAGATCTTTTCTTGCTTTCACATGCCTGTCTTAAAAATACTTCCCTAAACTTAGATTTGTATGAGGAAAAAAACAATTACAACTGAGTATCTTACAAATGAACTTCTGTGAAAGAAGAAAGTAGTCGTTCATGGCAAAGCAGCAGGTGAATTAGAGTAATATGAAATATGATTTCAGCCTGTTCTTGAAATGGAATTTCCTTGTCTATGTCCCATATATTATTTGTAAATGTCTTTCAGTATTTTCATATACAAGTATAAATGCTTTTTCCACTCTACATAGAGAGTGAAAATGAAATGCATGCTTAATGCAGATTGATCTTGCACTAGATTCTATTCTGTTTGGTTTAGAGCCATTTTCTTCAATATAGTTATTCATTCCTTTACTTTAAACCTTGTTTTTGCATTGAATACTTGTTGAGTTTTCTGTTCCTTCTGGAGTCAGTAATAAAGGCTATTTAACTCCAGTGGGAGATAGCTTAGGTTTTATTTATATGGGCTTTTAAAATCCATTAGAAGTAGGTTGCAGATGTTTCTGTTCACAAGAAATACTTAACTTAATCTGAGGTCTTGGTAGAAGGAAATTTAATGACTCTGTTCCTATAAAAAACTTTCAGTTTTATATTACTAAGATTTTTAGTTGTAGACTAGAGAAATTATGTAACATAGTGGTCCACAGAGACTTTGCTTATGACGTATATCTTTAAAGTTATTATCCATAAAAAAAAAATGTCTAAAATGTACTGTCTAAATGATACCTGTAGATTGCTTATTACAAGTTCATTAACAAATACTTATGTTTGTGCTTTATTTGTCTGCAAATCTGCTTAATGATAGATTCATTGGTTTGTGTTTTCAAATGAGATAAGCTGTTAATTACTATATAGAAGAGTTCAAGCAGCACATTTTAAAGTGTTATATGTATTCACTTTTTTATTTAAACATATACAATGGCATTAATTAGTTTCATGGAGCAGTCTTCATAAGTAGTCATGTCTAGAAGGATAACAGTTACCTGCCCCATCATGATCTATTTCTTTTTTTTTTTTCCTTTCTGAGGTGCAAAAGTGACAGTTGTATAATGTTTTCATGAAAACGTTATGTATGGGTTTCTTTCCAGACAGAAATATTCAGAATATTCAAACTTTCATACTGAAGCTTTTTATAATTCCTTTTTCTACTGCTTCAGTTGAAGCTGTTCTACTCTTTTGGGTAGTAAACATGACAACCTGAGCATGTCTGTTTCATTGAGGAATATCTCAGGCTTGGAGAGGGGTGGTGAGCAAGGATGGGGGGAGAAGAGGGAAGGGATGCTGTGTTCCTGCTGCTCATTCCCCAGAGCAGATGAGCTTTCTGTCTCCCAGCTTTGAAGAGAACTAGCAAGATTATCAGCTCTGTTTGTTTCTCAGGCAAATAGGTGTTCAAGGGAATAGGAGTAGCCAAGAAGAAGACAGCCCAAAGGTAAATGGAGCAGATGAAGCAAAAAGACTTTTGAGAAAAAAGTGGTGTTTTACTTAGACATTAGAATCAGAAGTTGCATATGATGTAGAATAAAGAGAAGGAGCTAAAAAATGCCAATTAAATTAAAATTTCAATTGATACCATATCCAAAAGTCGGGGCTTTTTGAGTTCTACAAATCCACCGCTTTCAACTAACAGCTGTACAACACACATACCCTATCCTCTTCAGCAGTGAAAAGATTTGTGAGGTAAAAAAGATCATTTAAGGAATCTGAATATCTGGTATTTTATTCACATGACTTTGACCACTATGCCCTGCAGAGCTGCTGGAAAATCTCTTGATATTAAAGTATTTACATCTTACCTCTAATTGTATTTTTGTTATTTCTGAGTTTTAAGCACCAAGAATTGGAAATGACAACAGAAATGTGTGCTATATTATATAAATAAAAGTATTCTGAGAAAATTTGCTATTTTGAGTAACAAACTGTTAAATAACAGTTAACTTGGCAAATAACCTGTTTGTTCCTCTGTTCCAACACCTGAAAAAAAGGAGGATGTTTCTCTAAAACGAAGGTGTGCAAAAACCACAAAAAAACATACCTATTAAATATGTAAGAGGTTTGTAGAACATTCAATTTAAACAGATGACTGCACATAAAATTCATGAAGCAATGTTTTCTGGATTTTCAAGATTTGAATAATGCACTAAAAAAACCAACAGTGTAGCTTAAAACCTAGTATAGGACAACCTATTTGTGAATGAGCAAAAAATAGTACCGTTGTATTTCAGTAGATACTTCATAGTAGTTTTTCATTTGCCAGAAATATCTATGTTCAAGGCTGAGGAAAAGAATTGTGGAATTGATTCCATGAACTCTAGGTGAGAGATGAAAAGGATACTTATTTTCTAGTTTTATGATCCATGGCATTGCCATTCATTTTATAATTAGAGTAGTAAGTATTGTGTAGAGCTAGTGCTACAAATTATAGTTGTTTCCAATTGGATCAAATAATAAAAATTTTAAATTTTCTCAATCATCAGCTATGCATTATTGATGTATATAACATGCTTATAATATATTTATTTACAATAATAAACTGTTAATTTATTTAATGTACAAATCTTAGATGTATGATCTATAAAGTGCATGTAATGGGCAAACTCTTTGAATTAACTGACCCACTTCTTCATTATTTGTATCATGTTTGTGAAGCTAGTTTGTTTCATTCCTGTCCCTTTAGCTTTAGAGTGATTTTGAAGCTGACAAATGTTGTCTGTGTTAAATCAGCCAGAAAGTTTTATTTAAGATTATAAAGATTGACTGCGTTATGCCTGAATGATTTGTATTTCAGGCAGTGACTGCTCTGTGTCAGTAACTTTAATACTTATTAACTGCTAGATTGAGATCTGTCTCATTAAGCAGCAATGAACCTAATGTACTGAAGGCCCTATAAAAGCTAATCACAACACAGTTTCCTGTACATTATTGTAGTCATCAATGTCCCAAATGTAAGTATTCGTTTCTGTTTGTAGTTTCTGTCCAAGGTGTGAAGGTATACACATATAATTAAATTATTTTAATTTATGCTTTTTCTGGAAAATTTGCATTGGTTTACACTGAAAGCAATAACAATACTGATGAAATCAATCTTTCCAAGCATGTACAGATCCCTTTTGCAATGTTTTCTCTTAATAATGTGTTTCTCTCTCATCAGAAGCATTACTCCCTTGGGCACAAATAAACAAAACCAGCATGGACATTTTAAAATCTCTCATATGCATTTTTTTTACATGAGTGTGGAACAATGAAGATGTCATATCTACTGATGTAATGTCATCTAGTTCTGGATATCTGCTTCATATTCCGTATAGTTTATTGAAGTTACAGTGTTAATTTGATTTTAAGTCAACTGGACAAGCCACAGGTTGTCAGCAAAGCACGTGCTCAGTACCTTACTAAATGGAGCCTTGTGTAGGTACCTAAATAGTAGCTGAGCCAATTTCTTTGACAAGCTGTGAGGCGTGCAGCCAGGAGCTTTTACTTAAATTATCTCTTTGTTAGAATTGCAGTTGACGGGGCTGGGAGAGGTAGCACTGATACCTCAAAGGAAGCATACAGCATGCAGGATGATCATTTACCTGTCCATCAAGGAAAAGAACAACCCTAGAGTGATGAAAAGGTTAATTTCCTGTCTGACTGGCAAAGCAAATGAGACATTTTGCTTTAAAAAAGTATTTCCAGTCAATCCAAGGTAGATTCCCTTTGTTGCAGAGAGTTATGGAGTAGGAAAGAAATACAGAGTAGCTCTTCAGGATGTTATGCAGTCTCTGCTAAAGCTTGGAATGTACCTTCACTACATGAAATCTAAACCTTTGATCATGACTCAGGATGAGGCTTTACTGCCAAGCCACACTTTCTTTGCTGTTACTGCAGCTTAGATCTGCATTTAGCCAAAAGGTACTAATTAGGTGTGTTGCTCCACAGTGCTCTTTTATTAATATATATGTAGTGATCCTCATTATTCATTAGAAAGTTATCCAAGTTCAGCAAATACTTTGGCAGAATACTTTGGTGCAACAGAGGGAGTGAACAAGCTATCTGACTATTGATAAAAGAGTAGAGTCCAGTATGACGTAAAATGGATTTTTGTATGTGTTTATATAAATATATGTGTATATTTATCCATATTCAGCTATTCTAAGATGTGTTTCAGTTATTAGCCTGAGAGTAGCCTGTTTGTTTTTTTTTCCCTCCAGATTTCCAAGCAGTTAAGATGAATGCAACAAGATTCATTCAACAAATCATGTTTGTTAAGATGGGATTAGGACATATATGTGAGTCCTAAACTAGGAGAGAGAGGATCTCTTCTTCCTTGCTGTTTGTTTTCATGCTTTGGGGTTTAATGAGAATTAAAATAATGTTTCTTTATGTTAGGCTGTGTCTCTAAGGTTAGCTGAAAGCTTATTTTTAATATAATTAACTCAAATATAAAATACATTTTTAATTTGGCTTTGAAAGTTTATTACATCAGTTGATACTAACAGAAATTATAGATCTCTCCGCCAGGTGGATTTGCTAAACACAGTTGTTTGGATAGCTAAGCATTATAGATGAAGGCTTCTTGAAACAATATTTCTTCTCATTGACAGAGTAGCTTATTTCATTTTACTCCAACTCTACATTAAGACAATGAATTATTCGATATCTATATAAGCAATCCATTTGAGATTTAATTGCCTTGAATATAAGTGAAGAAATATGTTCAATGCATATGATGAAGATGCAAATCTAAGTTACATTTCTGATGTAGGAGGTACCAGGATTATTACTGAGCTTGCTGAATTTCTTTTTTTTCTATAGTGAGGGTTTGTGTAACAGTTTGTTAAACATTACAGTTTGAACTGGAGTATTAAATGCTTAAAACGGAACAAGGGACAAAAAGAACAAGGGACAGTTCTGGATGAAATCATACCTAATTTTAAGCAGTGTACAAAAAGTGTCCTATTCTATTACCCTTGTTCAGGTTGAATTGTTATCTGTTACTCAGATCAAGACAACATCCATATGGGAAAGGGAGGGAGGAATTTTGTGTAATGTACTGTATTTTATTAAAATGCCATGTAATCTTCAGATACCCGTATTTTAAATGAAAATAACCATGAAAGAAAGAACATTAAAATTTGCATATGCACTAAGGATAAAAAAGTTATTCATATATGAATTTGTAAAGTAGGTCCTTGAAGGTCTTAGTAATCTTCTTTTTGAAAAAAAATATTTTGCTGCACAATTTTCTCTTCTAAAAAGCATTGGTGCTGCTACAAGGAGGTTTTACAAACTTAAAAATAAAAAAAACCTCTTGCATTCCATGAAACCCTTGGATTTACATTGGACTACTGACCTAAGCTGTTATTAGAGTTCTAAAATCTCTAGCTAAAATTTCTCAAACAATTAAGTTCAGTTAAGAAAAGTTTTTATAACATATTTTCCTAGTACTGAGCAATCTTGTATTCATATAGGATAGAGTAAATAAGCAGTTTATTATTTCAATTTTATTTCTGTGAACCTGCTAGGAAAAAAAATGGTATATAGAACTGAGCTGAACTCAGTTATGTTCCTCAGACTGTGACCATTCTATTCCTTTTGCTTTAATGACTAGAATATTTTCTGCATTTCAAAATGCAGAAGATGTCGAAGAGTGAAATATTTCACCTTTATTGCTTCAATTTCAAGTATTTCAGCATTTATCCACATGAGAAAACATCATCTCTTAAAGCTGTCAATAAAGCTGTGAATTTTTTGTCACTAAAGAATTCCTCACATATTCATTCAGTTTGTGCCATCCCTGAAGGCTGTATTTTCAGACCACTTTATTGCAAGCCTGTAATTTTTCTTCTCATCTTTGTTTTGAAACCTCTTTTAAGGATTTTATTGGGCTTTTTTGTGTTGGTGAAAGTCCTTTGTATCAACATATAGACAAAATGTAGTAGTAAATAGGATGGAAAATTGTGGATTTTTATGCTGCAAAATTATCATTTTTGTTGCTGGCCTGGGGGTACAGGCCAACAGGTATCTGTGTGTGACATATCTTGATATGTCCACAGTGAGATAACCCCAGTATCATTCATATCTGGTCATATTCTTTAATGGCTGAACATCTCTCTAAGTTAGAGCACAGCTGGGATGGATGTTGCAAAGGCAAATATTTTGTTCCTTTTTTGTTAAAGGAGGAATTGTGTGAGATGTTACAGAGAAGCTTCTGGCTACAGGTTACAGAGGCTTATCCTTCATATAATTCCCTGGGCAGCAATGTTGTCCTAACCAGTCTGCAAGGTGGTTTCTGGGATTTTTTTTTTTTTCAATGCAAAGTAATATAAGCAGAGTGAGCTGGTGAATGGATGGGCTTGTGGGAGCTGCTTCCAAGATCCAGCATAACCAAACTGTGTCTCCACTGCTTAAAGTTGTCCTCTTGGCCAGTGGGATTCTTATGAGCATCACACATTATATGGATTTTTGAGAATGCACAGTCTTGGGTATTTCAATTTAATTTGAGGCATTTTGCATCTAAATAAAAAAAAGTCTTTTTGATTCCTCTTAGCCTTCTTCCCATGTTGAGTGCAGTAACTGATGGGACTATTAACTCTGAAAGCCTATGGACTAACATTTTGATTTTCAGTATTAGCTGGTATCTAATTAACTAATAGCCAATCACACTGTGGAGATAAGTCAAAGTAGATCTAGTAATGACACATAATTTAATGTGTAAAAGGATACCTGCACATTTGGGTTTTTATTTTCCATGCAATTAGTTGCCTCTTTCTGAAAATCTTTTTGTGTTTGTTGGGACATTAGTCTTGCTTTTCTACATATCATGTTTCTTACAACTGTTCAATGTCTAATTTATTTTTCCACTGTCTTAGCAGTCTCAGCAGTCAGGATATCAGAATTAATTTTGTGGTAAAATTACTTTCTGTTGCTGGATAGCAACAATTTATTCTGTAATTGTAAGCTTTCTTATTGAAGGTTAATTTAAATGAGAACTCATCTCCTGAACAAGACTAAGAAACAACTTTAGTTGTTAGCATTTGATGTAATTTTCTTCTAATTTCCAGTAGATCTTTTATAATGGGAGAGGATGGGAGCAGAGTGGGGATGTATTCCATTAATGAGCCTGGGCCAAATCACATGGTGTATGCAGCACTTCTTGAGCAGGTTTTCCAAATCAAAGTAAAAGGGGGATCTTTGATGACTCATTCCCAAATGTTGCTGCCCCTCATTTGCAGCTTCGTAAAACCTCATTGTGCATGTCTTGTCTTTATTCTGTCCTTGGGATAGTATTGAGGGAGCTGGATTGCTTCTACCTGCTGCTGTACTGTGATGTCCTGGAAACCAGTTTCAGATCAGGAAGTCATGCTGCGTGTTGAATAAATTGAGGGTACTAGATACAAGTAAAAAATGTTACTTTTTGTTCAGTACAATGTGTTTTGATGGTTGTATTTATCAATTAAAATATTACATAACAGTAGCTTGACTTGAAGTTAAGTCTAGCTTAATATAATTCAGAAATAAATCTGCGTGTTTCATGATGGGGCTGTAAAACTGTATTTGAGTTTCATTGGCCATGAAAGCTGTGTGACAAGTGGTACAAATTTAGATATGAAGAAAATGCATGCCTAGCCAGGCATGGAAGACACAGAAAATTTTGTTATTCTGTTTTCCATTTCAAGTTTATGTAGTTCTCTGGCATTTTACTTGGACTCTGCTGTCCTATCTCCTAATATTAGATAGAAAACTCTTTAAGAAAAATAATTTAAAAAAAATGTTCTTAAAGTGCTGTATGTTCTTCAGAGGTATTTGTTCTCATTGGAGATGTAATTATCTGTGATTAATCTGTAAAATTTGGACACGTAGTTGTCTCTGATTAATCATCTGAGATGTTACAGCTGCAAATGAGTTGGAAAGGATGAAAAAAACAAAACCAGAATATCCTTCTGTATTGTCTGCGGTTACTTTTTATGTATTTTTTTAATATTGATTTTCTTCATGTTAATATCTGGGGTGAATGAGTTTTCTTAATTGTTTATGTAAAAGACAGTAGGATAACTGCATTCTGAAACTGGTTCTGGTATACTGGATTTAAACTTTATTTTCACAGACAGAAGTGGCGAGAGATGTAAGTCCTGAATATTTTCTTTCTTTTAAATATACTGACCAAAACTGGATAGACTGTTTTGTTTGTTAGTTGTATGTCCTGATCTACACTGAGGAGAAAGAGTTTGTGTATCACTAACACACAAACAAAGGAATTATTGCAGAATTATTTGTGTGCATAATTCGATGCAAATCACAGGGTAAATTTCTTCTTCTGCTCAATATCTAAACCTTTTGCCTTATTAATGTAGAGATTGTATAAACAGAAGGCAAACTTATCTTTGGCTGATGCACTTGGAGATATAATAGAAAATTTGTACCCAAACCCCAGGAACTAGAAGAGATTTGTACAGATTCACCTGTATAAGGCAGTTTAAATATCTATATCAAGAATATTTCTGATGTAGACGGTAAGAATTGTACTAAGAGGAACGAAAAGGTAGTTGTCTATGAAATACTTGTCAACAGGAAAGTGATGTATGTAATGCAACATTAATTTGTGCATTTTGATAGCTGAATATAGCCAGTGTCTAGAGCTATATTTTATCCATGTAAAGCAAAATTTCTTGTCTTGTCATTTTCTGTGTATTTCATGATTAAATTTTCTCTTTGGAATGTTTTTAATAAAATAGAGCAAAAAAAGGAACAGTACAGATCTTCATATACACAAAAAAAAGATGGTGTTTTTGATTACCTCCTGCAGTTTTGGTAAAAACATGTAGTCCCAAAATATTTTACCTGAGGGAAAAATATTGGTAGACACAAGCAAAATAAGAACAGTAGATGCTGAATTATACAGCATAAGGTTATTGTGCAGAGTGAACAGTTTGAAAAGTACTGAAAACTGTATTTGAAGATAAGAAAAAATATCAAAGGAGCAGACATTCTTCAAAATCTTTTTATCTTTCCTAGTAATTATTTCTGTGACTGTGTGTTTTAACTGCCTTGTGAAGAAGGTGTTGGGAGAGGTGAATGACTGCCTGTCTCGCACAGACATAGACACACATGGCACAGCTGAGTCACACTCTGTGCTGGTGATTCAATATCACTGCGCAGGTTAAAATAGCATTCCTATTGTTCTCTTATTAAACAGCCATTTTCACATCCTGAACAGCTGAAAGAAAAGAATTGGAGCAGATATTATCTATAGCACATTTCCTTGTCTGGTGTATGAATGATGTGTGATATCCATTTTAAAATCATAGTACTGATTCACTGGTTTTCTTTAATTTTGGGTTGATCTGACAACAGTGAAAACTCTAGAGTTACTTATGAAGTAAGCAGTGAGAGAGGTAGTAGGGCTGTGGAAGAGCTAAATAAATGAGCAAGGCTTTGAGAATATATGATTACTTGAAAATCTCACAAGGTTTAATTAATTTTTACCTGATTTTTTTTATGAATAAAAAGATCTTGAATTGGTAAAGTATACCACTATTAAAAACTTCCCTCAAAGACTTATAAAGCTGAATATTTTCAATGGAAGAGATGAATAGAAGCACTTCTTTGCAAACTGAAAATTCATTTTAGTTATTTTATAAATTTTGAAGCAATGGGGGGAAAATGATTTATTTTTTATTAATTTTTTCCTTGGGATATACATTATTACATCTATCATTTATAATTTTTATTATTGTAATGTATAATAATGATATAATGTATCATTATTACATTTATCATTTATACTGGTTTTACTTTGTTATGGTATTTTACTATACTTTTACACTGTTTCACTGTAATAAAGCTCAGCTAATAACTCTCGCCAAGGGTTTTGATGACATCCTAATTTGTGACATCTGAGAGTGTGCTCAACCCTCACTGGACCTAGAGAGTGAGGTGCAGCAGCTTCAGGAGGTAATTCATGGCCAGTTGTTCCCAGACAACAATGCACACAACTTTCTCTCTTCCACTTCCACCTTTCTCAGAAGGGGAAAAAGAAATCTTTACAAAATCTCTTTCTTTTCCCTGCCCCAAGCTATTGAAATATTAACAATCTCCCTAAAGCCCACGTGTCCCTGAAAATACTTAGGTCTACCTTATTTTTTCGTCTTTGACTTTACAAGCCCTCATACATCATTCCTGTTATTGCTATATTGCCATCTCTCCCCCTCTTTTTTACTTTCTCATATGATGCTGATAGATGTACAGTGGTACTAGCCTTCTGAGGTTTTTCTGCTGTTATTCTGTGCTGAAATGGCAATGGGCATTTTGTGATAAACTCTTATGTCAGGTAACTATGCATTGTCCTGTAGTTCTTATTCAATGAGCGGATTTTAAGTATATGTTTCTTAGGTTTTTTGCCTTTTTGACAGTACATTTTCCAGTGAATGATTTTTTTCTAGTATTTGTGTAGGCTTTTAAACATTGAAGAGTTAATCACAGTTATTATTAAGGGTAATCTTAGAAAACAGGACCAAAGGAAGTTTAAGAAATTCCTGTATTTATCTGCGTGCAGAATTTGTTACTCCAAAAGCATTTATACACTTTCCTAGTCTGTTCCTAAGATCTTGGACCAGTGAAAAGGCCACAGAGTCGCTGGGTGTAAAACCCCCATAGTTTATCACTGAAGAAAGACTCTTAAGTGCTCACTGGGCACCCAAAGCCTCGTCCTGCTGGAGAGGAGAGCTGCCTGCTGCCAGTGCAGTAGAGTGGCATCAATTGCAAGGACAATCTGTTCTCCACCCAGTACTGTACTGGCTCAGAGAGGTGGGGGGGAAATGGAATGCTCTCACCTACAAGTGTGGAAGGAGTTACACCCATGGATATGTGTGGTGGCTGCTGGAGGTGGGTGACTTGTACAACAAGTTGATCAGCAAGACTTTGGCAGCAGTTTAAACACATGGATTTGCACATTTTACCTTTGGTATTTCACAGTTGGCTTTGATATAGTAAGTTATCCTAAAACAAAATTAGTCTCAAACTATAACTTTCTCATTTTATACAACTAGCATACATAGTTGGGTATTATTTTGGCTTTTATATATTTAGAATATTCAGTGTTTAGTGTACTATATTTTTCCACCAGGAACTATCCAGCCATTTCAGTACTGCCTTCTATATATTATTTATATTTACAAAATAGCAAGAGGTTTCTATTTGGGTAAAATGTTTACATATTTGAAAATGGCTTAAACTGTTCTCGTCAGAGAATCTTGTTTATAAATAGCTGCTAAACATATATATATGACTATTCAATGTTCATTAAAAGCAGTAAATTAATGTTTGAGCAGACAGAGAAAATTATTGCTTTGCTTATCTAGATTAAAGGAAATAGAAACATACTAAATTAAAGGATAAAATATGAAATTACATAGAGAAGCTTCATTTGAGAATTAAGACATAATGAAAGTAGTCATACTCTCTTTAAAGAATGTTTTTTTTCTTTTAATATATCTTTGGTACTATGATTCAACATAGAATAAAGCCTTTGGAACAAGTTAAAATATATTGAATCATACCTGTTGAACATCTCATATGTAATTTTTAATTGCTCTTTGTCTTTCTTAACATTTAAAATCTGTATGCTCACTTTGTTTTCTATAGATAGTGCTTAGGAGAAAATAGAACTTCTGATTACTGAGTCAATGCCTGTTTGTCTTCTCAGTGGGTCTCACCTTCTCTGTCCCTTCAGGAGGTAACAGGAAGGGCTCCACAGGGTTTAAGAGTTTTTGTGGGATTGCTGAGATTTGGAAGATTTAGAGATGCTGCATTCATGGAACTAGGCAGGGTAGTGCCAGAAATTTGAGAACACTTACTGAAGAAACGTTTCATTGTGGAACTGGGCATTGTTTTAGACACAGTGATGGCTGGACAAAAGCTTGGCATTTTATAACTGAAGAGCACTTACCTTCACTTCAGACACATCACATAGAGTAAAATGTACTGAGAGAAAATTCAACTATATTTTTTTCTAATTTTGTGCTTTTTGGTGGATGTCCTTATTTATCCTTTATTGTGAGGTATTGTGATGCACAAGGAATTGGTTCTGTGGGCACATGCAATTCTGTTGTCACAAGTGTATGTCCGAAAAATTGGAATAAACCTAGGATGATGGAAGGAATTGGACTGAATATCTTTTTGTTTTGGTGGTTTTTCTGTTATGGAGAGTCCTTCTCAGTAATCTGATAGCTGACCAGCAGGAATTGTGAATATAAGTGCAACCTGGGACTGACATTGTAACCTGCTCTGAATAAAAACATGAAGCTCTACAGGGCACTAACTCTTTAACCTTTCATGTTAATCAGATGGCATGTTTACATTTAATAGGTCAAGTAGCAACTGAGAAAACTCAGAAGTTGGATTAACCTTTCACAGGTTTTCTGACAGTCTGGGTTGTTATACTTCACTTAAACTGTCTTTGGCCTGCAGTCTTTAATTTTCAGAAGTGTTTCTCAAGAATAAAACATTCTTTTTGATTTTTTGATATAACTTAGTAGCATATAACCTTTATTTCCTTTCTTTTAGGATGCTTCGAGTGTTGCATCAAATGCCTGGGAGGTATTCCCTACGCATCTTTGATTGCTACCATCCTGCTCTATGCTGGAGTTGCACTGTTCTGTGGCTGTGGACATGAAGCTCTTTCAGGAACCGTCAACATTCTGCAAACCTACTTTGAGATGACAAGATCTGCAGGAGATGTTATTGATGCCTTTACCATGTAAGTTCTCTGCTCCTTGTAGTTGTTTCCTTTTAAAACTGCTGAAAAATTCCACAAGGGACATAAATTTGACTCAAGAAAAATTTTTTTAGTGAAAATCATAGAAAAAAAATGATTTGGGTAAGCTTAGCAGATGAAGTTTTGACTGAGCTCATATTTTTAATATTTACAAGGAATTTGTAATACTATTAAATATCTTACAGTTTTAATTAATTTATTACTAAAAATTGCTTCATATAATATTGATGAATCTGTTCCATACATCCTTGCATTAAAAAAAAAAAAAAAAAAAGCAAACATAAACTGCTCAGTGTCCAGAAAACTCTAAACATATTTTTTTGCTGCTGGCCAGCCTTCGCGTACGAAGATCCGGGGGAGGCCTCTTTTCTTTTCAGACCTTCCAGCCTGCACACTGGATTTTTTAGGTGAGACACAGGGCGCGCAGATCTGAGCCCACCCTTTAATCCCGAGGTTCTTCTGCTGGGCCAAAGCGATTCTGGACAGTGGCAGTGAGTTCCTCCTCAGGACGTAGGCAGATTGCCCCCTTGCAGGGCTAACGAGCTCTGCCTGCCCGGGGAGTATCCCGAGTCGGGAATCAAACCCGAGCCTCGGCAATTGCTATGCCATGTGCTTAACCACTACACCACCAGGGCTCCCATCTGAACATATAAAGCAGAATTATGCACCTAGTAACAGTTCTGGGAATAAACATGGTAACAAATTAACCAATGAGTTATGCAGAAACCTGAGGCTTCAAATGTCAAACTTCTGTTGCCTCTGGTTTTTCTATAATTAATCTGTTCTGAAGGTTTCCTGCTTTGCTATTCCTGAAAATCTATCTCTAGAAGACCTTTATTTTGCTGAGCATCAACTTCTCTTTGTTAAATTTATTACATTTTAAAAAAAATAGTTCCCTGTATGTTGAAATTAAATGAAATGTTTCTAGTATCTTTAAAATTGTCTCTTTAAAACATGATTTTCTTGGGTATTTGAAGTTCAAGTTCTTACCTGGTTGCTAATGGTTGTAACTAAAGCTGAAGCATCCTATCCTTAAATTTGCAAATTATTTAATTCATTAATATTTCGGTAAAAGTGAAGTGATTTGATCATCAAAAACATTGAGCTCCTATGGTGAATAGTTCCATAATAAACATCTCAGGGCTTAGCAGAGATCAAAGAACAAACCAAGTACCAACTAATGGAAAAATCAAAGAGAAGCAGAGAACATACTTATGCCAATGTATAAGTCCATCTTTCATCCATATCATTAATACTTTTTACAACATTGTTGCCTCAAAGGACACAAATAAAGGGTGATTACAGAACAGCAAATACACAGTTAAAAAATGAGCATTCTTCAGTCTAGAAAGGAGTTGATTAAGAAGTGTTGCGCTAGTGTTCTGTAAATTCACAGTATTATGAATAAGACATGAAGGATTAGGTTGTCTTTCTATTCCAGTACAAGTACTTTGAGATATCAGAGAAAAGGCACCAGATTCAATAGGAGCAAGTTCTTCAATTTTTTCGTATCAAAACTATAAACCTATTGGCATATTATGGATGGCAGAACTTTTTACGGCTTCAAGGGAAGACTGGATAACCTTAGAAAACAAATCCATTAATGGTTTCTAATGATACACAGATTTATCCAGCTCAGGAAGTCACAAAGGCTAGACAAGTGTTGGAGGTAATCCTGTTGACTTGCCTGCTCTTATTCTTTCCTTATATTCATTGTTTGATGTAGGAAAATGAACAAGATACATATATTTTATCTGACAGAATACCACTGTTTCTCATGAGAGCTAGAAATGGAATCTTTGATTTCCTAACAGCTCTTGGGTTATGTTATCAATATCCTTTCCAAAGATCCTCTGCAAATTTTAGTTGTACTCACTGTGGGATTAGTAGCCACAAGGGAGCATGAACCAAACAAGTATATCACTGCTATGCCAAATTAAAATTTCTTCTTTGGATCAAGGAATTTATATATCCCTGTATGCTGGGTGGAGGGGAAGATGTATCTTCTGCTTTGTCTTTTTGGATTGTCGTTTAGAATAATGAGTCTGGCTTGACTTGGTGGCTAAGGTTCATTGTTATCCTGAATGAAAGATCAGTCATTTTATTAGGCTCTAACTTATTTTATTAGTCCCTAGGAAGCTCTCAGTGCAGAACAGCCACAAATCAATGCTTTCTTTTCATAGCATGTTTCCCATCTTCTCTCTGTCACATACTAAAGTGAAAGTATCAGTCAGGGAATACAGTCCAAATACAGTCCACTGTAGAAGATTAAGGAATTGTAAAGGTAATTTTATTCAGTTATGAAAGATATATCTAAACTTATGTCTTAAAGTTAGAAGGAGCAAGTATTTTGACTAAAAGCAGATACGCCATTGCTTTGAACTGGGTAAACTCTGTGACTTGCAAAGAAATTTGCACATGTTAACTTTCCACCTGTTTAAGTACACTGCTTTTTAAAAGAATTTTGTAGGGGGAATAAATCCTTGATATTTTCTCAATAATCAATTTAAGTATTGATTAAAAGTTGCCAGTACAAAAGAGCTATAGTAATTATACTTTTGAAAGAACAAAAAACAGAAAGAAACAAACACTACAGTGCCTAAATTCTTAAAACAATACATATTGAAATGAAAATAAAACCTAGTTTTTAATTCTGATTAAAATTGAAAAGAACTTATGAAAAATCTAGCAGTGTGCCCTACTCAACTCTACTTTTTAAAGATTATTTAACACATTTGGGCTCTTAATGCCTCTAGTGCTGTGAAGTGTCTCAGGCTGGCCCAGAGGCTGTCCTCCTGTGATAAATGTACCAGGCAGATGCTGCAGTGGAATGAAGTGCATTAGATTCTGTTTAATCATGCTTATGGTTTCTGTCTATATTTTTATTAGCATGCTGTATTTCAAATGTCATTCAGCATAAAAATCAATCCCTATCTGACAGCTATTTATGTGGGTGGCAAGAGATAAAGGCTGTTTTAACTGTGTCCACAAGTGGTTGTTCTGAATGCAAATAACGCAACTCACAAGCCACCCTGTACCTTTTATCTCTGTCAATGCACCTACTGGCTATAATTTAGAAGAAGACTCCTGTAGAGAAAGAAGGGCATAATGAGGGCATAAACAAAATCTGAAACACTCCCTAAATGCCTAAAATAAAAGCCAAAGCACCTAGATCCAACAAAACCTTTCAGAAACACCCATACAAATGTCTCTGAGGGCATCAACTTCCCTGACTGTCCCTGCCTGGCCTCTCCTAGGGTCTTCCCTTAGCCTTCCCATGGTCCAGGACCCCACTTCAGTGAAGCCTGAGGGATTCAGTCCCTCACCACAGACTCTCCTGGCCATGGGGTTGGGGCTGCTCTGACTGCCCCATGGGGAACCCACATCTCCCATGATGTCTTGACCCTTGGGGTGAGATTAAGTAATTGAGAACCTGCAGTAGGCAGCAAACTTCCCTTGGAACATTCAGCCCTTGGGGATTCAGATAACAGTAGCAGCTCTGTAGAATAAAAGAGGTGATCTGAGTCCTGGTCCTGCAGGTTGATTCCTCATTCTTGGACTACTTTCTAAACTCAAGTAGTATATACCAGCCACAGTTCATATCCATTTTGGAAATACTGACAAGTAGTAAATATTTGTAATTTTAAAAATGATGAGCAAGCTTTGCATCTGTCATTTAATTCTATAACAATCAGTCACATACATTTTCTCAAATTTATGTTTTTCTTTCCAAGTTAAAATATTGAATGATCATGAATAATTGGTCAAAACACAGTCGAAATTATGGAGGCAACTTAGAGAGATGCTGGGTAGGGTAGAGAGAGTGCTTTTTTGCATACTTGTTTTGAGGAGGAAAATACAACCCAAAATTCTGTCTGAAATAAGATGCTAGACCTAAAGATTTCTAAAAAATACCAACGATTTTTTAAAAAAGATTTTGACTCAAACCATTGGATTATAGCCTGACTTTGGTTTCTCCAGAGCACATAGGTAAAAAAGGTACTCTAAATACTTGAAAACTAATATAAATCAAATGTATTCAAATTCATGAGAACACGTGTGATACAGACAGGAATTACTTATGCGGAGAACGTATCTTCAAAAATCACATATCCGAATGGTAGACTCTTCTCTCTTTAGATAGTCATTTTTAAATCCATGAACTTTTAATAAGTTGGATGGCTAGAAAAACATTTGGAGTTATCAATGTGTGACCTCTTCATTGGGACTAACCTCTAATTATATTTCTTTCTGAATGACTTTTGGGAAGCTTCATTCCCTATAGGTCCTGACTTTTTCACTATCAGCGTTATCACTGTTGTAATGGTAGCTGTTTCCCTCCACCCACTGCCCCACCAAGTAAAGGAATGCCTGTTTGGGATTTTGCAGAAGTCATAAGCTTTTGTTTGGGATGTGGATTCTTTCAGTGTCTGTAGAGTAGTTATTTTACTTTTGATTCAAAGGAAGCCTAAGAAAATAAATATGATACTTTAAATTATCCTGAAAACTGCTGTTATAATATTTAACTGCAAGAGGAGAATGGTTTGTGTTGCCAACTTTGTCACTTTAACAGCTCTGTAGGCTTCACTAAAACTGAGCATTCTGCTTGAGGTGGATGTGATATTCAGTCATTCTCCTAATAACTTAAAAAAATGTAGTGAATACTCTATGTACAAGTATGAACACTCTATGTACAACACTCTATGACCAGGTATAACCAGATTTGCTTACTTAATCTTACTTAATGATTTTGAGAAGATTACAAAGTCAGCAGAAAGAGACATGATTATCAAGCATGTATGGCACAAGCTGGATTTTTATATTTTTCTCATGTTTGGAAAAAATTCCAAAAGAAGATTTTAGAAAATCAGTGGCACAAGGTATGTTTTGTGTGTTTCCCAACAGCATCCTTTTCCAGTTCTTTCTCTTTAGTACGCAAGACCAGTTAGTGCCATCTGTCACATGTTTGTGATATATAGGCCATGGAACAAGGGAATCATGCTCTTAGAGTGGAAAATGAAGAAATCTCCCTGATAGTATCATCAAACCCATTTTCCTGCTACAGTCAAAGCTAATTCAGGTCACTGTAAATTTACTTCCTTTAAAGGTGCTAAACCAAATAGTAAACTAAATGAAGTTGTAATCTGTGTACCTGTTGTCACTGTGCTCTCTACAGGAAGTTCCATAGACACTCTACTGGTGCCACCTTCCTAGGGTTAAAAATTCCCTTCTTTTCACAATGTAGAACCTGTGTTTCAGGTGCTGCTGTGGCCAAGTTTGATGATTGCTGATGTGTTTCTCCTACAGTCAGGGTTTGTTAATATGGTATTGTTTAGAAGTATTCATGTATGTACAACTCTTTTCTTTTGTGGAAACCAAAAAAAAAGAGGCATAGAATATTTTGTATCTCCCTTCTTCATGATAAAAACCAATGTTTTCAGAGGTAGATAAATGGATGGTAGGCTATCCTTCTTTTTTGTTGATGTTGACTTTGATGCTGTCTCAAGTTAAATGTTGTTAGCATTAAAATGTTACTGTTATCATCAATATTTCTACACTGATATTAGTGGAATACTGTGAAAGTTATTACAATGTGACCTGTAGTAAAGGGCAGTTAATATAAAATGTGATATTTATAAACATTTGCATTAGACTGTGTGATGATTCTGTTTAAGGCATCTACTTCATACACAGTAGTAGTAATCTGGTTTTCCCTACGTATTTGATCTCTTACAAAAGCTTGGCATTCTTTAAATTTTAAATTCATAAATACATTATGTTTTAAACACTGTTTGTATTATGGAAAGCAAAACATAAGGCTCTGTACCAAAACAAACAATGGCTAACTTGTGCACGGCTGGGTTTGGAAAACATAGCATGTTTGGAAACTGCAGCTGACTTTGTGTAGGAAAATGAAGTTATCTCTGCAAGGAATATCCAGCCTTGACCCAGGTGTCTTCTTTGGGTATTATAATTTGACAGGAACCACCAGAGAGAGCACAATGCCATTGAAGATGCAGTTTACTTAAGGAGAACAGTTTCTATTTCATTGGAATAATTGAGTCACATATAAATAGAAACAGCGGAAAAATATAGCGTATTAAATATTAGATGCAGAATATGGGATTTGAGATCTGGTATTGTTGGCAGATGAATCAAATCTAGTAAAAAATGTCAGCACCAGAGAACATGACCTTTACAAGATTATGCAGTGCTGGAAAGTCACATTTACTACCTACTCAGCTGTACTATGTAGTCCAGTCTTCTGTATTCTGTTAAAGGCAATACCAGTGAGAACCCATGTAAGTAAAATTTAGGATTTGGGAATTACTTGCAAAGACATAGTCCTCGTTTTGTGAAATTATATAAGGAAATTTACAACACCGCATTAGAATAGCAGTGGAATAATCTGGAAAATTCATAGCAGTGCATGTGAATATCAACAGAGTGATCTTACATAAAGAATTTATTGGCCTTCTTCTGTGAAAACACTGTCTCCTACTTTTAGGCAGGCATCTGTATTATTTAGTACTGTGTTAAGCAGTTCTCCTTCCTGGTTGACTGGAATCTTAGATTAGTTATAATCACTGCATGTCTTGTGATTTTCCCTTTCTCAATAGGTGGTTCATCTCCATAGGAAATACCTTTTTCTTTTTTAAATGCCTTTATTTCCTTTTAGTTGGTTCACTTTATAAATAGATAAAATGGAAAGTGTGTATTTCTATGCAGTATCCATATTGCTAAATATGCTTTATATGCCACGCGAAACTAACTCACTGCTGCACAGGGTATCTGAAAAGGGTAAAATTCACTATTATGATCTCAATTTGGACACACAGTAACAAGTTGTCAGTCTTACACTGTCAATATGTACTTTGTACATCTCCAAGTTTATAGTTCTGTGATATGCCTTTGCCATACCTTTTTACGCTTTATTGCTATAGAAGATTGCCTGGGAATTCAGTATCTATCGTGTACAACCATCATGTAATTCCACCAGAAATCAGCACAGTACTTACTGTGCACTAGTTGCGGTGGATCTTTTGCCTTCTTCAGGCAAAGAAGGCTCCTGATGTCTTATGCAGCATCTCTAAAGAGTTCCTAAGAAAGTAGTTTTAGACAGAACAAAATTACATTATAAAACCCCCAAACAATGTTGAGGAGAAGCCTTGTCCATTGGTCATAGTGAAAATTCAGTGTTTTGGACTCAAAGATTTCACGCTTAATAAAATTCTTATGCTGGATCCTTTCCTATCCCAAGAAAGTTACAAAATTCATAGAGCAGAGGTGTGGTTTGTGCTGCTTTTGCTCTTTCTCCATTAGCTTGAGGATTCTGTACATCTTTGAGATGGTGCTGAGAGAAATCTCTGCTCAACTGCTCCTAGGAAGGAAGCAACAAGCTCACAAACACTTTAGAGGATGACGATCTAGGGTTCTATTCTGGGTGCCTGTAGAGAGTGGTACATCACAAATTAAAACCAATGGGTACTTATGTCACATCAGCTTTATTTCAGATTAGAACAAGAAAATCTGGCCCTGCAGAATGTGAATGTAACTTGCATATTGAAGTATAAAGTATGAAGAAGATGATCTCTTCTTTATATAATACTAACAATCTGGCTTTAGTTTTGAGCAAATGTTTTGTATCATTACACACAAAATTTCTTCCAGAAATACATGATCAGAAGTCTCTCTTTTCTTTCTAGTGTATTTTCTTTGTGCTTTAATAAAAATTAATTTTTGGTCTTTTTTGGTCTTATCCTTCCTCTGCTGTTTAGCTTTTCTCTTCTCATCATTTCCTGATAAACTTTAGCTGAGCATTCTATACGCCAGTTTTATTTTCTTCCCACCTAAAATTTTGAAGTTAGACTCCTTATTAATGTACTTTAGAAAAAATTGCTCATGGGTTTACACTACCATTTTCTTAGTACTTACATTTTTCCCTTCACAGTGAGAATATTTCAATTTTTTTTACCTCACTTGGGCTGTTACTTGGGCATTTTTGTCTTTGCAGGAAGTACATGACTATTAATAAATTCTTCTTTCTCCCTATTTCTTTTCCTTCTAAAGTTTATCTTTGCTTGTCTCCTCCTTTTCCTAACAATTTCTCTGTTTCATGGTACCAGCTGTCTTTGCTCAACCTGTTTAAGTGCATAGTATCATGAACTGACACCAAGAAATTGTTCCCAGCTGGTTTGAAGGAGAGCCTGAACACATCCTTTTAAAAGTTCCACGGGGCTTGGTATCTGCACAGCCTGAACAGACCTTTTTTGCTTGCAAACATCCCCTTATATCTTGTCTGTCTTTTAAAAACGCATTTGCAAAATTATTTCTACAAGCTTGAGACAGCTTGGGGGGGAGGCTGCTATCTCAGTGTCTTAACACCCTCTTAGGATCAGTCCCTCAGGGGGCAAGAGGATCAGCGTGGAGACCAGCATTGCTGGTTTACAGAGTAACAGAGATTATTATGCATTCTAGATGTAAACATCAACTATTCCCTGTAATTGAAAGAGAAAAATATTTAAAAAAACCAAACAATGCCCTCCAAAACAGAAGGAGCTATTCTACCCCAATGGTAAGATTTGCATGTATTTCTCATCCTTCTAAATTGTCAATGCCAGCTGAAAAAAAAATTAAAAAAGCAGCTTTAAATTAGGTGTTGTACTATGGTAATCTTATTAGCATTTCACTACTTTGATTGCTTTAGTATTTTATTTTTCTTGTTATGTTTGGGGATATTTTAGCTTGGAAAAAGGTGTAATCGCCTGAAACTACTCACATTCAGAGAGCATAGGTACAGTTTACAGGAAATCCTGTTGTATTTAACATCTGTAGTACCTTAATGCCATTGTATTTATTGGAGAAGTTATGTTATGAATTCAGGAATAAAAACATGAGACAGAATAATAAATTCAGGAAAACTAGTCCCACAGTAATATTTAGTACTCTGGTGCATAGGCCAATGAAAACCTTTGGAATATTAGGCTTTTATCTCTTGTTCAGTCTTAAGTACACACATAATTTATTTGAATATAATGGTTTACTGGGCATCATGAGAATCGTGTGTCACAGGACAAACTAGCATGAACTTTAGCTGTTAATTACAACTAAATGTCTGTACTGCATTCCCATATTAACCAAGTAAAAAAAAAATATATATCCCTAGCAAGGATGTAGATTGTTCCAAAACAATATTAACACATTTTTCACAAAAACCTACTACACATAGACATGATCATTCAACAAATTATCTTATTGCTTGCTGATTTATTTTAATTTTTAGTACTTATATTTGCCAAAACACAATGAAAATACGTGGTAGGAAAGCTGCAACATTGATCTGACTCACAAAGAATGTTTTCACTCACCCCTGACTTGTCTCTGCTGGGATAGTATATTCGGTACTCAGTTTCAACCTGGTCATTGAGAAGTTTGCATTGATGGCATCCATGAATACCTTCTGGTATTCAGAAGAAAGTGTTTTCTCTAGTGATATTTTAAATATTCTTCTTGTTGGATAGAATCCAGATTCAGACTAATGAATTAGGGAGTCTGGTTAATATGAAATAATTAATGACCCAGCAGGAGAGAAAGAACTAAAAATTGAAAGATCAGCCTGATTTAAATCTCAAATTAAAAACAGTGATTTTTTTTTTAACATTTCTGAACATAGCATTGTGAGGAAAGGCAGATCCAGAATCCGTGCAGCATCTACCAGGTTAAGACAGTATGCAAAACATGGTTTAGATTATTCTATATTTTTTAAAAAAGATTTTACTAACTTCAAGATGATTTTCACAATTATTTTATGTTTACATTACCATTCAGCTTTTTCTTCTTAGAATAGGTTAATAGGTTAATGTGAAGATTGCATTATCAACATGATTTTTAAAAAATTATGTTTATCAACATAATCCTCATGATCTGTCTTTTAGTAGAAACATTATATGACTTTAATTATATCCTTATATAATACTAATGGACTCCTGAGTTTAGTGACTAGGTATTCACTGTTTCTTTTCGTTCATCTTATTTAGAGTAGATTTAGTCTTCACCTAATGTATATTTTTCCAATCCTGTCAGAAGCACAAAATTTGTCATTTTGTGTCCTTTCTTTGCTCATTACCCACCTCTTTCCTTCCATTCCAGCTTACACAAGTGTAAGCCCTTCTTGTTTTTCTTTGTCCTTACCCATCTTGCCCATTGGCTCACGTTCATCACCCCTTCTGCCATTCTCTTCTGCCTCCCTGGTTGCTCTCATGCTCTGTCTGCAGCATTTGAGAATTTGCTGAAGCACAGATGGCAATTAATCTCCCTGAGTTCATCCACAAAGGATCATGTTTTGTTTTAAATAGAGGCAATCTCCATTTTATAAGGTCTATCTTTTATCTACAATAACTTAATGAGAAAATAAAAGTTTATGTGAACCGTATTAGGTGCTGCAGAATAACTTAATAGCAATGCTATATTCAAAATTTATATATAAAAAGTTACTGTTGGAATACATTTTCTTTAAATACAGCAGACACTAAATGTAGCTATACTGCAACACAATTCTATCTGGCTTTTAAAGGTGTAATTGAGTGATTGTCTCAAATTTTTTTAATCTATTTACTCTTTGCTTTATAGGAGATCCATTTCCCTTGGAATAAGTCTGGCTATTTCATCCTGTGTAGTCTGACGAGTAGACATTTCATTACCTCTCTGTAACAACCGGAGGAGGAAGAAATTGATTTCTATATTTGGCTAGTTTTTGGCTATATATATTTTTTCCTTTTGTGAAAGGAAGGCTTAAGTGAAAGTTATTCCTGTAGGTGTACATAAGGCTAAGGAAAAAAGCAGAGATCTCTTAGTACACTTTTGACACAAGCAGCTCAGTGGGAGACTCAGCACAGATGGTTTAAAGGGCTGTTGTAAGGACTGAAATAGTCTCTGGACTTCTCAAAAGTCCTAATCTCTTTAGGGCAATGAAAGCTTGTAACTGAGCACACAAGGGTCTGAGAGGAGCTGCTCCTGGCAGAACTCCCAGACTTTCACCACTGGTGAAGGTCACAATTGTTCAAAGTGTATAATATTTGAATTGGAAAAGTTTTTATGGAATAATCACAAAGTTGCTATCTATTTGTTTTTGTAACCTTCTCTTAATCACTAATGATAAGAAAGGTTTAAAATTCAGTTTTGATGTAAAAAAAATAGTGTTACAGTGGCTGAATTACTATAAAATCAAGGAAATGGGGTTTTTGCAATATAATCAGAATTACATATTTAAAAAAAGTTTAATCCACATCATCTCAGTCTGCAGTGTTAAATTTTCACCCTCTTGAGTTGTTTATGTAACTAATCCATACAGAAATCAACTTTAGTTTTCACTTGAGTATGAAACAAAATGTAATGTAAACAAAAAATAGGCTGGAAGTACTTTGGTGTTAGGGAAAAAACATAACCTGTCTTATTTCCAGAAGCATTCATTTATAGTACTTCTCCCATCCCCAGTTAGGTCAGAAGTTTAATTACATTTTTATTGCATTTTTAGTGTAGACTTGAACATGACTTTGAATCTTTTGAAAACCATTCAAACTCAAAAATATTTTAATGGATTTTTGAGGTTTTTATATTGTGCTGTACATGTAAAATGTGTATTGTGACTTGTCTTTTGGGTGATGATGAAAAATGTTCTCTTAAGTAATTGTTATCATTAAATATCATAACAATAAAAATATTAATCATCATCTTGGGAAAACATCCATTGTGGGTAATGATGTCAAAATTTTTCTGGCAGAACCTAATTGTTCCCAGCCTTATTTTTTGTCTTGCAATATTATCAGGCATTGCTACCTTGACCTGGAGAACAAGATTGGAACTTAGCACCATCTTAAATCTGCATATTACCATTTTGTAAAAAGTTGCATGGCTCCTGCATTGTCGTGTCAATAAACTGAAAATTTACTGTGGCTAATTTCAAGTAGAAAACTTTGAAATCTGCTGATCTAAGGCTATGGTCAGTAGGAATGTTTCCAAATTTAAACAACAGAGCAGAGAGGTACCATAGAAAATCTTTTCACAAACTCTGATCATGAGAGAACTTTTAGGAGGCAAATCCTTGAGCCAATATTGAGTTTCCAGGCAGTTCTGGGCAGAGCAACCACAGAGCCCAGGTAATCTCAGTAGCCAATTGAGCCTTATAGGACTCTGCATGTGACACTAGAAGTCACCCCTCTGTTGCTTCAGCTGTGTGTCTGTGAAATGATGTTTTAAAGACCCATTGTAGAAGAATTCCAGATAATCTGACCTTGTTACTTCTGGAATAAAATGTTTCTGGTTTGAAGGAAAGAATCTCTCTTGATGACTTTATTACTCTGTGTCAGACACTGTCCTCTGGAGAATAAGTGGGAGAATAAAAGTGAGAAGATAGAGCAGACTAATATTGCAGCTTGAGAACTACTTGCATGTGCAGAAAGTTTTATTGAAGAGTGTAACTAAATATCTTCTATAACCTAAATGCTGGATAGAATGTGTGACTCAGGGGGTGCGTCAGATTTCTCTTTCCTTTTCTTTTTTTCTTTTCCACTTCATTTAGAGGAAAAAAAAAAAGTGAAAAGTAACTGAATTTTAAATTGGTGTGAGAATTTTTGCTGTCTTATCTAAATAGATCCATTTTTATATTTAATTAGATCAAATAACCCAGTGTTTCTTAAATCAATGCTATTTTATTTCAAAGTTCATTCCTGTCCTCAGTTTCAGCTGTCATTATGGCACATCAGCTCTTAAACTGATGCCAGGGTAGATTGCTTGAACCTTAGTGGGTCTGATTACCACACCCCGAAACTTCAGAGTCAGCTTTAAATATTAATGCAGATAATTAATTTTTGCTGTTCCTATACAGGATTGACATCTTCAAGTATGTGATATATGGTGTAGCAGCTGCATTCTTTGTATATGGCATTCTGCTGATGGTGGAGGGATTCTTTACGACTGGTGCCATCAAGGATCTCTATGGAGATTTCAAAATCACCACTTGCGGCAGATGTGTGAGTGCCTGGGTAAGTGGTTAAGAAAGCTTTTGGACTTATGACAAATTCAACATGCTTTCTATATTTCTTAGTGCCTTGTGGTGTTTATTTTTTGGTTTCGTGTTTCTTTACTATTTTGAGATCCCTCTTTTCAGTGTTTAAAAAGGACAGCAAAGGAGAACAGAGTGCTACAAATATTCTCTGTATTGGTTAAATGCTATGCAATTCTTGCTACTCAGGAGCAATGAATTCCACCAGTTCAATTAGAAAGCCCATAACCTCAATAATGTAAGCTATACTGAACCAGACTAAAACTCAAAGGCCTCCAGCTCTATTGGGAAACAAATATTTTCCTTACTAATATTTTCAGTTATTTTAGGAATCTTGCTTGTTCCTCTTTGGAACAAGCTGAGACCTGTCACCAGGTTCTATTTTGTTTCTAAATGGCAAAGAGCCCATTATTTACTCCTGTGTTAATCTCTGATTTGGAGAGACCATTCACATATGACAGTGGAAAACCTAGATATAAAAAATTCTGATTTGTACTAGGGCTTAAATGGAAGTGTGTCATACTAAAATTGTTGACTGTTTCAGCTGGGATTATTTTAACATTTCTGTTCAGTGTCAGCTAAGTAACAAATTTTTTTTGTTATTTGATTGTTCTGCATCTAAGCTAAGAGGCCTGTGCACTTGGTAGGTGCTGGAGTTGGGTATTTCTGCAAACACAGTCTGCATCAAAGCCTCATATTTTGTGATGAATAGTAAAAGTATAAATACAGCCAAATAGATTGGTATGTTAAAGTACACAATTTTTGTGTTATATTAACAATAAATAATATATAAAATAGTAGGCAGGGTTACTCTACGACATTGTACTCTACTTCAACCGTCAACACTTATTAAAGTGGAACACAGTCTAAACAAATATAAGCAATAGATACTTCCAGTCATACAAAGACCATCAAAACTAGTATTTTGGATATCCTGACATTTAAGGTTAAACTGAACACAGGTGGTAAGGTGAGGGATGCAGCAGGTGTGTCATCTCTACACAGATGTAACCTGCTCCACAGCAGTCCTGTGTTCCCATCGCTTTTACTTTCGTTCTTGCCGTCACTGTATGATTTTGGCACTTTGACTGAGATTGCTTTAAAACCTTTAAATACAGATATAGATGAAGACTGAGAACATTTTAAATAAATAGCAGTCATTTCTTATGCCAACACTGCTTCCATCTCCTGGAAAGAAGTCTCTAATCTGTATTCACTGAGGACCTACTAAGCTAGCTCCAATTCTGTGTAGGTAGCAACATTTTCAGAACATTATTTTTCTTCACGGCTCCCATGAATGCCTGTCCAATGCCTGTCCAATGATGCATTGCAGCACGAAGCCAGTAGATCATCTCACAGATTTGATAACTGTAATTCTATTGTATGTGTCTAGAAGAAATTAACAGTTAAGCAGCTATTCTATGGTTAATATCACTGTTATTAGTAGTGATTCATTACATTAATTCCTTCAGCCCATTACTTTCCTCATCAGTATTTTGCAATGTTTGTCTTTTACTTTGAGAAGCCCTGGGTTGATACATGTTGTGCAGCTAAGGTTAAGGCTGTATACTGTTTATGGTCGCAATTGCAATAATACAGAAATTAGTTTGAGTTAAATACATTGTTGACATTATTCTCGAAGCCAGTAGAAAATTTTTTTTTTTTTCCTGGTGAAATAACCCCTTGAACCTGCTGTTTGATTGCTTCTCTCATTTTGATGATATGTCAGTAAGACTGCTATACAAATGTCTGGAGTTATTTTGGATTATTATTCTGGCTTTAGTGTCTGTGCTCTAGAGTATACACCAACTTTATATCCTTTTGACTAAGTTGATTTTCATTGTCTCATACTTAAAATTCTTAAGGGATAAATAACATCTTAAATTTAAAATATATATGTATTCTGAATTAGAAAATATTTCAATCCAGCAACCACATATTTAGAATTCATTCAGCTCCCTAACATGTGCAATGAGATAAAGAAATAAGACCTAAGAACAACAAAAAGAAGAGTGGAGAAGTAAATGGAACCGAATCAGTATTGTGTGTCAAGGCCAGATTGTTCAATTGCTAAAAATGTGCTGTAATAAATTTCGTTGTGTACAGTTGCCAAAATGAGATAATGCTATTGAAAGGAGTTGGCAGATACTGCAACTTGCAAGAAAGCTTCCTTTTATACAGTTTTGAGCTAGTAATTTTGTAAATATTAAAATCTAAGCTGTCAAAGATTAAACAGTTGATTTATTTAACAATGCCTTAATACTAACAGTAATGTACACACAGGATATTTGTTGTTTTGAAAAACTAAAATTATAAAAATGGCTCCACATCAAAACACCTTTGTAAAAAATCCAATTGTTACTATGATTTCACATCAAACTTGTTGGTGTCTTTCTAAATAGGGGTTTGGCATATTAAAGTCTGAAATTGAAGTCCTTCAGCTTTACTGTTGTCTCCAGTTGTTTGTCATCAATACTTCACATGAGCAAATTTGTTATGTCTGTGACTAAACCTATTATGAAAATGAAGGAAAAAAATCAATAAAAAAATTCAAGAAGGAAAAGTTTATTTTAACTTTGTATGGATAAGCTGTATTTCTATATACAGAAATATGAAAAGTTACATCTTTTTCTTAAGCAATGTTTTTGAAAAGTAGGCTTTTAAGAACCCCAATAGCCAACATCTGAAGGAAATTTTCATGTGTCCTTCCTGACCTACCTCCTTAGCTGCAAATAGCTCACCTTCTAGCTCTGAATGGGAAAAAGGAATTTTTTTTGCCTGAAGTAATGGAAAAAGAAATAGCCCAACCTAAACTTTCCTGTGATTGTATAGTTGACTAATCAGCTGATATGAGCATTCAGAGGCTTAGCATCCAAGTCATGTCAGTGCTGCCATGCAGTAGAGCCTCTCACATCTGAGAGAGGCCTTGTGAAAGTGACAGTGAAGACTCTCGTTGGCAGTGTTTGCAGACTTAATTTACTGTGAAAAGTAGAAAAAAGCAGTAAAACAATGCCAGTCACATTCGAGGAGGGATGGCTTTGTTTCTAGTTTTCATTTTTCCATGCCTGAACATGCTTTTTGGGTATTAAATAAACAGTCATATATAACTATGGTGCAGCATGATTAGTACAGAGTGGGAGACCGGCCTGAAGCCAACTGTAACACTGTTTTCATGTTTGCAATTTGATACCCTTCCTATTTATATCCAAGTCCCTTGGTCATGGAAAGCCTCATTTACACCTTCTTTTAGAGTATCTACTTACAGAGTCAATAGAAAAAAATCAACAAAGAAACACAATGACACTTTCCCCCTCATTTTATACTCTAAAATGGGAAAGGATGGTTTTTTATTTTTTAAATTTCATCAGAAAACATTATCTAAAGACTTCATAGTGGCAGTTGTATTTCTATTTCTTTGCATCTTGCTTTTTAAAAGAACCGTGTTAAGGCTCTAAGGAAAGATGTTTTATATTCTAAACTCCACTGATACATACTTTCTGTATCTTTAGTTTTAGGATTATTTTAGACACTGACAAGGATTTTTCTGCCTTTAAAAATAATTCTGGATACCTCATTACCTATGTGCTATTTCACACATACTTCTTGAGCACCTAAACTAAAACACGAGCTTCCCAAAATATTTCCAGATTTTATTTTGCAAAAAAAACATGGAAGCTGCACAAATGTTTTGAAAAACCATCTGTGAACTCGTCGCTTCATCTTTTCCTTACCAGATCAGTTATTCTAGAGGCAGTGAAACTGCATCATATTGACATTTGATTCTTTGTGCAACCGGAGGAAGGGAGTTCAGTGCAGGCTCAGCTGGCTTTCCCACCCAGAACAGATGTATTACTTTTGAATGTTAGAAATGTAGCTCTCATTTCTGAAAATTAGATACCATGTCTCGATATTCCGGGGAAAAAATGCTGAGCTGACATACAGGGAGGTCTTGCTTCTGATTACATTCTGCTCCATCTGAGGAATGCAGTATGCTTCATACCCTATTTGTGAGAAATAAAGGACCTTCTCTCCAAGACAGCAGATACACTTATGGGTCCAGAACCCTTTAATCCAATCTTAACTGCGGAAAGTATCTAAAAATCTCTTGTCCCCATACATGTTAAGTTGTGTACGCTGTGAGTAATTTCAGACAGTGATATGGGAAATGGGGAAGGTGAGATTCATAGTGCTCTGACCTTTCAGATTTCTCAGTTGAAAACCAGAAAAATGATTTTTTTCCCCACAAATTACCCAGAAGCTAATGGAGTAGTTAAATTCAGAGGTAATACATTATGACACAGATACATCCCACCTAATTAAGAATGTCACTAAGGTTGCCAAGAGAAAGGCCTATGCTCCTTCAGTAGTTGAAGGAGAGGGAGGCTTAGGCAAACTTTGTCAGATGAACAGATTTTTTTTGTGACTGTCCTATTTTCTGCAAAGAGAATAACCCTCAAATCTTTTAAGTTATGTATTTTTTATTAAACTCTTCAATAAACTATATACATTTAGTTGAATGTATCCTGCCTAGACCCTTTAAGTTGGAATTTAGGTGAATAACATTTGCTGTCTAAACACTGCTGGAGTTAGTAGATGAAAGAAAATATATTAGCAGTTTTATAGATTGTTGGAATTCATCCTGTCCCTGGATACTAAACCAATGTTGGAATTTTTTTAGAGAACTATGTTCCTTGCAATCTTCTGCTCTTGATCTTGAAATAGGAAGAACAAGCCTTAGTAATAGTTCAAAAGTCAGTTGAATGGTTGAGGGAGTCACCTTTACGCCACTCTCTCCCAACTGCATTGTTAATATACATATGGTATCTTGAAAGGAAAGAAAAGAGCAAGTTATTTTTTTCACTCTTTGTTATATTTTTAGAAATCTTTTGCAGTGAGCTCAGAAATTATTTTGTTATACATTTCTAGGTGTGGACTCTACTTTTTATCTGTCTTGCTTTTGTAATCTGTCCAAGCTTTTTTGTTTTTCTTCCCTGTATATTTCCAGATTTTCTCACTCAGGAATATTGCACATATAAAACCATTCTTTGATTTGATATTCCTTTTTTCCCACAACTTGCCATGTGCTGTATATGCAGCTCTTTTGTTGACTGCAGTGTTCATTACTTCCTTTAATAGAGGAGTGTGCCAGGCATTGTAATGGGCCTTGTCAGTGCCTTTTCAGCTTCTCTTGCTCTTGTTGCTCACTGACAGAAATGTTACTGTTGGTGATAAACCAGATTAAATGTTTTTGCTTCAGATTGGGCTGTGTATCTTGCACATCCATGACATTTTTTTCTTGACATGTGAGCTCAAACAATAAGGATATTTTGTTAATTAAATTGCTGTCATGCATTTCCAAAATATTCTTAACTTTGGGAGAGGTTGCACTTTCTCCATGGGCTCTAACATTCTATTATGGATCATCACAAATTGCTCAAGATGATAGCTGTATTTTCTCTATGTTCAGATAATCCATCTCAGCTTTAACTTGAATGTTTCATCCCATGATGGCAGTTTTCCCTGATCCTTGCTCTCACCTGGCTAACTTATTTACTGCATCTAGACATCTTCCTCTTTATATAGTTATTTAAGCCCTCAAAAATCAGTGGAAATTTTACAAATTGATTATTTTTATAGTGAAACAAAACCCACAGAAACCATATATATTTGTTCTCTGTTCATATGAAAAAAATTTTTTCATGTGAACTGCATCTTCCTATTGATGTCTTATGAATTTATAGTTATCTTTGTAAATATTTTCTGGCATTGTTTGCACAAGAAGGAGGGAAACTTTTAAATTTATCATTTAAGGTCACAATAAAAACGTAAAAAGCTCTGTTATTGACTTTGAATGCTTATCAAGATAGGAAACAAGCAAGGAAGTTCCTACCCCTTCATTTTCACATAGGCTTCTCAAAGACCATTGAGAATATATCAGGAAAGAATATGCATCTTTTTTTTTTTGAGAGCCAAGTAAAAACCTTGAGTGACACATCTGTTTAGAGTTATAGGTATTATTTCTGCTTTCTAGCTTAAGCTTCACTGTCTTGTGTCCAACTGCAGACCATGGTATCTTCCTGAAAAACTGTTGCAATGCAAATTTTGGAAATGTGAAAAATGTAGAAAATCTGTATTGTTCAGTCTTTTCCCAGCTGAGTGTTTTACCTTCTTCTGTGTATAGAAAACTTGTCATCACTGAAAACCATTAGAGTCTGGTTCAGGATTTTATAAATAAATTATCGCCTATTTGCTAGCCTAACCTTGAAAATTTACTAGTAGTACTAGCCTACATTGACAGGGAAAAGGTAATGATGGAACTGATTGTTTTTCATACTTTATTTCTTTGAATTGAATAGCATGAACAAACATAGAATGAAGAGCACATGAAAAAGGAGTATTTAATGAAGACATATAATACATATTTTAAAAAGCCAGTTTTAAAACCAGATTATTTATCTTTATTCACATGTAAATACAAAGCAAATAGCTCAGCTACATTCCCAGACAGTACCTCCTAGTGTTAGAAAAGCACCACCAGAAAGAAAAACAAAAGGAGGAGAATAACTTTGAGAATGTGAAAATACGAGCATATTCAGTTCGAGAAAATGTAATTCCTATTTGAAAGACTGTAAAAAAAAGTTACATAGGAAATTCTGCTTTTGTCAAGCAGCAGTAAAGATCAAATGCTTTCTGTAGGGTATCAGAAACCTGTCAGACTACAAAAATTATAGTCTTCCCTGAAGGACATATAAAATAACTAATGATAACAAGTTAAGGCAACACAATGCTACAAACCTGTCAATCAACACAATGCTACAAACCTATCAGTGTTCTAAAGAAAATTCAGAAATAAAAAATAAATTAGAATGTTTGCTTTATAAGGAAGTACCAAAGATAGAAATTGTATGACCTTAAGGTAAAACTTAGTTTTGCGTCAATGTGAAGCCATCTCCTTCAAACAGATATTTCATCAATTTTTTCACTAAGAAATATACCAAAAATCCAACCAATTTCTAAGAGAACTGTTACTGAGGTGACTGTGATTTCTACATGCATCTAAGTTGTTTCCAAAGCCATAGTATTTTAACCTTGAAACACAAGTTTAAAGAAAACTTTAGAAAAATGTATGTGCAGATGAAAAGCAGGAAGTAACAGTGAGAATTGCTCCTAATTTTGACAAAATCAGGTTTTTTTCCATCTAAAGTATCTATAGAAGAAAAATCTTTTAAAAAGCCCAAACAAAAATGTTCCATAAAATATTTTCAATTTTCCAGGATTTTATATTTTTCTGGTAATATATTTTAAAAATCAAAGGAAATTCACATTAGGTGGTATTTAGTAAATTAATGAATTTTAGTTCAGCAACCTGAGATGTCTGTCCCTTTATGAAGAGAAATTTGGACCAATATTGGCTTTTTTTTTTTCCTCTCAAAGCAGCTGACTTGAAGGCAAGCCAAGGAGAATCAACCACATGACAGCAATAGCATACCATGAAATCTATCCATGTTTCAACAAGACTCTTGGAGCTGTGCCTGAGAGTATAATATGTTAGAGAGAGAGAGAGAGAATTAACATGTTTTGTAGAGGCAATAATAAATGTCCAACAAGTGATTGTTAGCAACAAAAGGGATACTACAGACCAAGCAGAAAAGACTTTGCAAGTGTGTATTTTCTGTGGTTTACAGTGCATTGAGTGGTAATATCAGAACAACAGTCTCATCCAGCAGCATTGTCTATAAAATGAGGCAATTTGAAATACTTTTGTTTCATCTCTTATTTCTCTCCATGAATGGGGCGTGAATTCAGAGACGCTAGTTAGTACAGAAATGAAAATGTTAAAGGCCATTTCCTTGTAAGCTACTCAGCAGTCCTTCTTAAACATACTAATGTCTAAAGACATCTGTACAATTTTTTTTCCAGTTTCTGATTTATTTACATTTAAATAAATAATAGCATTTTTGGTTCTAGACAACATTTTAAATTAAGCAGCAAAGGCTGTTTTAGCTTCCACATTGTTAAAATATTTTCCAGAGGAACTCAGCAAGTTTTCTACTTGCTCTTTTCATATTTGCATATGGGAATTATACATGTAAGATGCAGTTGCAAAAAAAAAAATCCATTGGGAAGAGGTGGAAGTATTTTTGTAGAGTTTCTTCTCTAAAAATGAAAAAAAAATTGCAAATATCTGTGGATGAAATCTGAACCTCTCAAAAGAATTAAACTGCTGTGGGGTAATAATACACATGATAAACAGGAACAAGCATCTAATCTTTAAACTACTCTGTCATAAAAGTTTGTTGATATAAGGACGTTATTGAGTCTGGGCTGTTGAGGTAAGGCTTAGTCAGAGCCCTGTACTATAGAACACTGAATGCAAATAAACAAATAAGCAATAGGCCTAAAGTGGGAACCTGTGTAGTACTTGAAATCTGACTTCTTGTAAACTGGAGAGGACTGTGCACTCCATCAGTATTCTACATCTCAGTACAATTTCATCAAGACAAATTTCAGCATTTGAGAAAAAATGTGTCAGCTGCAATGAATAATTTAAAAAGAGTATGTAAATGCAGAATGTGCTCAGGGAAAGGAGACAGTAGCAATAACTCAGAGGAATTTTTTTTCTGGGTAAAATGGACAAGATGAAGCAGAAGACCTGAAAGCCAAAGGTCAGTTATGAATTTGAGGCTGGGCAAAGTGTTAACACTAAGTAAATTTTTATTAGTATTGGAATCAAATATATGGACAATTGAAAGTGAATAGGGCGTTTGCAAGACAGGGCAGTTCAGGAAGAAATTGAAAAGATCTTTCTGTTCATACTTCTGTGTGGCCACATAGTCCAATACAGGGCCTTGCTCTGGCATTTCCTGTCTGGAAAATGCACCCAAAACCAGGATTACGCTGCATTGCAGACGCTAGCTGCTTCCCAGTGTTCCCATAAGAGACAGCCAGGCTAACCCTGGGCTTATCCTGGGTGAGGTCCAGCACTGCCAGAACTTCGTAAAGAAGCATGATAGGCTTTGGGCAGGATGAATGTACATGATCTCTTTAGATACAGTTTTGATCTCAGGCAAAAACTGTCAAAGAAAGTTTCTGAAGCTGTGAAGAGGTTTGGAAGGAACCTCTTATTTCATGTAGCTGAAAGTAAACATTTTTTTTGTGTGTGCCATAGGATAATAAATCTAAATGCGATGTAAACACAGCAAGGTGTACATCTTTTTGCAAGTCTCTGGGCTGGGAGCTCACATCAGGGAATTCATATAAAATAAATATATGATGAGATTGAGAGAAAGTGTAAACTTAAGTACTGCGTGGTTTGGAACAAAGATAAAATTACATGGCAACATGGGTTTTCCGGAGTTAAGTTTTATTTGTGCACTTAATTTGTTGCTATGTTTCTGTATTATTTTTCTTGTTGAAAGCAGTAGTGTCCTCATAAAATGAAATGAATGAAGTTTAATTTGTTTCCTTTTCATTCCATGTCTATCTGCAGAAACTGTATCTTCTAGATATGGTTTCACTGTCTCTGTCCCTAGGGCCGCTAAAGCCATCATACAACATTTCTTCAGGGGTACTAAAATATTTATAACAAAACTAAAACAAGAACAGTGTTTGAAATTTAATGAATGTGCTTTTCGTGGGACAACTACCCATAAATTAGAAAGGAGGGGGAAAAAAAAATGGAGTAACTGAAATCTTGATCTTATTAAAATAGATAGGATTTGGGTGATGTGAAAATAATTTCAACCAGCTATGACCACCATGGAAGTTGTGCTCCATGCATACAATTTCAGAATATGCTCTGAAGTACCCGCTTCCTGACATTGGTCTGTTCTGACAAAAAAAATCATTCCAGAAGGTTGATGCTTTGCCTACTTTGACAATTTATATCTCAGAAAAGCCATTAAAGGCACTGAAAAGCTTACAAAATCTAGAAGCAGCGTTTTGCCAGCTGCGGTGATGGTACAAAAAAATAACCACTAAAAAGGTTAAAGATTTGTTTGTTCTAATAATTATTCTTTTTAGCTATACTTTGCAAATGCAAGCTGAGATTAAATTAGTGATTTTTTATCTTCATGATTTGGTAGGTGAATTTCACTATTACCTCTAGTTTGTTTTGAGTTTATGTGTTTGGCTTCTGAGAGTAAAAATCAGAGCAATCAGAGAAAGTAATTCTCACTATAAACGTGATAGATAAGATGCTAAAGAACAAACTGTGTTACCTCTTTAAGATGCTATACTGCTATTTCAGAAATCTTCAGCGTGTCATGTAGCAGAATGCTACTTCAAAGGAGAAAGATCCCTTTGAATATCAGGAGATTGAGTTCTGAATTTAGTTCCTGGAGTGAACAGGCTCCTTAAGCATTACTTGTAAGTTTTCTGTAGCAAAAAGGGAAGGTTGTAATAGCAGAGAAAATTATCTAAAAAGAGGACTACATTCTTTCCTGTGCTTTTTAAAAATAAAATAATTTACATTTTCATACAATTATAAAACTAATTTATAAGCTACCACCTACTATGGCTAGAAATTCATAATTTGTTGTGCAAGGTTAAAATATTTTTACTGCCCTTATAGCAGGAAATATATTGCTGCCCAGATCATATTTCTGTGGTTTGCTTCATCAGTGATAGCATCTTTCAGACATAACCCATAACTACTACATGGTTTAACTTGAAGTTTCATATTTTAGTCATTCTTACATAAAACAAAGGAAGCTTCTGCATTTTTTCCTGTCTCCTTGGTGTTCTTGGTGTTATGCCATGAAATTGGACATGTCATTGGCCACTGGCTCTTCAGCTGAAAGTAACTGACAAGAAAACTGAAGTTCTTCCTTTTCTAAAATATGCTTTTAAAATGAAATCATAATTGGAGCAACTTTTCTCAGACACTCAACCAATGAGATTCATGTTTTTAAAGAGAATCTGTTTCATAAACAAGCAGGCAATTCTCTCTGAGAAGGCAGCTCTTATGACTCACAGCAACTCATCTGACAGATTTCTACTGCTATTATTTTATGCCCAAGGCAGATTTTTTAGAAGCTAATAAGCTCTGTTTGTTCCCTCTTTCTATACCAATGCCTTGTATTATCTTAGTGGAGACTTTTAAGCAGGCTTCTTCATCCTTACTACAGATAAGAAAATAAAGATATGTGAGAAAATATTTGTAATGCTCACAGTTAGGCCTATCTTTTTTACTCAATTTGGTGCTAATCAAAAAATAGGAAGATTCTCAAATCTATTTGGAGCCCAGTCATAAAAACAGTTATTAAATTTCAGGAATGTAACTAATATAAAAGAGTTAGTACTCCATTAAATTGTTATGGATGTGCTACACTGAGACATGTACTAAATTTATTAAATATAGTTTATTTCACTAATTGCAGCAGGCTCACAAGTAAGACTTAAGACCTGCTTGTTTTTGACAAGCTCAGAATATAAGCTAGGAGGCTGGTTCACTTTTAAAACACTTCTAGAATACAGACAACTGAGAATTTAAAGTCTAGGACAAGACATAGACTTTCTTATTTCTTACTCCTGCCTTAGAAAAAAGTAAGTGCAACTCTTTAGCTCGATAATGAATTAAGATCGGACATAGCAGTTTAGTTGGGAATTCATAGCCCTGAATCTACATTTCTAAGTAAATTTCCAAGTAATTATTTGTAAGTGCGTGCCTGGGGCTGAGCCAGATGTTGTTTCATTAGCTTTAACGCTGTAATATGGAGAGGAAAAAGAGAAAACAGTAAAACAAAAATAACAACAACAACAAAAAGGAGAATGTACAGAACATTATTTACTTGTGTTAACTATTTTCTCTGCAATAGATGGAATAGAAGTTCCAGTATATAAAGCATATGGAAATGTCTACTATAATATTCAAGAGCCCATATTTATTACGGACTTTGCTATCACTCTATTTTATTGGCTGGGTTTGTAGTATGTGGGTTCTTGGGAAAATTCGGAGAGGAAGACAGCCATTATCTGCATGAATGCATTTTTAGAAATATTTATACATAAATTAGAAACACAAATTTTCCTTTTAAACTAGGTAGATGTTGGGGAAAATGTTAAAATAATTGGTAACTTTCGAACTGGTGGTCATGGAGGTAAAGTATGAGTATTGAACCATAGTGTACTAACTAAAGAAAAGGATAGAAAGCTGATATCAAAAGTATTAAACAGCTTTTGAAACTACTTCTACAAGTCTTATTTGCCTAGGGACAATCAGGAAAATTAACCTTAAATAAATTTTAAAATGGGTTTATTCAACTACATTAAATGCCTATGTAAATATACTTCCTCATAATTAAAATTACTTTTATTTAATCATATTTAGAAGCGAGTTGAAGTAAATCAAATTAAGATCTCTTTAATATTGCTTGAGAACATCCATCCTGTAGCTTCAAAGCAATAATAATACCTCATTTAAAATTCAGACTTTTTGTTGTTTTGGATTGTTTTTCCTGATAAGATCAATGTGGATAAGCCACTCTGCTACAATTTTTAGTACCATTTGCAATTGTTTAGCGTCTGACCTTATTTGATTTCCATAACTAAAATATGTATTTATCTAAAGCCTTTTTCCTGTGTAACCTGATTTGAGAGATATTACATTTAAAAAACAAAAAACAAACAAGAAAATATCTTCCATTTTCCCCTTATTTACTCTTTAAGGTTTAATTTTAAGCAGGTTATTGACCATCTTACTCAGCTTTCAAAAATATTTCTTATTTCCTATTCTCAGAGGCAATATTTTTCTGAGGTCAGCAGCTAGAAAAGTGTTACTGTGATGAAATATTTTTGTTTCCAGTAATGTGTTTAGATTCATCAGCATTTCTGAAGACAACAATTGTTGGGCCTATTTGGATTCAATATTTAGAGACTGATTTCCACATTTTACCATGTAGCCTCTTCATATCCTTTCCACAGCATATAATGAAAAGATGGTTTGTTATTGATGAGTGTTTCCCAGTGGTCTCAGGCCGGCAGAAGAGCAGCAAGAAAGCATGTTTACATATGGGTGTGCCAACATAACTACTGGCCCAGAAGGCAAGGAGAGTTCAGTGCCTCCCGAGAACAAATTGCTGTAGTCCTGAGACCTTTGTCTAAAGAAAGAAAGCATGTAGCCTTTGGAGAACATGTGATGCAAAGCGTGTAATCTAGTGTGTTTCTTTATTAATAGAAGTAAGCACCCTCCTTTTTTTTCTGAATGATGAATTAGAGTGTATGTAGACCCCAAATATATCTGAAGGCAATAATAGATGGTAAAAATATAGTCTCATCGGTTCAACACAAAATGGATTTTCCAGTGAGTCATAAAAAAGGGTCATTTTGATTAAAAGCCCAATTTTAAAATCAAAAGAAGCAAAGCTTAAAGTATTTAATTTTAATTTTTTGTGTCGTGATTGATAGTGGAAGATACAACCATATGGCCTCTTGTCCTAACTATTCAGTAGTGATCATGAGAGAGAGGGACAGATACACTTCACAAAGCATGCAGCTGTCTGTACTTCAGGTGCAGTGCTTTGCGTTCATCGTTGGCACAAGAGTGAGAGGAACACAGAGTAAACTTTCACTTCCAGAAGCATAATTCTTATTCTTCATAAATATCACGTTAGTGCTCTGGCATCATTTTGACCTGCTCATTTATAGATTATCAGATCAAAAACATAAATTAATTAAGGACAGAAGCAGACAAAGCCAATCATAGATGCATTTGTTACTTCTCTGAGGTTGCTTTTTTACAATGGTGTATCAGTTAAGTTCTGACTTACCTGAGGTTTTGTTTTTCCCTCTTTTACTGCAGTTTATTATGCTGACATACATCTTTATGTTGGCCTGGCTTGGCGTTACAGCTTTCACTTCTCTGCCTGTTTACATGTACTTCAATCTGTGGACCATTTGCCGAAATGCCACCGTAGTGGATGGAGCCAATCTCTGCTTGGATCTTCGCCAGTATGGTATGTAAATAAAAAGCACTAAATGAAAAGTAAGATTTCACCAAAGAAAGCATTCCGTGGCTTTGCTACCATGTATCTGAAATGAACTGTTCAGTGTTTCTGAAGCAGTTGTTAAATGTGTCTTTCTGCCCTTTTATACACTAGTCTAGGCAGTGCATAGGAGATAAACGGCATTCCCATTCCACACAAACATTGAATCAACCTTGTCCATCTTCCCAGATTAATGAAAATCTGGCATAGGGCTTCTGCTTAGTCTCTTCTTTAGAAATTGATGGAACTTGTCTAAAATGCTTAATTAGTAACTTATCTGGAGAACGACTCTTTAGTCTTGTGGTAGGACACTCTCTTGGAGATGTGAGATCCTAGGGTATCACCTGTCTCTGCAGAGGTCAACTGGGACATGACAAGATTGATTGCTTTCAAAAATTTTTATGAGGACGAACAATACCAATAGCAACACTCTTAAGAAAGTGGTGGAGAGAGAGAGAGAGAGGGAGTGGGGCTAAAGCCTGAATGGTGAAGTTGGAATAGTGTGGGGATATGCACTTATGTGTGTTTTGAGAGCATGCAAAATTTGGATAGAAAAGGATTTGTAATCTTAAAATGTCTGAGAATTCTTGGGATGGTAATTCAATTCCTTCCTTCTACAAGTCTGATTTGAATCTAATGTTGTGGGCTTAGCGAGTTCCCAACCCACAGAGCTTTGGGTAATCATACTCTCAACAGACATTTTCTTGTCTTTCTTTTGTTTCCTTGGCCTAAAATAAAATCACAATATATTTTAATTGTTAAGTGGAGAGGAACAAGATGCTGCATTTACTGGTAAGGTAAGAGTTTCATTCATAGTAAACATTTCAATTAACTTGAAATAAAATATTTGACATTTTTCTTTCATGGGAGGAGAGAAAAGCTGGGGTTTTTTATTATTTATTGGTTTTTTTCCTACACAGCATGGCAGGTGATTTTTCAAAGCAATTATCTGTATAGATTCCATCAAGTGTATTAATTTTTCTTTCTATGACCCTTCCTTTTCTTAATATTTATGACTAATTTTTTATTAATTCTATTAAGAATGTTCATAGAACACTAACATATAAAGTGTGTATTCTGCGAATGTGCCTGTTTCCTGTGGGTTCAGTGTGAAAACCACTGATTGATATTAGGAAAGAACCACTTTCCATGTTAACTGAGTTAATTGCAGGTTCTTTTCCAAGCTAGTTTTTGATTTAGTGACTGGACATCAGCTAAAGGAAGTAAGGTAGCAGATTCTAGTTATTATTGCTGATAAGAGAAATAAAAATGTATAAGTTTGTGTAATGCTTTTTTATATCTTGTGAAAGAATCTTTATACTAGACCCATATGTCTGAAACCAATATACAGAACATTTCTCCACGTGAGGGTAGAGAAGGTTTGTGAATATTTTAAGTGTATATACTGGTTGCAAATAACTTCTGTTTTTTAATTGTTGTGCTGATCAAAACGGGGAAAAAAGATATTTTCAAAAATGGCTGAAAAATTGTTACCTACATGTTTCTCACTAGGCCCTTTACTAAATAGATGATATGTTAGTTTTGTGCTGGCTGAAGTAGAAGAGAATCCTAGAATGGTTTTGGTTGGAAGGCACCTTAAAGACCAGTTTCACCATGGGGCAGGGAGACCTTCCTGTAGATCAGGTTCCTCAGGACCCTGTCCAACCTGTCTCAACACTTCCAGGGATGTGATGTCCACCATTTCCCAGGGAAACATGTTCCAGAGCCTCAACACCCTCACAATAAGGAATTTCTTCCTTACATCTAACTTATCCTCTTTCACTTTAAGCCATTACCTCTTGTTCTACCACTGGATGCCCTTGCATAAAGGCCCTCTCCAGCTCTCTCAATGACTCCTCTTAGTTACTAGAAGGCTGCTCTAAGGTCTCTGCAGAGCTTTCTTTTCTCCAGGCTGTGCAATCCCCCAGCTTGTCTTCACAGGAGAGTTGCTCCAGACTCCTGATCGTCAACAAAACCCAGATATCATTGTTAAAATAAGTTCCTAGCTTTCCTCGTATAAAGGGAGTTGATCTGTATTAAGAATACTAAAGAATATGACTATTTATTCTTCTTCAGGTATTGTAACTATTGGAGAGGAAAAGAAAGTTTGCACCTCATCAGAAAGTTTCATCAAGATGTGTGACTCTAATGAGGTAAATAAATATCATAGTATTTTTTCGCAAATCCATAATATATGTTGTGATAGGAAGTAGCTGATATGTGTTTTCTTACTGTTAATGTTTTAATTCTCTTAAATTAAATGGCTATGGTGATGAAAAAAAGGCCAGCAAAAAATAGTCAAACAAGTAGTTTTCCTAGTCTTTTACTAAGAACCAAATTTAGTCAGTGCAATTTCTCCATCCATTTGTTTTCTAAATACACTTGTGGTTTGTTTGGTTGGGATTTTTTAATAATTCCAATAGCTTGTTCTTTGTTACTGAGATGTTTGTGAAAGCTAGTGCTCCTGCTAAATGATGAATAGGTCCATGTAATGAATCATTGATTGAAGGGCTTATGATTACTCTTGTGAAAGGAGAGTAAAGATTTCAAATGGATTCGGCCAAACCTTGCTGTAGGTTAGGATAGTAGCTCTTAGTACATTTTAATTCGTAGTTTTTCCCTTGGGAAAATACCACCTGTTTCAGTGCAGCTGAGGGTTCTGGTTTTGTTTTTAAGTGATAAAAGATGAAGACAGGACAAACAAAATTACATCTACCTAAAAAAAAGGCTAAAATGCTGATCCTTCTGAAGCCAGAGGAATCAACATTTGCCAAATGTTTTACTGGGTCTTACTGTGGTTGAATAAATCTTAGCATGAGGGCACACAGTCCACCCTTATGACAAAACCATCTTAGAAAATGCAGCTCCTGTGGTGTAGTTGATTCTGGATGGCTACTGCATAAACCAGGTCACTGAAATTAAAAGCAAATGTAATCATTTGGTTCAGGGTGAGGTGAGAAAGGTGGTTAACTTGGATTATGTAAGTAACGTGGTTTATGTTATAACACTATGAACAAATTAAATTGGCAAATTTGAAAGTGTATCAATGTATGAGGTTGGAAAGCTACGTAGGGAATGAAGGGAAGATGGGTTTCTTAGGCTGTCTCTGCCCCTGGAGATGCCACCACAAACATAACTCTCATAAGGTAGGATTGTAGTACTGTAATATAAAAAAAATCAAACAAACCTCTCAAAAGATACTGGAGAGTTTATTTTTAAATAATTAATTTTCTTAATATTTTATTATGTAAATGTTATATTTTTTAAATAGAGTTATGTTTTTTCCCCAATATGAACATTGTAACAAAACAAGCACAAGCACAATTACATGTAGTGATATCAATCTCTTGGAAAATGCTATTCATTACTTTTGTGGAAGGGTGGCACCAGGAAGGTAATTATTTGTTCTATGTTATTCTGAATTTTTCTTCAGTTTCTGTTTGGTGCACAACCATGAAAGTCCTTTCCTTTGTCTCCCTTTGCAGCTAAACATGACATTCCACTTGTTCATTGTGGCACTTGCTGGAGCTGGAGCAGCAGTCATTGCTATGGTAAGCTCCCCAACACTCTACTCCTCATCTGAATTGCTAATACCTTCTGGTTCTGACTTAGGATCAGCTGTTCAATTTCCATACTATCACTCAAGGCTATTATTAAAATATAATTCTGTAATTCAATATCCTCTCTTTTTTTTTTTTTTTTTTTAAATTATTTTTTGAATTCCATTTAAGGANCCATTGAAGCAGAATATAATGATTACTTTTTTGAATTTAAAAAAACACCTTTAAGTATATGCTAAGAATTTTCACTATTCTCTTGCTGTGTTCAGACAAGTGCCTGAATTCACGTGCCTGTGTTGTAACTACAGCATTATACTTTTATGATCTCTTCCTTTCTGGGTATTCATAGGCTTGCCACGCTGCTATTTTAGGAACAGAATTTTTTTGTCAGTTCTGTCAATATATATGAATGTGTTGATTTTTCTGTCAGGACTATTTTTTCTGCTCCTTTATAATGAAGATTACTTTAAATTTGGTGACATTTTGTCACTGAGAAGGTTCCACTGAGAAAAAAAGTGCATGAGCTATTGCCCTGCTCTTCTTTCTTTTGTCTGCTGTATTTGCTTAAACATAAAGATATTTTTAGAGTCTCTATTCTGTACTGGTGTAGGTTTGCATTATGCATGCTGGAATGGGAAATGAAAAATTACTTGCTTGGTGCTGATGTATTCATAAGTGTTAGTGGTGGTGATTACTATATACTGCTTATACTAGTAATTTTTTATAGATCCTAGAGCCATGGTTATTTTGTTATTCTTAGAATTACGTTTATAAAAAAGTACGTTCAGGAAATATTCAATGAAGCTAGTATTCTTGTTACATTAAAGGTTTTTTTTGTTTTCATTGCCATTTTTTCAGTATTACACGACACCCTGCAAACAGCAAGGACAGCTAAGTGAAAAGTAGATCTTTTTAACATAGGTTTTGTTTCAAGGCCACAAATAATAAGTGTAAGAGTAGAATAAAATTCATATTAATAATTTAATTGATTTTCCAAACTGAAATTTTTCTGCTTACAATTCCAAAAATGGTGACCATATAGCAATTATGGTAACATATCATTAGTGTTAGGAAATTATATCCAAGAGATCATTAGATTTCCATAGTATGATTATTTTGAAGTATATTCAGTAATTATTATCAAATGCTATTTTGTTCAGATGATAATTCTGCATTCCAAATGAGTTTTGAATCCAAATAGCCACCAATAGATATTCAATGAAAAATTTAATCTGCTTTCACATCTTCAGTGAAAGCAGATTAAATATGTACATTGTGCCACGTAGTTTAAATATATAATATTTTCAGGGGAGTTTTAAAAAGGCCCTACAAAGCTCAGCATATCAAAGATGCCATAGATGTGTTACACCAAGCACAAATACCCTAGGAATTCACTTTGATGCTGCACATTTATTCACATATTTTTGAAGGGTTATCCATATCCAAGTGTGCTTTCTGTTGAATTCTGTGATTGCACAGAACAGACACAATAACACTGTTCCAACAAAAATATAAATAATGTTCTAAGTATTAGTAAATTGCAGTGTCCCAATGCTGGTAGATGTGTGTTTCATTAAATGTGGGGAGTTTGCTTTCCCAAGGTAANATGTTTCATTAAATGTTTGCAGCAGTTTTATATATATTTCAAGTTTATAATTTTTCTGTTTGTTTTCAAGCTACTATTCTAATTTTTTCTGTACCTGGTGAAGACTAGCACATTCCCCTATTTGATGGTAGTAATTTCTAAAACCAACATACTAGACCCCATCTGCAGGTTGAGACGTGCTTCACACAGTAGCCTAAACACAAGGCATAAGACATGAGGGAAAATTCAGAATTTTGTGGTTGGACATGTAGATATTAAAAGTTCTTCTCTAAGGGGAGTTTGCTTTCCCAAGGTAAGAGTAATTTAAGGAAGGAAAAATTAATTTGGAGTCCCAACCATCTCTCATCTAGGAAGAAGAAAGTATCTTTTTTCCCCAGATCTTACACTCAAATTAGTAGACAGAGGTAGTGCATCAGAAGAGGTCTGAGGTGAGAAGCAGTGTGAGGAAGCCATTGAAGTCATTGTAAAACCAGTGCCCTTCACTACATGTCCTGTTTCAAGAATAGTCACAAGTATGAAATTGTGACATTTGTCTTTGTGTATATCCAGAGGAGTAGCATCTCCTTGTTTATGAAATTCAACAGGAAAATGAGAGTAAAATACCAGTATTTTACAAAAGAGAAAGCTTATGCATTTAATACACTCTTAAAATATTTCTTGCAAACAGTTACTTTAAACCAGAATAGTCCATCTGATTAAGGTGGTAAATACATTGTATTTATAGCCAGCCAGTAACAGTAGTGCAACATTAGGGGCACTGCTGAATAACTGAATTGGTAAAATCTGCTCTCTGAAATGACATTTTAAGTTATGACATCAATATACTCCGCCGTGTCCTCACTTCTGGATTTGTAAATATTTGCCAGACTGTTTAATATCTGAAGATTTCTTAAACTCTTTAAAGTCATTATGATTCTAAAAAATTCACAAAAGAATCTGCTTATTCATAAATGTTAAGATCATCTATTCCCAGGATACCTTTCATGAAACTGTATTTTAAAAACATATATTTTTAAAAAGTAGTCATTTATTGCAAAATGACCTCAAAAAAATTGTTAGTGCTTGCAAAGATATTTGGTCACAAATCAAAATTTTCCCATACCTCTTGGTCTCAGATTTATATATGAATGTTAGAATATTTTCACAATTCACTAGATACCTCTTTAATCTGCAAAGGAGACTGTTATTTTGGGGTTCAAAAGGAGAATTGTCCTACGTGTAAGGGTCAATATATAGAAAATATCATATTTTTTACAATATACATCAAGGAAAGTTTAACTTTGCAGCAAAGAAAACTGTCAAAGAGTTCATTTTGAAAATTTACCATTCTTATGGCAACCCAAGATGGGAGAATAAAGAAGCAAACTCAAAATCCGGTAGAACTGAATGGAAAAATACAACACCCACACCCCGCCAGTGCCCTTCTAGCCTAGCTACAACTCCACAATTTCTAAACACTGAAGCATACTTTCACCTTATGAAGATATCTAAGCATGAGCTGGTATGGAAAGACCCTGCACTGTCTTGCATATGTCTGTAATTGAAACCTCCTGAGGCAGACTGTGGAAGCTGCCTGGCTTCAATTTAAATAAGCCTTGATGAGGGCCCCGCTGGCTTCAGGCTATTCAGGTCGTGGAATTGTGAAATGCAATTAGACAGCCACTTAGAAATGGCCTCCTTAGTGTGGCAATGTTATCTAGGAACTTGGTGTTAAAATAAAAAAACAAAGGAGGTGGGACTCTTCAATGTATATGTCATTATAAAACATGGATATATATTTGAGATTATATAAGTTAAAGTAGGTGTTTCCTGGCAAGTCTTCCTACTTCCGGTGAATGTGAACTCCAAGAGTTTTCAAAAGTTACTGTAGTAGTTTGGCACAGTAACTTCTTAAGGAAGGAATGGGCAAAAAATGGGTGTTTAATGAAGGTCAGACTGTGACCAATATGTCTTCAAAATAATCTACTTCTTTTTAATAAAAGAAGAAAAATCACAAGTGAAACTGGAAGAGTTTGTCTGTTACTGGGTCATTACCAAATATTTTGTGAGGATAAGAAAAGTGACTACATCATCCCATTTTCATCACAGATTCTTCAGTTACAAGGATTTCTGACAGATGAGTTTTAAAAGGTCATGAAGATATGAGTACACTGCTCAGACACTCCCCACTCTCAGGACTCTCATGTCTACAATCTGTTTGAGATTCAGATTGTATTTTTAATTGAAATCTCAGCCTCCAAGAACCTGAGGATTAGAGTCTCTCATTTGATCTAGAAATACGTTATCCAGAAACTACCCATGGTGAAAGCTTTCAGAAGAGCTGTGTTAGGATAGAAGGTGTTTCTTTTTCCTGTATGCTAAATTGTGACCAGTGAGTGTTCCAGAGTGACACAAGACAGGTTGCCATCTCCAAAATCTGTCCTCACAGGTTGTCCTGCTAGTGTTGTTCTATAGTTATTAAGAAACTCCTAAAGACATGTAGAAATACTACTATCTATTTTTTTTTTTTCATAGAGGGCTCATTCTCTGAACAACTTCGTTCTATTTTGTGGCTCCTCAAGTCAGACAATTTTCCTCAAATAAGGATTAATTGGAAGCATCATATAAAACATGAAGATAAAGAAGATAGCAAAAATATTTGGGCTTTTTAAGGGCTTCAGAATGCTTTCCTTGATCTTAATTATCCAGATTAAGAAATGTACTTTTACCTGTACTAATCAGCAACTATCGCAAACAAACATTGGTGAAAAAAGAAATCCAAACAACACTGGCATTTCCAAAAGAGTAAAAACATATAAAAATAGATCTATTCATATAGTATGAATCTAAGATACTCATATCTACAACAGTACAACAAGGACAGGAGAATTTGCATAATCCCAAGGTGGTTTTCTATTATTTATTGTATTATTATTACATTTTCCATTAATTGAATCTGGTGTAATGTCTTGTTTTCTTAAGGAGGGATGAAAGATTTTGGATCTCATAAAATTGTCAATTGCCTCTAAGGAAGTGAATTAACATAAATTTAAGAGATGCTCTCATCAGAAATTGTCAGAAAGCCTGCTAGGGAAGGAATAATTGTCCAGAGAGTCCCAGTATAAACCAGCTGAATAGCTTTATGGAACATTTTTATTTTCTGACTGCATACAGAGCATCCAATGTTTTTTCATCTATGTTTTGTCACATTTTGCCTGACTGAACTTATTTTTAAGTTATTGACAATTTTTCCCCAGATTAACCAGTCAGAATTGTTGTTGAAAAAAGTCCTGGATAAATGGAAATACAATGCTAACTTTAACAAGAAATTAAAAATCAAAATTTTCTGTAATTGTACTAGATATGCTATCATAAGTCGTATCTATGGCAGGTTTCTATTTTAAGGACTACTTTAACAAATACTTCTTCAGTGGGGAAAAGTGCCCAATAAATACATAACCAGAAGGTGTTTTTACATGTACAATTGCAGACTAGCTGAAAAATAATGCAGGGATGATTTGTTGATTTTTCAAGTTTTAGGTTTGTTTTTTATCACCGTTGCTACCAACTACTAGTCATAGCAACAGTAACAGCTGTGAGATGAGTAATCTGAAAGTTAATGAAGCCAGAATTTGCCATCATGGTCCTATACTACCTCTTGACGTAAGAATACCTAGTTCCTGCTGATGGGAACCGAGTCTCTGTCCTACAGCCTTCAAGTTTAAACGTGCTCTATTCTGTTCCTTAACGCTGTGTTACCTCTCTTACAGGTTCATTATCTCATGGTCTTGTCTGCCAACTGGGCCTATGTGAAAGATGCTTGCAGAATGCAAAAATATGAGGATATTAAATCAAAGGAGGAACAAGAGCTGCATGATATTCATTCTACTCGCTCTAAAGAGCGGCTCAATGCTTACACATAAAAGAAACCTTGTCTTACTTCCTAACATGTGAATGCTTTGTTGTTTAACTAAAGGCCATCCTACCATTTTAAAAACAATTGAAAGTGCTTCTCACAAAAGATAGTTCGGGTGACTTACATATCACCTACATACAATTCTTGGTTGTCTAGCACTTGGTTTCTTAATTAGTTCTTACTTTGTGTGACCATTCTATACCACAAAGCTCCTGAATAGCCTTTCCTGAATCCCTTTAAGCTAATTAGCTCTGATAGGTCAAGAATACTAAACTATTGTCAAATACAATTATGTGTTTGATTTTTTTAATCACTTTGTATGTGTTATGCATAACACCTTTTGCATTGTTTCTTATATGTTTTTGGAAAAAAAAGTAGCTTTTTATACTTTTTAGTTTTGAGTTCAGTAACTACTTTAACTACAGGTATACTTCAAAGGGACCATTGTACATGATGTACAATATATAAAGAAAACATTCTGATGACTTTCCTTTATATATGGAAAACCTGCCAGAGGGACCCTGCTCAACTTGAATGAAGGTCCTAAGAACGTTTTAAACAATCAAAGGTGCAATTTCTAAATTTGTAATAGTGGGTAAAAAAATGAAAAAAAAAAAAATGAAAAAAGAAAAAAAAAGAAAAAAAAGAAAAAAGTGCTTCTTATCTTTGTTAACATTGTATTATTGATGTTTTTAAAGAATATTCTCTTGTTTCAAGTTCCATGGGTGATAATTCCTGTTTGTATTGTGAGCATGCAGTCCGTGGTGCTAACAATGCATGGCCACTTGCCTTTTGAAGGAATTCAATACCACGGCTACCTGTTAACGAGTTATGGTATATAGACAACTGTTAACTAAGTGATATAGTTATTCATAGTTTTCTACAGAATAATCTCTCTTTAATTCAATGATGGTTATGCTAAATTGGAGCTGTCCATGTGATGATGTAAGAAATTACTGCTTAGCTACATTTATGAAAGTAATATATCAAAAATGCAGTGACCATAGGAGTCAGATGTCTTTTTACCTGCTTTAAAAATTTAAATGGATTGCACCTGTCTGAACTGTAAAAGATATATTAAAGGAGACTTCCATAAATGTTATAGCTTGGCTTCTAGCTTTCCTACACATAATGGTTTACCTGTATTACGTTGAAGTAAGGTGAAAGACCACTACAGAGCTTATTATTTCAAAGTGTAGTAATATATTTGAACCTTTATTTTGATAGGAAAATGTTACCAGAAAGATAGGTAATCTTAATTTGAAAGAATTACCTGTATCAAAAACAGAACAAAAAACCCTATTTAAGAAAAGTCGGTATTATTGGACCAAATTTGGTGGATTTTTTTTTTATTTTGCCTATTTCTAATGCTACAAGAATGCTGTAAAGTGTCTTTTAAAGTGATGTAGCCTGACAAGACATTTTTGTCAGTGTTAAAAATCTTAGGTAGTTTTGTGCACTTATTGGACCATTGTGAATTCTCTCTCAGTGTAAGTGCATTTCTAATAAAACTTCTTGAGTAAAACTCTTCTTTGTACTATTACTAGTCATGCATCATCAGTAATTTTTAACAATTCTTGTAGTAAGTAGAAGGTAATACTATAGTTACTTGTGGCATGATAATGCATTAAGTAGTATTAGTTGGTTGAGTTTTTTTCTTTTTGTTTTCTTTTGCTTGTTTTGGGGTTTTTTTAGTTGTGTTTTTGATTTGGGGTTTTGATTTTGGTTTTGATTTTTTTTACACTTAAGCTGTCCTACGGGGTCAACAGTTTTCTGATAATGTGCAGTACCGGTATTACAGTTCTGCAAAAAGTATTAGGAACCTCTTTTTGGATTCTATATTGTAGTGTTTCAGTTTTGTGTCTTAAAATGTTTGTGCTGATTTTTAAAACTATGTCTTTTAAACTCATGTAATGATGTTAATGCTTTTGGCTCTTCTCTGGTATTAGAGTTTGTATTTTCACAAAGAATGCTTTGTAGCAGGCATTACAATTAATCTGTTTTGTACATAAATGTGCCAACAGCTTGATGGTGGCGTTTTTGAAATGTAGAACAAAGTGCTTGCAAAATGTAATAAACACACTTGTGTACTTTGTGTTCTTGTTAATTCTTTGTGTAGTTTTTCTTTGCCTATACTGGACAGGTCACTGTAACCAGAAGTGGAAGAAGCTTGTTCCTCCTATAGACCTTGATATTGCACAGATTGCTTTAAATATGTCTCTTAATCAACATTTAGTGTCAGAAATCATGTATCCTAAGAATAAGAAAGTGAAATATTTTCTAAGAGCAGTTTCATAGTTTAGGAAGTGCCAAGTAGCAGGAGCCATACTTGTTATATTTTTGACATATCAGTCAAGAGAACAATTGGTAAAGTTTCACATTACTACAGTGTCATTTGGAACAGCTCAGCAGCAGCTCATCTGACAGCAGCTTGAATATTGCTGAGGATACTGATTCTTAAATGTTACAGCAGCTAATACTTTGAAACCTCAATAACAATACTACATTACTTATGTGCATGTAAAGTAATTTAAATGATTTAGAGAGATCTATAGCTGTGCCAACTAACTTGATATCACTAAGGAAAATTATTTAAAATCCAGTTTCACACTGTGTTTGTTTCTCAGTTCACGAGCTGTTATGTAACTCTCTGTGTGCTCTCGAAGAGAGCATGGGCCATTATGGCAAACAATTTTTCAGAAGCAGCACAAACCAAGGGAATAGGGGAGCTTCCCACAGCACAGCACATCAGTGATTCACTTCAAAGTCTGCACATATTTGGTTTATTCCAAAGTCTTTGTTTGTCGACAGCCTAAGCTGATTTTTCCTGAGGTAGGCTGCATGGATCTTGATTTCCATAGACTCTTCTGTGCTTAGTCTAAACCTGTAACTGTTGTGCTTTTAAGAAACAAGAAAGCTGTTGTATGTTACTCTGTTTGGGGCAGGTTTTTGCTGCACAAAAGGCTGCAGTTAAAAGAAAATTTTCAGCTTAGAGGATTCCAGCCCTTGATAGTCAGTTTTGCATGCTCATCACAGCTATTATGCCCCATCAATACTACAAATAGCATGTTACAAAGCAGATTAAAAAAAATTATTTGAGGTAGACATCCTACCCAGTCACTGCCTCTTACTCACATCAGCCTCCCCTTTTTTGCACAAGGTTGTATCCCTCAGCAGGACTGTTCCCCTCGGCAGCAGCATTTCTGCTTTGAGCACCAGCACATAAAACATTGAATCAGCCTGATTTAGACAATGTACAGCAGTGCACAGAAGATGTGGGGCTGAGTGTTTACACCATAGTAGAAAAAATGACAATATATAAGCCATTGTACTGCATAGTTAGATGATGTATTTTAAAACTGAAATTATTTTCCTATTTAATATTTCTAAATAGTTAATGATATTTTTTTTCCTGCAGAAAGTAAAGAGGATTTCAACTATAACTGGAAATATATCTATAAACTGATTTTAAATTATATATGCAACTTTTAATCTTATATTAATGCAATTATTTAAATTGTAATAGGTATCGCTGATTGTAAGTATTTATTGAACATTACCATGATTGCAATACACCTTCAGGTGATGTAGTATATTTTAGGACAGAATATTTCTGTGCTGTACTTCCTATAATAGTAGATGGCAATAGTTTATAGAGTCTTTTCCATAATCAAGATCCAATACATTTTTTTAAATTTTGCACTTCTGGATTACCACAATATTTATGAAGCTGTTTTTTTGAAGAGCAGAGCTCAGTTTAGCTACCATAAAAGAGTAGACTGTAGTAAACTTCATCTGAAGAGGAAGTGTTTATTCAAGCTCTCTCTTAAAAAAATCCCGACATTTTATTTTCGTTGGGTTGCACAGAAACCACACATATATTGATTGTTAAGCAACAAGCAAGTTTATATCTCTAGGTGACATCAAATTTCAGCGCTGCCTCCATTTTCAGTAGATATCAATTGGAAAGAACAAAATGAATTCTTCTATCTTGTATTTTCTACAAGGAAGGAATTCTAGGAGTTCTCGAATTTTGAGATTTTCAACTACAGTTTTTTGTTCTTTCAGGTGTCTGCAGAGGATCCCAACACATCACAGAGTTACTTCTGTGTTTAACAGTTATTAGCAATGATGGAGACAGGTAAGTGGTTCTGCTGGCACACCAACAGAGATGGTGACTAGTAGAGAAGAGGATCATCTTTGGCTTGCAGTAATCTAAGCATTAGCCAGATTTGCAGCTATCCTGAAAAGAGAAATTTATCCTGAGAAAAGGGTTCTGCCCACAAGCTGCTGAGGATTCTTTCCCTGTGTAAAGTAGAGTTTGGTCAGATAAATGTGAGCCCCAGGGAAGATCATTTCAATTGGTCTTTGAATTGACAGTGCTGAGCTTCCCATAGCTGAAAGGGATGGTTTAGGGGCAGGTGTATCTACTTTAGGAGTTATTAAAAAAAAAAACCAAAACAAAAAATCCCAAGAGACCTGCATGAATATTCTATGGTTCTACATGATGAGTCACTCAAAACAGAAATAGAAGAGGGATTATTTGAGCTAAGTTTTTCAAAGGGTCTAAATATTTTTTCTTCTCAGTTGTCCAGGAAAATCATACTTATCATGAATCACTTTCCTGTGGCTAATAGAGAATATTTCAGTATCTGAGACTGTAAGTCCTGCATTTTATTAAATAGCTTTACTCACATGTATTTCTGTGTAAGGATAAATATTAATTTTAGAGCAAATCTCATGGGGAAACAAATTTATCCTCAACAAATTAATATCCCTGTTAAAACATGCAAATCTATTCCTGGAATTTTACAATTCAGCTAGTTTAGTTGCATGTACACCCTCACTACTTTGTCCTTTTGGAATAACAAGCTAAATCACATGGTTAGACAGAGAAAAATTGTCAGTTTCATCAGCTGTCTCGTTTGAACTGACTGAGAAGATGGAAACCTTTCCCAAGAAGGCGGTGTTGAATACCTCATGTTGATGACATCTTCTGAAGTATGAAACTTGTTTAGCATGGGTACCTCATTAAGGTGTTTAATTCATATTTCTGCTTTCCTTTCCTCTTTTGTTTCTCCATGACATGCTGGTCCTTGTGCCATGATTTGAATTGGAACTGAAGCAAAATAAAACATGCTGCTTCTGAGGAGGGGATGTACCGATGTCACTGAGTGATGATGTACCACATGCTTGGAAACAGGGATGAGGGCAGTGAAAAAGGAAGGCAGAAAAAAGGAAATATAAGATTTTCCTTTCCTAGTAATCCCCAGCTGCAAGGTAATAAGCTGGGCTTGAGATCTGTACATTAGTTAAAGCATTATATACAGGTATGCCTTGCAGGACTAGGGCTTTAAGAGTAGTGAGAATTTCTGACAAGGTACAAAAGGCAAATGCGACTTGGACATAGTGAATTTGGACAGTCTAAAGCCATGTTTCTCCTGAAAGGAGCAGATGGCCAAGGGAAACTTGTGAGTCTTTAATTGTCACAGCAGGACCCAGCCACTGGTCATCTGGCCATGTGTTCTCAGGATCTCTTCCCAGCATGAGTAACATGGTGGCAGAGCAGATATGTCACACATGCAACTGCATGGATCTATAGGGTAGAGTTTGCATCACTTAAAGCAGCTCAGATGATGCAGAAGAGTACCTCTGCTGCAGATATAGTCCTGGCCCCACTACAGCAAGGTTGTTTTTCACTAACACAGGGAAAAAAAGGGTTTGGGAGTGATCAGTCTGGAAAATCTGATTTTTACATGCGAGACGTATCAGGTTTCTTTGTAATATAATAGTTAGTGTTAAGTGCTTTCATTTTTCATATCTTTTAAATATACACACACATGCATACAATATATAGTCCAATAAAATAGATTTTTTTTAAATGAACCTCTATGCTAGAGTAACATTAATGACAGCTGTAAAGAAAAATGGTAAATTCAATGATTAGGTGAATTTTTTGACACAAGAGATGGTATTAATTTTACTCTATCATGGTTATCAGATACTTTGCAAATTATAAGATCATCTAAGGAGATAATAGCAGCTTTGACTTTTCTTCATGAACTCATTCAGCTTGTTTTCTTAATGGCAGGCCTCTGGCCTTCAGATGTTTTTTTTTTTTTCACTACAGGTCTTCCAAACATTCTATCAGAAATGTTGAGTCTAATGGGACTATTCTCAGCATTTAACACATGGAAATACATGCATGAGCAGATATTTTTCCCTGTCTTTCTTTAGCAAGAAGAACACTTTAGCGGTGTTCTTTGTCTCACTTGATGCCTTAGGTTTTAACTTTTGTATTTTCAAATCCTGTACTGTCGGTGTAACTCTGAAGTTTCCTGTAGCTTGTTAAGTGCTGTTCTCTCATGCTAAGATAGACACAACAAAGCCTCTCTAGTTTGCTCTCCAAGGACACCCAGACTGTCCTAGGCCCAAGAATTGTAAACCATCATCTTGGGGAGAGGGGGGCAAGCTTGGGGAAATTCCATCATTGGCTGGGTTCTGCTTGGTGAATTTATGCTGATATAAAAATATGAAGAACGCATGACTTGTCATTCATTTTGGGATCCACTGAGGCAGGACCCTCTGGAGCCCAGAGTGTACATCTGAAGGCCTTTCAAATAAATCCCTCCTTTATTCCTTTATTCCTGTCTAGTCTCTTTCTAGGCATCACACTGCACAGTCTGCAGAGTGTATCCACAGGTGCTGTGCCTTCATGCTTGCTTTCCCCTAACCCTTTTCTCTCTGTATTCCCTTCACCCACAATCCCTGCCCCTGGACAAGCCACCGCAGGGCCTGGCTTCCCCCTCATCTCTGAGAGCCTGCTCTGCTCCAGCTGCATTGGCTGAGACTGGCACTAGGATTAATCTTACCTGGCTCGGATCAACGTGATGCTGTGCCCAGCTAAGTCCCTGACATGGTTATTCATCATGCTCCTCCTGGCACATTCTCAGCCTCATTATCCAAATGTGAGGCACCTCGTGAAGAATAACTATGGAGAATATGTTAACTAAGGAGAAAAATCTGAGCTCCTTAAAGAAATTTCTATCATCCTTCAATATTCCTTATGTAAAGGGAAAACCTGGAGGTGGGGGAATATTGATACATATTATGTTACCAGAAATCCTAGGCAAATTTGTGCTATGCAATACTTTTCCACAGCTATTCAAGATTTATTGTTGTTCCTCTTTAAGATCAAACAAAATAGTAAAAAGTAATGTTAGACAAAGCATTATTTTCCTAAATTGGGAAGCATGTTCATCTGTGATAAAGAAAAAATGATTAAAAAAATGCCAAATCCATTAAGTTCACCAAAAAAATATTAAAAGAAATAATGTGAGTTCATACCATAATTTACGTGATATTATTAAGTGAACTGTAGGAACTAATAATCCTAAGGAAAAACGTTTATTATAAGAAGAGATTAAAAGAATATCGTTTTGTAATTTATAAGACCAACTAACTGTACTCAGAAATGTCTTGGTAATTAATGTAGAATATGAAATTTTTGCAAGTTGACAACAAATACACAGATTCATATATCCATTTGTATATAAATTTATTAAAATAGCATAGAAGACTATGTGCATGGAAGGAGCCACTGAACTGTGAAAGACCTCTCTTCTTTCCAAAGGCTTACCTGTGTGCCATGGGGACCAGTATGAGTTTGTTACCTGCATTAATCTCTTTAACTGGATTAAATTCTTGAGAACAAAATCCACTCAGTTCCTGGACTAGTATTTGGGCCAGATCTGTCAAACAGGTATTTATGAGCAGACATGCAGACAATTTGACTATGTTCCAGAAGATTAGAACTGAACTCTGTGTCCCAGGATTTCCCAGGAGGCTAACTGAGAAGACTGCACCTCTTTCTAGGGTCATAGTCCTTCTAACAGTTCTATTGTTTTGCTTTCTTTAATCGAACTGGAAAGAAAATAAACAAAAAAATTGTAGAAACTGAATGGAAACAAATCTGTGTTTGATCTAGTATTGTTTTGGCTACTGACTTTTTGGGTTGATGTTAGGCAGGGGCAACAGAGTGCTACATGACAATTTGATAAATGTTTGGGAGATTATTATTACTTATTTTTTTTTTTTTGTTTTGGCACTTGCAGTCCTGACTTCATATACTTACAGGTGACCTAACTTAATTTCTTCTGTGTAGTAAATGAGTGAATTTTTCAAGAGGATTCAATTTTTTTGATGGTGAACTTTTTGGTCATTTTAAAATATTTTTTCCATATGAATTTTTGAAAATTCAATAATTTCAGCTCTTTTTCTTTCGAGAAATTTGTTCAGATGGAGAAATATAACTAAAATAACTTAATGTACTTACCCTTTCTTATTGAAGTATTTTAAGTTTCAAAATGCCTTAATCTCAAAGCAAATCCTTGTGCTACCTAAATAATTAGATTCATAAAAAAAAAAAAAAGGTGTAATCAAGTACAAGTGCTGTAGTGACACTAAAATTGACTATTATACATATTTGCCTGTCCTCAATTGCATGTCAAGATGTGCTATAAATAGCTGCAAGCAATCTTCCTATGAAATTCTGGCATTCAAGCTTGTATCTTGATGATCAGTCCCTCTGAGGGAATGATCACACCCCTTTAATATGATTTAATTAAACACCAGTGAAAGTCCTGGAGGAAGAAAATTTTTTTTTTTTTTTTTGTGTCTGTATGACAGAGCTGATTGCTTATTCGTAGACACAACAGTGGATAAATTGAAAGCATGATGGTTTTCTTGCTTAACCCCCATTAAATACAAGTATCTTTACTTATAAACACCACCACCACCACCACCCAAAACACAACACAAGTAGATTATCCACGAAAAGTATTATTCTATAGCTTTTAATGACAGGGAGGGAAACGGTTAAAGGGATGACGCTATGGTCAATCTCACACTGATATGTGTAGAGTACTGACATCTGGTGGTAAAAGTATGTAAAACAGAAGAATGTGGCTAATAAGTCGCTTTGAGAGGGTCTGATTTTAAACAATAGCTTTCAGAAGACCAATCTGTTTCTTTTCTACTTTTGTATGTTTAGAAATTATTCTGTAGCATAGCTTAAAAGCATTCAAACACTCTTTCTTTATATATAGGTATATATATATATATACATATATATAGATTTAGCCCTTAATTATCAGTCGCAAGTGGGAGTGAATTCACAGGGAGTGAATAACTAAAGGATTTCAGTGGGGAACCTGACTTCTTGGCATTGCTTATTATTCTAAAAGGATTTTTTAATCAGGTTTTTCCGCCTACCTTTGAAATGGCATTTGTACATAATTATTGTTGCAATATAGTGGTCTGAATCACGACACCACCAACCCCCTCCCACTTCAAATGACGCTTATTTTTGTAGTACAGCGATTTTTTTTGCATATTACAGGTAAAATTTATAAAAATGCTATTTACGATGCTGACTTAATTTACTTAGTGGGGAAAAAAGGGTGCTAGCCTTTTAGAAATTCTAGTCACTTTCTGGATCAAACTTACTTTTAATTAAACTGAAGAGTGGTAAAACTAAGTAGTGACAGCTTCCAGCTGTATCTAAGCCTTGTTTGGCATTAAAGCAACAAGCACAGCTCTGAATTGCTGTAGGGCAGGGCTGTACTTGGTTCAAAAGCCATGGGATCCTGAGACAGCTCAGCTTGGTAATGACCGTGGTTTGGTGATGTTACCTCTGCAGACATGGAAGTTGCATATTAAGCTGCCTTATGTCTAGCCAGCCAAGCAGCTGTCCAAAAACAAGTCGTGTTATTGTTAGCCCAAAACAGATAGGGGCATAGACCAGATGGTATTTGTGGAAATTTTAGAGGCCTTAGGATATATCTGAGCTGGTCTTCACCTAGTACTACTCCAGAAGGGGTGTCAACCATGACATCTCTCACCTGCTGGCCCTGTCAAGGGTATCAAACACCCTGAAAAATGCAAAACGCCGCCAAATTACTAGACTTAGGTGAGTCTTAACATCTTCTAATCTCCAGTGTTTTGGCTGGGGCTTCTCATCATAGGGTAGCCATTAGAGCCAGCCCCAAGCTGCTGTCTCTGGCTCAACCCTCCAGTCTTGCTCCTTAGCAAGAACACAACACAGCCAAATCCACCTGTAGGTCTTCTGGAGCCCAGCTGGAGGAACAGGTACATACAGCCCATGTGTAGCTCTTCTCTTGAAACAGCATTTCCTCTTAACAGAGAATTAAAATATAGATCTGATTTAATAAGGAAAATAGGTAGGATTAGGGCAGAGGAGAACCTTGCCACTTCATTTTCTGGTGCCTTCCTAAAGGTGATGGAAACGGGAAATACTTTTTAAAAACACTAATTCAATTCAGCTGTGCTGTGGTTTTGTTTTGCAGTGGTATTTTTGTTTTCTGTTTTTCCAAATGCAGGGGATCTTATTGGGAATTAAATCATTATCAAAACAAGATTTTGGCAAGAGAAGCAAAGCCTTAAAAAAAAAAAATTGGACTAAATTCTGCCTTACAAACATGTAATTTTCTTAGGTCTTTCTTTATTCAGTTTAACAACATGTAATTCCTTCCGGGAAGAAAATTCCCAGCTAAATAGCATTCTTGCTAAATTTGTTCTTGATATATTTAAGTATGGGAAATGTGCCTCGGCCACTGCTTAATTTTAGGAGATGCTCAAGTTTACTTGCCTATAGACCTTGTCTGGATGACAATAGCTGGCATAAATACATGTTGTTTTCTTGTTTGATTTAACCATCTATTAAGATTAATTGGAGAGCTTCCTCAGAAAAACTTTAATCCCCCAAAACAAGAACCTTCTTTTTCATAAGTATGTGTTTATAACTTCTTTTTCTCTTAAAGTAATTCATAAGTGGCTGCACAGCCAGTTAATCTCTAAATCCAGAATAAGGCACCAGAATAAGTGACTAGGCAAATTCTAAGACAGAATATCTCTAGTAAAATTTCTGACTCAAGAGGAAACATTGGCAGGGTTTAAAAGCATGGTACCTGTCAAAGACTGACTTTGCTATTCCCCTCTCTCATCTGCCAGTGTGTGAAATACCTTCCTGCACACATCTCATGATTATTTATGCAGTATCTGCAGTCTGAAAAAAGTCCTGGAACTTGGCTTCTGACACTAAACACAGGAAAAGGAACTGACAACACTTAGTTTTGTAATATACTTATGTGATAATTTTATTTGGTGGGCTACATTTTCTGCATGTCAGTACTTTTTCTTGTGGTGACAGTGTCTCTCCTTAACTGCCACAAAACCACGTGTGCTGCACATAATGCTGTTAGTCATTCTGGCAGTCTGAGTGTGCCTGTCTCAGAGCCAGTGCTGGGAGAGGAGAGCAAACTGTTCCAAGGAAAGGGTGCAGGCAAAGGAATGGATGGATATGCAAAGCAATTAGTGGGGAAACGGAAAAATGGGTATGGCTGGTGAGGCAAAGAGGATGTGGTAGGAAAACTAAATGACAAGACAAATTGGTGGCAGGGTAACAACAGCAAAGGCAGTGAATCACAACATGATGCTGTGCATCAGGGAGCCCTGAGAGTGGAAGCAGAGGTGGAATGGGTCTTACCTCAAGCACTGGATAGGATGGGAAAACCACTGATGCACAGAGGCAGTTTCCAGCCTGAATTAAGACTAGAGCACAGATCTGAATGAACAAGAAAGAATTTGAAAAAAAAACCAAACAAACACTCAGAAGTACATATTGATATAAGAGAAATAAGTCTATTTAACAGTATTTGGAGATAATGGACATGAGTCCAGAGAGAAAGTAGTTCTACACAACTTACAAATGCAGCAGGACTTTAAAATAATAAGAAAAAGAATAAGAAATAAAGAAAAGCAGCTATTAAGAGAGAGATGTATAGAACACCTCTTGACATCTGAGAACACCTATAATAAGGTTGAAATACAGAGTGAAAAGAAAGATGAAAGATCTTCCTCTGCAAGTGCATAACTTTGCAGTGACTCAGTCATTGAGACTGTGGAAGATCCCATGAGACCAGAAAAGAGAATGAAATAAAAGTATTTCCTTTTGAATTTATTTGTGACATCAGAATTATAGCAAGTAGCAAAAGAATTTCAAATACATGACGGGATTTTCTGCCACGTTTTTGAAAAATCGTGTTGAGAATTACAAATGTATATAGAATATATAGAATGAAATAAAATGAACATTCCTAAAGATAATTTCTTTCCATAAAAATGTTAATTTACTGATGTACTTTGTACTGCTATTTTCCCTGTCTTCTGTAGTTTGCTTTTCTACTCCACAACTCTGCAAATGGAAAATATCTTACTGTATTATGACTGAGTCTTTGCATTTCCAAACATCTCTTAATGTATCTCTGAACTCCACAAAGGGATTGCTGGCTTGTGTGATTTGGCTAGCACCACTTACCTGTAACTTTTTGGGAGTTTTTTTATTAGGAGGATAACAGTAGTAACTAAAAATATAAACCTAGCAAAATCAATGGAATTAGGTATAGTGCAAAGATTTGCTTTTAGGTTCAGAACCTATTACACCTTCATATTTCTAGTATGACATGTCCTTTAAGGAAAGTTATTTTTTCTACACTGTTGTCCAACCAGGAGGAAACTAATGTGCTCCCAGTAAGCAGAAGCTTCTCCAGTTTTCAGCCAGAACTGATGCAGATGAAGCCTCCTAGATCCATCTTAGGAGTCTCTCTGATATGAGGTGAAGGACAAGGCAACAACAATACTTTGCTTCTAACACCTGCTCATTCTTTACTGTAATCATCCGAGTTGCCCTTATCAGCCTGTGTTCTGTCCTTTTGTTTTGGGTGATGGGAATTTTCTGCTGTGTTACCTGTGGAGAATTCCATTAAAAGGCAGGGGTTGGTGGTGGTTGTGCTCTGGCTCCCGACAGAGGATGTGCACACAACCTTTCGTGTCAGTTGGAGTTATCTCTTAGTTTCCTTCTGTCTGTTGCATCATCATTTCGATGCAGTTTTCCAGCTCTCAGAAATGCCCTTTTTATCCTGTGTTTGTCTAGCAACACGCAGAAAAATCAATGCCAAGCGACACAATTATTGGATACACAACAAATGAATGTTATGAAAGATTTCCAAGTGTATTGCAAGTGTTTCTGGCCTATTCTGTTCAGATTAGCGGGAGAATACTAAAATAGGCAGAGGGAAGTGATAACCAGAAATTAGCAAAATACAAAAATATTTCGGTTTCAGTGTGTGTAAAGTGAATAGTTTAAATTCCAAAACTTAATAAAAAATTTTCTAAAAATATTGAGTTATGCATTGCTTGAATATGTCCTTTCGTATTTTTTTATTGCATTCTGTTTCAGGATTTCTGAAACTGAAGTATTTTACTCAGTCATCGATTTTTTTTGCATTCCCTCACATGAATGAAACTTGAAGTCACCAGTATCTCCTGGCAGGACTGACATGGTGCAGGGCAGATTTGGCTGTCAGAGTAGGTTGGCCCATAATGTGGATGTTCACACAGCTCTCAGAGCATTCAGAGGCTTAACCAAGGGGAGTAGGAAAGACCATGTTGCATCTTTCCCAGTGTCCTTGCTTAAAGAAACAGTTTAATATCTTAGAATCTTTAAAATAATTTTAAATGAAACATGTCAGGTAGCTTTGGGATGAGTAGAACTAAACCGAACAAAACTATTTTATTTCAGTTTCAATCAAAAATATTTTGGGAACACTTCCAGAAGTAGAAGTTTGGATTGGAGGAAAATATTTTCATGAGAGGAATTGCTCCTGTAGAAAATAACTTGTCCCATACAGTACTCATGTTTTGCAAACCCTGGTTGTTTTTATTTTCCTAAAGGCTAAGTCCAGATCCCTTGCTGCCACCTGCTGTTGTCACACAGAATGGCTGGGTGGTTCCCCACAGGAATTTGTAAGTTTTGTAATATATTGTATTTTGTAAACAAGGATAAAATATTTAGTATCTGATGCAGTTTCTCAGCAAGTATGGGGGAATTTTTTGTGAGATTGAAAAATAATACCAAACTCCAACAACCAAACCTTCGGACTAATTTAACAACCATATGAAAATGAACATAATACACAATTTGTGTTGTCCTTTTTCTTGTGCAAATACTCAAATGAGTAAAAAAGGAAGTGTGAGATTAGATGCTATGCCAGAATGTCAGCTGGAGGTCTATTTAGGTCTCTGCTCTACATATTCTTACATGGCTGCCACTCCCAAAATCTCTTGTTTACATTGCCACATAAAAACATCTACACAGTTGTGTTACTAACGAAAAAAAAAAGACAGCAGTCAGAATCTTGCTGTAGCCAGAGTGAAGATGACATACTTCCTCAGCAAAGAGATGGAAGCAGAAATTTTTTCCTCTTCCTATCAGGATATCAAAAGGTTGCAGATGTCTTAGCGGGTGAATGAAAAATTTGTAACTGAGGAATAAAAAGCAAGAGGTTACTGTTTAAATCTGTAAAATAGAAAAGAGTTGAATAGGAATACCTCCAGATCATGGTCCTGATGATTACATGTGGTCAGAACTTCTTTCAGATTTTCTTCAGAATTTAGGCATATAAAATATGCTTTTAGAAGTTTATTGCAGAAAAAGAGAAAATAAAACCTAGGTTGTGTAATGATAAAAAATGATAAAACTGTGATATAATGATAAAAAATAATTAAAGATCATTGGTATTGTGTTGCATCAGTGAAGCATTATAAGCCTAAGCCCAAAGATTTTTCTGTCCTCTGCCATCAGCCCTGAACCCAACACTGATGCTTGGTGGAGCTCATAGAAGTGCACCAATGAAGTACTTACTTTCCATACCTGAAAATATAACTACAGTGTCCAATAGGAAGGCGGTTTATATGTTTTGCACTTAAGATTGCATTTTATCAGGTGAAAGGTGAACTTAAGCACTGAATGTCTGGTTGTTCATTTTTCTTAACTGCTACTTCGGTTTGTTGAATAATATATTTTCAGACAATGCCAAGGTTTGTTTTTGTGGGATGGTGCACTAGGCAAAATGGATGAGACTGTGCCAGGTTTTATCTGTCAAAAACCAAAAAATCTTATGAAGTCCCTAACCAGTCCCAGGAAGTCTGCTGCTGTTATTTCTCCATAGTTTCATATAAAATCTATAACACTCATTCTCAATATCCCATGTAAAAATATACTGATGGATTAAAATATGGCCTTCATTTTATGTCTTTCACTCTGAGGTTTAAATAACTAAAAAAAATGACAATTATGCTTTATCTATAAAGTCACCATATTAAGACTGGAGGAGAGGCACAGCCCAGAGCTGTGCAGCATGGATGTGGCCAGGCTGTACTACTTGAACTCATATTGAGATAATGGTCCCTTGCCTTGTTTCGTTTATGTGTTTACATAATCTTCCTTTTGTTAACATTTATGGTGTCAGTAGCTTGTGTTCTGTGCTTTTGAAAGGTTTGACATTCGTCCATTAAGATGTACCTTGAAGCAGGAGAATTAAAATCTACTGCAAGGCTTTATACAAGAAGTAAAACACTGTCTCTCACTGAAGTCAGAAAAAACTCTAACATTTTAATTTTTTTTAATGTGTTTGTAATATGAAATAAAAAATAGCTAGTAAAGAATAGCAGAAAAAAACTATACTGACTACAGAAATATTAGGACTACTATTTCAGTCTATGTTGGTTTTGTTGCGTTTTTTTTTACCCAAGTAATAAAATTGCCCCTCTTTTGTGGACTTGTAAATAAGCAATACTATACTTACAATGTAGATACTGGATTTGATACATCACTAAAGGAAAATTAGGAAGAATACACTTTTAAATACAGTATTTTTAGCTATAAATTAATGTGAAACCTCCTTCTCTCATTTTACTGTTGGTTGTTTCTCCTCTGTCCCACATTAAAAAAAAAAAAAAAAAAAGTTTTACTAAAAGGATGAGGAAAACAGAAAAATTCAAGAAAAAGAATTCAAGAGAAAAAAGTTGTTTTTTCTGAACATATGGAACACAGGCAGAGTAGACAGAGCTCCTGCAAAGTGTTATTCTGTTGTGCTGACTGAGAATAAATGCTTCAATACAATAATAGGACTGCCTTAAATAAAATAGGACTGTGTAAAGTAAGGCACTGACATTTGTGTGAGGGGACTTTGAGTAGTTCAACAAAGTTGATTCTAGCAAAAAAAATGCACAGAAATATTCCAACAATGACCAGGTAAATGGAAAAGAGGAAGGCACTGACATATTCTGACAAGAAACCAGTGCTGAGGGGTTTTGGTTCTTGCCTCTAACAGAAAACTTGAATGGCAGTGAACAGCACTAGGGAAGGGCAAATAATTATTCAGTCATTTAGCTAACACTAATAAAAGAATAAATAAGTAAAAATTAAATACGTTGAGTTTTGGCTGGAAATTAAATTCCTAAGCTTTAATGTAAAGCTTTTCTGTAACAGCCTTCTAATAGGAAAATAGAGAAAAAAAATCTTTTTAAACAGAATTTAACAGTGATTTTGAAATTATTCTATGCTATTTTTAATTCTAGCAGAGAAACAAATGCAGTGATGCCAGGGATCACTTTAGTTCTTCATTTCTGCATTTCTGCAGACTATTAAATACAAGATAATATATTTTCTCTTCCAGAAGAGAACAGGGAGAAGAGGACTTTACAGCGGGGCTGTCACCTAAAGAAGTTTTACATTGTGAGTCTCAACTCCAGACCAAGGTACACATTAAGATTGTCATTTTTACTTTATATTATTTGTTCATGTTCCAGTATATTTTTGTATAAATGAATTATTCATTGTTTCAGTGAATTGTTTCTAGAACGGATGGGATTAATGCCCAGAAATATAGTTGTTTGCTACAACATCAATTCATCCTAGTTCACCTCTTATTATCTATGTTTCAGATTTAAATTTGGAATCAGCAGTCTTTGGAATAAAACCTGAATATGAATTTTTACCTGCTCTAATACTGTGATCTCCTCTCTTCCCCTTTTGTCCTCTCCCAGGGTGTTTCTGATAAACAGATTCAGCTCAGGCTTATCTAATTGAAAACCTAATTTTGGAGCTATAAACTCCAAATGTCAAGGTGAATGCAAGAAGATCTCTATGGATACATTACCTAGTACTGTTACATTACTGGAATTGTTCAGACCATACCCGCAAATTTAGTTTTCAGCTAAGTAACAATATATGCAGAAAATTTCCACAAGGTGGGGATAAAGTGATGTTTCATAGGAAGAAGTTTGCTTTTACAAGACTCAGTTTATAGTTTGCACTTCTTCTGTATGAAATCTGTGGAAGAGAAATTTTGTCTCACAAATCAGGGATTCAAATAAAATATTCATGAAAGCACAATAGCTTTCCATTGAGTGTTTTAGGATAAAATGTTGGCTTGTTTTAATAACTTAAGTAGTATAATTTTAAGAGTTGCTTAGCAGTGGTCCTGAGACGATTCAATTCAATATTTTTCACTTTGTTTGATTTAAAATTGTCAAATTTATGCTTCATTTGCTTAATTTTTGTTATCCTGCATTTAGGCGTCAACATTCTAGTTTTATAATTATTGAAAAATATGAGGGTCTATAAAAACCTCTTCTTGTAATCCTGAATCCAAATAAGACTGGTTGTTGCAGCACAGCATAAGAGAAAATTAAATGCAAAAAATTATAATACATGTAAATCAGATCTGGAGAAATTATAAACTAAGTATAATTAGAATAAAAGGGTTTACATCTTCATGAATTTTTTACCAGAAGGTTTTGCTTAGTTTGACTAGTCCTCAGTTGAGCAGAGACAAAAATTCTTTCAAAACTCACCCACTTGTTTGTCTGAAAGAGATTTTAAATGCTTTTGTTGTTCAGGAGGAAGCTAAGCAATGGCTTGATTAAGAGCTACAGGAAATAGAAAGTTCATGGGTTTAGAACCAGAGTAAAAATCACCAGGTTAACTTAACTGTGTTGCATTACACAAAATTAGAAACTGAAGAAATACTGCATATAATGACTTAAGAGGAATGGGCCAAAATCAAATCAGGAAGAGACTTGCATCGATGTACCTATTTTCAAATTGAACATTCCAGTTTAGATTAACTATACATAACTGTGACGGGTTATGTCACGGTCCCATGCTTTGTGAACAGGTCTTTTAGATATTCCACACAGGAAGGGTTTAATGTTCTAATACCAAGCTGACATTTGTGAAGATACTTGTCTCTACACAGAATTTAGATTTAGCAGCATGGTTGGGTAATTTGTCACACAGTCACAACTTAAGCAGAAGAATTACAACATCCAGCTGGATCACAATGCAGAAGTGATCCCCATGACCAGTGTCTATAGGCTCACTCTCATAGCCTTACCCCCCTGGCTCCTGGGAGGAATACATTAGCTGAAGTTTCCTCAAGTCCTCTACTTCTTTCAAAGGTCATTTTGTAGGTGGTCAGATGTTGAGCTGAGGTGCTCTGCCTTGAGCTGAACCACAAAACACTTCCCCCTGAGGGTCTTGATTAGTCAGGAAGAAAATTCACACCTCTTGTGGTGTGACCGAAGCGGTTCATCAACAACTTGGTATCTGTTAAGATATGATTATTGGGAGATGCCTCCACCTGAATTAAAGTGCAAACAAGATCATATGCTAAAGTAAATAGTACAGATTTTATTTAAAAGTAAAATTACGATGTAGAGAGACAAAGAAATAGAAAAGAGATAGAGAGATGGACAGTGAGGGAGACAGATTTAGGAGAAGATAGTCACTATCTGTGGATCCAGAGGCTCTTCTTCACCTCAGGTTTCTCAGTGATGGTAACTATTTATACATAAAAAAAAGACAAAAAAAAATGCTCATTGGATATACCGTTCTCTTACTCTACTGGTTAAATGACTCCCTAGCTTCTAATGCTAGTTAGTCCCATGCTCAGTGTTTCCCTTTTGAATCAGTGGGTTTCTTGTCTTGGGTTGGTGGGTTGTGATCTCCCCCAGTTGGACTTACCTTTTATTCAGTTGGAGCTGATTTCAGCACAGTTGCTAAATTGGGTTTCCTGGTGGCCCATAAATTCCACATTCTTTGTGGCCCATAAATTCTGCATTCTTAGTGTCCATTTGTGGTGATACATTTTTCTCCCTCAGCTTTGTTACCCTCTCCTTAGGTCTGAGATAACACCCAGGACCACCTTTATCTTATCTCAAGTTCCTGCTGTGGTGGTTTAAATCACAGTCCAAGTTCCAGGTACCCTCAGAAGCATATTGAGGGGGCCTTTTGTTGTGTTTGGTGGTCACAAATGCCAACTGTCCCCTAACTTGGAGTGGTCTTTGTTTGACTGGTGGTGTGCACACAAGGAGTTACTTCATTACACATTTTGCCACGGTGGGAATTTTTGTCTGGATGCATTACTCAGGATACTCTAGCCAGATCTCACCTCTTGCAGGTCTGAGTTATTGCCACCCTGTCTCTCCATTCTGTGCTTATCTCATGGCAGAGTATTTCTGTGGCCTTAACAGTGTCTGAGGCAGGCAACTGTGCTCTTTATGTCCTTAGAACAGCAGAGTTACTGTTTTGCATTAGGATAATACACTGGGCAGGAAGTTTAGTGACTGGTACATGTGCTGGTTACCCACTATGTGACAAAAAGTTACAGGCTGTGGATCCTAAACTGGTAAGCCTTGATCTATTCTTTCTGCTTCTATTGATTGCACATTATCTCTTTATCTCATTTCTATCCGTTTTATTCTTTTATCAGGTTATTAGGGGCATGCTCCAGTCATAAGCAGCACCATATGTTTAGGACAGGCCATATAGATTTATACATTGCATTTGTTTTTATATTCCTTTCCCTGCAACTGTATGAATGTTGACTGCATACTTTTCATTGGTTTTTAAGCCCATAAACACCTTTTTCAGTATTCTATTCTGAAGCTGCTTATAAATTACATGTTCAAGCTCGGATCCATAATATGGTTCTAGTAACTAGTATTCATACTTTTTTTCAGGACTGTGTATCATTGCTCTGTCTTATACAATTTGATTTTAAAAGTATTCTTGGTCTTTTGAATCATGGTTTGTACCAGCCAATTCTATTACTAGAAAGATACATCAGTATTCTAACTTCTGAAATTCTTCTCATGATGGAAGTTAATTGTTGATGGTAGAATACATTTTTTTATGGGTAAGATATAAACACATTAATTGAAGCTATTTAATTGCATACCTTCCTTAATAACACTTTTACTAGCTGCTAGCAACTCCATTCATACCCTTGGGTCATTAACTTTGATAAAGCAGGCAAGTGCAATTTTGTTGTAATCAAGAAAGTAATAAAAGGATAGTTTGTGCACCAGAGGACAGTTTACAATAGCAATAAAGTCTAATGAATTCTATTATTCACTCTCTCTTACTAAATGTTGAGTTTAGGTTCTGATATCAAACATCTGGGGAATGAAGCAGAGAAGAGAGGGACCATTCTGTCCTAATATGAAATTTATAGTTTGCACTGAAGAAATTAAAATGCAGCAATAGAAAATAAGCAGATTCCCAAAGGTATTTCTGTAAGAACAATATATTGTGTCTCAAATGAAACCTATTCTTCAACGTGACTGTTAGTCAGCAAGATTAACCTCAGATAGATTTTACTTTGACTGTTTTTACAGCACAGGATCCCACTGCTGAGGAGTCCAAAAAGTAATTGTTGAATTTATGCAAGATGGGCTAACAGTTTTTCCCTGTGTTTCCCTGTTTTCCATGTTTCCTTATCACTAAAGAGAAAGGAAAATCTATGGAATCCCACCTTTGTCATTAAATTTTCACCAGCCTATGTCTTATAACAGTTCTTTTGGAAATTTGTGTCCTGGATAAGATTTTAGAAAATGGTTAGAGTAATAATGAGTGGTGGAACCTGATTAGGACCTGAATTACAATAAATTGACTGCTTTTCAAGGACTTGTCAATTTTAAGGTTGGAGAGCACCTTTGAGTTATAGAATACAGGGAAACCTCCTGTGGGCATTGCAGTAGTTTTGGAAATATGTTAGAAATTTGTGTGGCTTGTAAGAAACCTTCTCAGGAGTTGGGGGAGAAACTGAGTTTGCTTGAAGCCATGCTTTGTAATCTCAAGTTTATCCTTTTCTTTATTTAACTAAAATTATTTTTAAAAAATTAAAAATCTATCCACATGCCAGAAATGGGCTTTACCTCATCAGGTATGTACTGTAGCAGTTCATAGCATCATGCCTAGGCCCATGATACTCATATTCTTAGTTACGCTCTTGACTACATTCAAAAATGCAGGAGGAAAATGCATTACACTGTGGTAGGATGTACTAATGGCCTGGTGACTGGGAAAACCCCATATTTCCTTTATTCCCCTTTTCCCCACTTTTTGGATAAGTTGTACCCAAATGCAGTTTACCTTGTCCTTTTGTATACCTGGTACCAGTCCTCCAACAATAACCCAATTTTGTACTATTTCCTTTCTCCTTGATACTGTCATTCGTGATTGCAGGGGTAATTCAAATCATGCCTTCATCTAAATCTTGTTTCTAGCCTTCACCACCTCACTAGCACAGTACTCCCTGGATCCTATTCTGATTTCCTGAGGGGGAATGCAAGCCCAGGACCTCCTGCATTCTTTCACCAGGCCTTGTGAGTAGCTTGGATGAGAAAGTCAAGAGCTTCTAATGAGTTGATTGATGCTAACTGACAGTCAGCTGACAGTGGCAATCTATTGTCCAGCAAAACAAAACAACATGTGCACAACCACTGTCACACAAGACCTCCCTGAACTTGTGCCTGTTCATGGATGGCAAGACGGTGGCTGCATGGGGCTGATTTGAAATCCCTGCAAAAGGCTGTTCAGCAAAAGGTGGCCTTTTTCTCCCTAATCAGGCAATTCCAAATAGATTCCTTTTTGTATGTTGGTGCGTGTTGGATCAGTGTCCTTAGGGAGTGGAGGTGCAACAATGTTCATCTCCTGAATTTCAAAGTGCCTGAGGCAACTGGATTGGCACCTCTGCCAGAAGAGTGGTACCTCCTGGCGCATGGCTTAGTGACGATGGCCAGCAGATGTATAAGGTATCTCCAAATGTAGAGTTGGACAAACTTTGCTCTATTTTCATTCTAGTTGGGATGTCAGTTTAAGGAAATGAACAAAAAATACTGCAGCTGTAATTTGGTGAAAAACAGATATGACTTTTAATTTATTAATTTGGGAGCTAATAAATTTTTTACAGATATAGAAAGAATGGATAAATATATAAGATTTTTTTTTTCTATTCTGGGGAAATACTGTCAAAGATCACCCAGAAAGGCTGTAAAATCTCCGTCCTCAACTGAGGATGGAGCAACTTCCTTCAACTTTACTTTATTTGAACTGGAGCTTGAAACTGGAAGACCTCCAGAGGTCTCTTCCAGCACAAGACATTCTGTTTCTAAGATTTGTGTCTATCTGATAATATTGTTGCATATGCTACTGATCATCTCAAGTTAGCAGCTAATACAAAGGGGATTATTCGTAACTTTCACAGAAGATTTTTTATATGGAAAGTTAATTAATTTTCCACTGACAGGAAAGCGGAGCAACTGGAATGATTGGTCAGGAGTTGGACCAGGCACTGCTGTCACAGGCAGCTGTCTTATGCAAGATCTTCACTGAGGATAACTTTCCTGTTCATGTGTTAAAGATTTATTGAAAGTCAGTAGACATTTTCACTTTATTAATCATTGAGTCGTCAGCTCAGAGTAGCCACAAGATGTCATTGTGGGCCTACTAAGACACACAATGTTGGGGCTGAAATACTATAAATAGCATAAATTAGAAACCACACCTAAAACCACAAAGAATTATTTTATTATTTATTTATTATTATTATAAAAAATTTTGAAACATTTTCCTTAGTTTTTATGTAATACAGAAAACTTGCGTATCTGGGTTCTTCACATAAGCACTTTAGCACTGTCAGCTTTCTGGGCGGCATTTACTGCTAGGGAAAAACTATTTTAGATGAGAAGAAACATATGCTTATATGACGTAAAACCAACACAAATAAAATACTAGAACATAAAATAAGAAAATCACAGAAACACTATGAATTCTTGGGATTTTTTAAACTTTCTTTTCATGCAGTCTTGGATTTCCATTATTCCTTTGGGAGGATTTCCACACATAGAAAATTAGGATTTTATGTAGTACAAACTTCTTGAAAGCAGATTTTTGTTCTTTGAGAGTTTCTCCTGAATATGAGGTTGTAATAAAGACAATTTTTTATGATGGACTGTGATATTCTCCCAAATATGAACACTAAAAATGTAATGAAGATTACTTTTGGTACACTTAGATAAAAATTTCAGACTTGAATTACTTTTAGTTGAGCTCCCAAGATCAATTTAATTATGAGCCGAAATATCTGGAGGGAAGTTTAGACACTTTAATGGATGTTGAATATGCGACAATATAATTTAGGTGTTATGATATTTAATATTTAGATGTCTCACCAATTATAAAATTTTGAAGTATAGAAAATGGGGGGTATGCAGGGATTCAGGAATTCACACTAAATGACGAATCACTGAAACACATCTAAAATACCAGTTAAAGTTTGACTTGTTCCTGCATCTTGCAGAGAGAGAAGTGCCAAATTCCATGACTCTGAGAGGTAACTTCACTCTTTTGAAATTCAGTATTAATATGGGTCAGTATTCTCCAAAGTAGTATATAAAGAAGTTCACTATTGAGAAATGCAGTCTAATTGATGCTGGAAGAGGAAAAGAAACCAATAAAACCAAACCAAAATCTACTTACTAGATGTATATTTCATATATTTATTTAGAAAAGGAACCTGGACAAACACACTGACATACAGTGAGTTGTATGCAATTCCACAACTGGAATGCATAAGGGAATAGGCAATTCCTTGATGATGTTGCAATATTGCTCTTCTGAGAATTTTGATTCCATAAAATATTGTGACATTTCAGAATTTTCTACTCAAAACAAAAAAATGCAAGTTTTCTTATTCAAAAATGAATATGGTGTAAGGTTATCTTTTTGTTCTGGTATCGCAGACATTTCTGATCCAATTACTGAACATCACCTGGGTCACTATATCTTCACTGAGTTTTCAGTGTTTTTCCTAAGTTGATCCATGTTCTGTTAATTATTGAACTAGGCTTCGATTACATGTTAAAGAAATTTGCGTTAACTGGATGATTCTCAGAGGCTGTGGTCTGACTCCCAGTACAATAATTAGGAGAATTTTCAAAAAGACACATATTTCTAAATATAATGGGTTTTTTGAGATTAAATAATCCCACATTTGTTCATCACCTCTCACACACTTTATGAACTTCAAAATTAATTAGTTTGGCTATGTGAAAAAAGTATTGCTGCTGCTGGCCAGCCTTCGCATACGAAGATCCGGGGAAGGCCTCTTTTCTTTTCAGACCTCNAACAAAATTCCCTTGGCACTGATAGGATTAAGATTTAGTTGCTATTGTTCCTTCTTGAACATGGAAATGCTACCCAGAGAGTGACAAATGGTTTTAGCATTATGCCAAGAACTGTCTCTGCTTTCCCTGTATGGTGTTGTTTTATGCTTTTTGGACAAGTATTTTGCAACAGCTAATGAACCTTGAGATCTTACTTTTATAGTATAAGGCCTTTATAATCTGGTAATAAGACAAAAAAACACCAAATAGAAAGAATCTTGGTTGAAGTTACAGCCATAAGTCACTTAATAAACACTTACAGTTAGAATTAAAAATGCATGAATATTTTTACTGTGACATGTGAAAGAGAAATCAGCCATTGAAGGATTTTAGTTAATTTTGCCTAGATGTATTTTAAATTCTAGAGAAAAAAATCCATTCTTATTTATTTTATTATTTTCTTTTTTTTGCTGTGCCTATGTCTAAATTTACCAACAGAAAGTTTGTATCTCAGTGGGAGCACAGCAGGGGTCTTACAGCCAAATTCTTTTTCTATTTTGGGCTAGATGATAAGGATCTGTAAACCTGTGCATATTCAGAATGTAACAGACAAGCAAAATGAAGTCATCAGCAGACAGTAGTGATTTTATGGAAAACTATTCAGTAAAAATATCTGAGAAAAGGAGGAGGAATGTTCAAAGAACAACCTCAAAGGGACTATTTTTGGTAGGATGATGAGACATGGACGTGGGATGACGGCAGACACCGATGTTTTGCCATCTGAGATGTTTAAAGTAGTGTCATTGAGAGAATTGTTGTCTGGCAGACTGTCTCAACATAACTGTCTCTAATAGAAAAACATGCAAGGAATGAAAAAGGCAGGTAGCACCTTTAAACTATGTTTCAATGGGAAGACAGTACGTATAAGGCCAGAGATTGCTTGTTAATAATTTCTGTGAAGGAAGTGGGAAAGGGAATTACCAAGAAAAAAGCTTTCTGAGACTCTGAATCACTGATAAAGCAAGGAAAGTAAGTAATGGAAATGGGATTTATCTATGTTTTTCGATGAGGCGATGTCAAGTGAAAATCTGGGCATCATGTAACATGAAGATTAACATAGGAAGAAGTAGAACAAAACTTTTTTTGGAGAAAAATATGTCAAATCATTATGACTGGTCATCCATCACATAAGAATCTTAATTGCTAAAAAGGTTTGATAATAAGCTACTTCTACCAAAATAAAACTATTCTTTTGAATGCTGAATAAGGTAAGATTTGGTAGACTATGCAATAATGGTATATTTGGCTATTCCTATTGTGGAAAAAAAGAAATATTTTGGCTGAGATACCTGGATTATGGTGAGACGGGAAATACATTAGCTGGACAAGTCTTCATGAAATAATAAAAAAAAGTAGGGAAAGGCAAGCTGGAAGGTGTGAAACATTAGACTGACATCATATTACTGAGCTCATGATAATACATAAAATATTGTCTTAATGCAAATGTTTATTGTCTGACGAAAAGAAAAGGCTTCTATTTCTTGGCAGGGATTTCCATGATGTATCCTTGCTTGCACTACCTGGATTAGTCATACTCCTCATACTCCCTGTTGCAAAGCTGGGGGCTGGAAAACATCTGCTGAACTTCTGCTCCTCATCAACCAGCTAAGAGTATGTAAGGAACAAGGAGCCCAGGTATACCTAAGCTCAATTTTGTTTGAAAACTTTGTAAATGAAGCTCAGTAATATACAATGAAATTCTTGGTTGCTAGAAAATTTCCAATGCATTTTTTCTGCTACAAAACTGATTATTCCCACCCTGTCCTTCTCATAAAGTTCAGTAGAATGGAAATTCTGATATCTTGTCAGCTCTAGTCACAAATTTCTACTTGAGCAAGGAAGACGAGTTTGGCTTTATGATGCTGCAGTAGACATGTAAAACAATTTCAATCTGCATCTCTGAATTGTTCATGGAATTTGAGGGAATGATTTAAAAAATTGTTTTCAGTTCACCTGCTTTCTGATTTGATTTGATTTGACACATGAGCAAAAATTTCAGTTTTCCTTGATTCCACGATAGACATACTTTTTCTTATTTTATTTGGAGTCTGGAGTATGCAGCATGATGGAGAAAAGGAGAAATTACTGGAATACACAGAAGGAAGGGAGGTCAATCATTTATGTAAGGACGGAGAATTTTTCTGGGAAGTCCTGTTAAGGCTAAATAATTGCCTGTGGAAATGGTCGCTCCCCTTCCTTAACCCATCCTGGAAACACTTAAGCTCGTTTTCACCCTTCCAGTACTTTGCTCTTGACTACAGTGTGTTGCTCAGTTAGATAAGCTAGCGTTACTAATAGAAATATTATGCTAATCCCTAGTGACATTCAGTATACATGAGTGTCTGTATATTTAATGTGAAAATTTATCTTCTGCAAAATATGAATACTAATAATTTGCCTCAGTTCAAGACCTTACCTTCCAGTACCATACTCTGAGCTGTAGATAATCCTCCATCTCTCTGAGAAAATATGGCTGAAATGAAAGTCATATTCTGGTTTTACATCCTCATACTACTTAGAATCTGAATTCTCTAAATTAAAAATAAAAACTAAATCAAAAACCCCTGTACTGATATTTTGAAATTTTTCCCACATGATCCCATATTTACATAAATCAAGACACTTTTTATCATGTCAAATGACAAACTACCTTTGGTCAATATTGAACCAAAATTAATGGGGTTGATGAAAAAGATAATGTTGGTATTTTAATATATAACTGAAGAAAATTAAATTTTAAAAGACTTAATTCTGTATTATGAATTTAAATGTGTAGTTTAATATATTTGTTTAGGTATGTATTGATAGTGATGGGATTTTTTTAATATAAGTATTATAAAAATCTTGGGTATAGACTACTTAGATAATAAAATACAAAATTATTTTTGTGGCAAGTGGCTTGAATAACTTCAGAAAAACTGCCTTGTCTAAAAGACTTGGAATTTATTTGTTTTAGTTATGGACAGTAGGCATGGAGGTAATTTAGACCACAAGTACTTCCTCTATTTTTTCAGAGTTACTTCCAGGCTAGAAAGAGTAATTTGTATTTTTTCCTGTTTTAATTTCTTTACATATTTTGTCATCACCTGATGCCTGTGTTCAAAACTGGGGAAAAATCTCTCACAGACAACAATTATCACTTCTTTTGAGGGGAGAGATAATATTATATTTTCTTCTATTTATTATTGCGTAACAGTCTTCTTGCACTTTTTCTTTTCCTCTCTGATTTTCCTTGTATTTATATGTTTATGGAACTCTACAATTTGTTTTATTATCTTTTGCAGGATATCGCTTTCTTTGTCTTTAAACAGCTCACATAGCATCATAGATATCCTCTTGTTTTTCAATGTTTTTATTTATTCAGAGATAAAAAAGCAGCAATAAGTAATACTACCACTTTTTTTTAAGAAGTGGTATGAAGTAAAGGACTGTTATTAAAAGCTGCATCTCCTAACTTAAGAAAAAACTAGTCTTGACTAAAGAGGTGTTTTGGGATTTGTAACATCTGCAGTAGCATAGCTAGCTTCAGAAGTAGCAGGAAGAATGCAGAGTACCCCACCAGCAGTTAAGGTAGCACATACACAGTCATTTGAAAAGAGGTAAAGGGTTAAATCAGCAGATTTTGTGCTGTAACACCATGAATTCCTTCCAATTCTTCCCAAAGGCTTTGCACTTAAAAAAGTTGAACTGAGAGTTGTCAGAAAAGACACAGTGACAGGAAAAGTGGAAGAAAAAGCAAAGAAGTACATATGAGATGACAAATACAAGGTAAAAATCAGCAACTAAAAAATCTTGTGATTTTTAAAATTCTGTGGTTTTATAGACTGAAGTTTCCCTGACTGGTTTTGCTAGTGTTTGAATGTGTGCATAGCAAATGACAGGTCTGGTGTTCCTAGTTGTGTGCTAAGCAAAAATGACATGCTAAGGTCAGAAAATAGAAGGGACTTGTGCAAGGTCAATGGCCCAGTCATGAACAGGATGAAGGTCTGTACCTTTCCATGCAGTGGCCTTTCTGGTGAAATACATAGTTTGCCTAACCTTGTATTGTATTGTTTAGAAGAAATATGTAGAGTATAGAGAGAGAAAACCCAAAAAATCTAGTTGAATTATTTTATTAGCTCACCTCCAACACCATTTTGAACAGACTTTGTAAATCTGGCACCATCTGACACATGTGAAATTGACTGGTTTCCCCCATAAAGTGTAATATAGCAGCTGATAGGAAACTGTGAGGGAAGCATACAGTAATAGTCTTAATGACTACACGAAGCTATTAAGGTGCACATAAAGTAGACTCCTGGAAAAAATAAACTCTAGGAGGTAGGCAGGGGACAGCATCAGTAAAATATTCTCCTTAGATAGCCACTGCATATGGATGTGTATAAATATGCACCAACACAAACAAAAAAAAAAAAGCCAAACCAAAAAAAGAAGATGAAAGTATCAAAATATCATACACAGATTTAACCATATGCATTTGATAAATAAAAGTGAGGTTATTTTATCTAGTGCTAATAAGGAATATGTATTTTCTTCGGCATTACAATATCTGAATTAACCAGGGATATTGCATTATACACGGAGATTAGACCAGAACTGAATAGAGCAGAAATGGAGAAAGAAGACATAGAATTTTAAGTAGTGCTGTGATACTGCAACCTGTGTGACTGCTCTGAAGATTTGCTGCCCCTAATGAATAATGCATAGAGTGTGATTTCTTTCAAGGGAATAATAGGCTATCTAATGAAAACTTTGACGGGGGTTGCAATTTACCTGCCTGAAGTGAACTAAAAAGAAAAAAATCTAGCTATCTCATTATGAAAAAATAATATCGAAAGATAGAAAAAATCCAGTTCTTCTCTTACTTCCCAGTTATTCTCTCACTCTTTTATTTTGTCTGATGATGCTGCATTAAAATTAAGATGTTTCCCATGTTAAAAACAAAAGAAGTTTTCACCTCACTAAATAAATATATTTTTTATTTCTATATTGAGGTAAAAAGATGAATGGAAAGGTGTCATAATATGCCCCTAAAGCTAATTTCAATATGTTGCTCACCAATGATATAAATACATTATATATTTATGTTATACATTTTTTTCCTTTGTCTTTTCTTCTTCCTTAACTTTCAAATCAGGGGTTTGTTTGAATGTATTTTTTGTTGCACGTTACATTTGACACTTGGAATTTTTTTTCTGGAATGTATGGATGGTAAAATAACCAAGTGTCAGGTAAGTAAAATTAAGAAGAATCAACGTTTGATGTGTTTAACATGAAGACTTTTATTCATCTGTAAGGATCCGAAGGCTGTTCAGTGACTTCATTGCGGGTGTGTGTCATAGAGCAGTAGAGAAGGGTATGCAAGCTAGAGCATCAACCACTGTGGAAAGAGTCCTGAAAGGATTAATGTAACTACTGAATAGTCTAGAAGGCTGAAGGAATATGTTTGTGTGGGATAGGCACAAATACTCATTCTGAGTGGATTGGGCATCAGATACTTTAACATAACACTTATGGCTAGTTTTGGTTTTGTAATTACCGTGGTAAGAAAGAAGTAAGCATTTAGAAGACATCAGAAATCTACACTAAATGAATGTCAAAACAGAACATATTATTTCATGTAGAAGCAGCCTCACAGTGCCAAAGGGTTAAAAGTAAACCCTGCTTTGTAGTAGAGTCTCTATGCTCTGCCTCTGCATATTCTAAAAACTTGACTTTGTACTGCAATTGATTGGAAGATATTTGGTTTGTCAAAAAAGAGAATATTTTGTGCACAGTAATGGCTTTGCTAAAATGCCTAGGAAAGAGTCCAGTTCCTGCACAATTTCAACTGCTTTTGTCAGCTCTATAGTAATATAAAATCTGGAGTTATGATAAACCTCATTGCAGAAGCCTGTGTCTACTCAGTGTCTGAGTATCTTACTCTGCAAGAAAGTATTTCCTGAACCATCATTTCCATGTGAAATTTAGTTAAACTAGCTGTGCAAAAATCAACCATACCTTCCTTCCTTATTTGCATTTACTCAAGTATACAAAATTAATAATAGGTGGCCAGAATCCATTTTACAAAGTATTGTTAAAAAACCCCCATATTATTTTTAATGAAGAACAGGCATTAATTTCAAGATTAAAATAAAGATTATCTGCATACAGCTAATAGAAAAATACAGAGTTTTTATAATTTATTTTAAGACAGTTTCTGTGACAATGACATTAAAGAACTGTTAGAGGATTTATCTAGGGTTTTTTGTAATATCTTCAGGTAAAAACAGTTTGTCCAATTGCAGAGCTGCTCAAATATTTTTTTTTTTTTAAAATTTGAAAATTAGCCTTTTGCTCTTTATTAATTAACTACTCTGTGACTTATTTTCTTCATGTAATATATACAGTATATTTTCTTACTCTCTGGGTAGAAAAAAGTATAAGAGAATACAGAAAATGATGATCAAAAGAAAAGCAGGACTTAGAAATTATAGTAATTTTTCTTCATCTCTACACTTCTGTGCTGGGGAGAAATATGGTTTCAAATGAAGTACTCAGGCATCGGTTCCTATACATGCTGGAAGTGGTCCAGGTTGTTACAGAACCATTTGGGGTTTATAGCCATTCATGGCTAATTTAAATCAGTTTAACCTGTCTTTTATCATATTTACTACATTTGTGTATATATGAGAAACGAGACGATTAAAGTGAAATATATTTTTTCTACATTTACTAAAAAAAACAGAAGAAGAAAATTTCAACTAGCATAGGGAAGATGTATATATATATATTCTTTGTAGCTGAATAACCTATTTGATATAGGAATTTTATATAGGAATTTCTGCTCTATGAGCAGTAAAACTGAAAAGGAACATGTCTGAGGACAGAGCTCTATGCAATATGTTGACTCTATATAATTCTTCCTTATGTAATGAAATTTATTAAACATATTTTTCATAAATAAAATTTAATCTACATTTCCTAAAAGAATGTAATGAGCTGGTGTTTCCCATCAAAAGCTAAGTGGGTAAGTGATTAATTGTCAAAGGAAGACATGAGAAAATTTCATCAGTTGCTTAGAGTTGGTACTAGATGGTTATTCACATATACTAATGTAAATTTTATATATTTTGTAAATAAATCTCTATGTAAATTGATAAAAATTCTAAATTTTTTTGTAGTTAAAAAGCATAATTAAATTTATATAGCAATTCTGAAATAAACTGACAATAGAACTAGCCCTGAAGTCCATGAGCTTCCTTCTTTTTCCTTGATCTCATGGTATATCAGACAGTGGATAACTCACAAGATTAAAGCTATGTGATAGGAATGATTCAGAAAAAAGTATCTGATAGAGTTGCTTATTTTTACTAGATATATGTATTACTATTTACCCTCAACTCAAGCCTTTTAATTTGATATGTTTTCTTAAAAGGTAGGCTCCTATACAGATGTTGAAATTGTTCGCTGTCATGGTAACATGTTTTAATGTGGAGATATTTTAGGAGGCCTGCTGTTATACTCTTTTCTCTGTGTGTTAATTAGTGCATATAGGCCTTTTCATGTAAGTATAGCTTAGTCATCTCTAAAGTGGGTATGTGAGTTGAAACCCCAGAGGTGCGGTTTCAAGTTGAATCACTGAATGTGGCGATGCAGTATGTAATACAGGCCGACAACTAGGGATTTGCTGTTGTACTCACTGTCAAGCCGTGCTAAACAAAAGAGAAGAAAAGGTGTTGTTTTGAAAGTATTCACTTGCCTGGCAAGAGTGGTGGGCTTCCCAGAAGTGTTCACTTTTGATCTCAATAGCCACTGAGACCGATGGCAGATTTTATGAACTCCAAAAGAATTCCCTCTAAAATGAGAGGAGTAAAACCTTCAGTGTTTTCAGTGCTGCAGTGTCAGACAACTTGGTTGCCAGACAATGGTGGTAACTGCAACTTGTGAAGCATAATCACAGTACTGCTTCATGGCAGACCTGAGTTTTATGGTCTTCAAGTTATGTCTCTAAACAGGCTTCCTTCGATAAGGTGTTAAATGTTGCTGTTGCACATGAAATGAAGAGAAAGGACTCCAATTCCCAGAGAATCAGAGGGATCCTTTATTCAGCTCAACACTCCATTTATATGGTCATTGGCAAAAAACTACTTGATTGGCTAAATGGCACAACACCTCTCTACAAATATCGGATGAGATAGAGAGAGCATATTTTGAAAATAAGTACAAGAGAATAACAAACTAAAATGAAAAAAATCACCTGTTATTTTGAAAACAAGAGATGCTTACAAAACCTCTATCAATCTTTTCCTAAGAACATGAAATGTTTATAGAATTGTTCTCTTTAGAAAGTAAGAAACTTTCTCTTTGGAAGAAAATCCTTTTGTAGGCTTTGCTGCTGAATTTTCTCTAAGACCCATCGAATGTCAGCCCCACAGTTAAACTGTGTACTTCTAACAAGGTACTATCACAAACCACCTTGTATACCAGCTTTGATGTTCACACTTCATTCCAGTCTCAGGGAGCTGGGCCACCTTGGAGTCAGTGAACATTCTTCCTTGTGTCTGCAGGACTGCGCAGCCTGAATCATCCTTCTGATTCTGTTAGTCTAGTCCCCTGCAGACCATTCATTTATAAATCAAAGTTTCTGTAGGAACTGATATGATAAATATTTTAACATTTATTTTGAGGATATATCCAGTGATCAGCATCATAGAAAGATCCCTTACTTTCCTCCTTAACTTTTTTAGAGGGAACTGCCCACTTACTGTCCTGGATAGTCATGACATTCAGGAACAAGATAAATCAATGAGCTTAAAAGATAAATCAGAGCTTGTTTCACAGCCATCTTTACTGTATATAGACACTAAAGGCCTATTTGTCAGTTGTATTTGTCTACACATTTTCTCACATGATGTGTAGGCTGCTGTTATGCAATTAATTTGTTCTGAATACCTTGTGTGGGAATACTACTGTCTGCATTTAATGAATTTATAAAGACAGTTAATAAACATATACAAGAATCCCTCGCATCTTTAACATTTACCACCTTTTTCAGTAATATAAATTCTTGTCCAGCATTTTTTTCATAATGTTTTGTTCTCTAGACAAAGAATCCTAGTATGGTTTGGGTTGAAAAGGACCTTAAATATCATGTGGTTCCAACCTCCCCAGCCTCAACAGTTCCTGGGCAGGGACAACTTTCACTAAACCAAGTTACTCAGAACTCCATCCAGGCTAGCCTCAAACACCTCCAGGGATGGGAGAGCCACAACTTCTTTGGGCAACCTGTTCCAGTGCCTCTTCACCCTCACAGTAAAGAATTTCTTCCTAATACCTAATCTAAACCTACTCTATAGTGGTTTGAAACCACTCCCTTGTCCTGTCACTACATGTCCTCGTAGAAATTGTCTCGATCTTTCTTGTAGTCCCTTCAGGTACTGGAAGGCCTCAATTCAGTCACTTTTTTCTTCTCCAGGCTGAACAAACCCAATTCTCTCAGCTTTTCCTCTTAGAGGAGGTGCTCCATCCCTCTAATCAGCTTGGTAGATTCCTCTGGACTTGCTCCAATAGATCAATGTCCTTCCTGTGCCCATTGTAATGTGATTTTTTCTTTTCATACTAAAGAGTACGTGGGAAGTAGGTTCCACATTATGACCTTTTTTGTCTAAACTATAATTTTAATATTTTTTATAAATTTTAATATTATAAATATTTTATAATTTTTAATATTTTAATTATATTACTATAATTTTAATATTTTC
>VZRF01006709.1:258570-305425 GCA_013396875.1 Vireo altiloquus
AAAAAAAAATTATATATTGGAATGAAGGGTATTTGCCTGCTTTCTAAATAGTTCAAAATGGTTACTTCAAGATTCGTAGTGGATAATTAATGCACAACAAGAAATCTGAAAATGTCTAACAGTTTAACCCTGGTCTTGAATAGAGTAAGGCTTCTTCTGCAGGTCTTGCTGGAGTGTCAGATTGCTGTTCTCATAGCAGTAATTAGACAAGTAGTTACAGATGCATGTCTTCAGAAACTCAGTAAATACTTTTTCAACTACAATATAGCAAAGATTTGCAGGAGTTTATGAGTGGAGGCAATTATTTTGTTCTGATTAGCTGAGCTGCCAACAGCATCCACATCATGTTCTTTTGAGTCTAAAATTCTATTTAGCAAGCATAACTAAAGAGCAGGTCTTCAGAGACAGCAATATTGTTGAGATATAGTATTCTGCAAAAATACTAAGCTTTGGTGCTCTTCAAAAAGATATTGAGAAACAGTGCACTTCAGTGTTTTCAACAATCAGATTGAAAATATAAAATATACATAACAGCACCACATCAGGGACATAATTGTAGATCACTAGACTTGCTCTCAGAATGCCATAATATATCTTACCTGTCTGTCCCTCTATTGCATTCAATTTATTCAGGTAATAGCTCAGACACAGACTGAGTGTCCGTTTGCATTTATTTTTCTTCATGCATGTTGCACCTGATTTAACCAGGCTCCATTTCCTCATAGGTACCTGTATGCTGCAGCAATGAGAAAGGAAAATTCTCTCAGCTTCCTAAGGAGTGACTCTATTTCTTATTTAATGAAAATGACATTATTAAAGCTAATTGAGTAAATATGAATGATTATAGTCAAATCTTTGCTGCAGATACAGAAAAAATGTCAACTATATTATCGACATAGTCTAATCAACATTTGCTACTGTGATGATACCCAATGCCATGTGAAAGTTTTAGTTCAAAACCTTAGCCAACAACTGTGTTTTAATGTCCAAGAGTATTTGCAAATTTGAGTAAAAGTTGTTGAACGTTTTCTGATGACTTCCTTTGTTTCTTCCTCTCTTCCTTCCTCAATTTTATTGAAATAGCATTCTATTTACATATATTTAAAATGCAAGACATAAGTTTTCCAGTAGGAGTTTTTTAAAAGAAGAAAGAAATCTGTATTCAATATAAAGACATTTCAAAAAAATCAAAAAGAAAATGAAACATTTTTTGGAGGAGCAACAACTTCTGTTCACCCTAAATAGTTTTTATGGGTTTTTCATTTGTTTATTTATTTGGTTTGCTTGTTTGGAGGAGTTCATAGAAACAATTCTCTTCATTTTGAGTCAGCGTTCTACATGACCAGTGAAATGAACAGTCAGATTTTTGCATAGCACCTTTCAGTGCCAGTTGTCAACCTGCCAGTATGGTACTAATGCTGTTTAAACAAAGCTGGTTCTGTTTCACTGTCGGCAGCCGAGCCAGTGAGTTGTAATGATGGGAACTGGAATCGGCTGTTCCCTGGAAAATGAAGCAGTGACTCTGAACAGGATCTTGGCTAACTACATAAATGTGTTATATTTTCATCATGAATTTTTAATGTGCAGCATTTCAGATAAAAATTCATTATTTCTATGAATCATAAATAAAAAAAAATATGGCCAATTTAAATGTGGTCAGCAAGAAACTGTTCTTCCCTGTATAATAAATGCTAAGAAGGGTGAATACATAATTAAAGGCAGCTTACAGTACCATGATTTCTAGAAAAGCAGCCAGACTGGTATAACTGCCATTGGCAAGCCCATTTTATTTCATTTAATAAGCTTTTAGTTGTTGGATCAAGCCCAGTCTTACAGAATATTGAACTTTGCCAAACACATTTCTTATTCATAAAAAAAAGGCAAAAACTCTGGGACCTCCTCTCCATTTAAAGTTTTCTAATTAGATGGTGAGCATGAAAGCAGAAGTGATCCATAAACTAACTGCAAAGCATTTTGAGTGCTGAATCAGGGGAATTAAAGTTCCAGGAAGTTATATACAAAACTATAGCAGTAATTTAGAGAAACATAAGCATTAGGGCAATTCCTCTCATGGTGGGAACGCCTAAACATCATTCTCTCTACGATTTCTTCCTCTTTGAGCTTCAGATCTGGTATTTCATTCAGCTACAACCAGGTGGCAAATGTTTACTTCTAGCAGAGCTTATTTGGGTTAAATGACTTAATAACCGACAACAGCTAATTGAAAACAGCTTGGGATAACCCAACATACTCTAAAATAGATTGTAAAAAGTCTGCAACACTCTGCTGTCTTATATACAAGCCAATTGTAGAGGAAGTCAAGTAAGATTAACAGATGGCTCAGAGACTGCTGCAGGGAAGAAGGGTCTCAGATGCTCATATCTTATAAGGTGAGCAGAGCATTCTCCTCGTAGATAGATTTCACCTGAGTAGCCAGGAGAGCCTTCCAATCTTCAAGCTGGCATGAATGATGAGAGCTGTGAAGGATGCTACCCTAACTGCCCGTTCTAACATGAGGGATGAGTTGGCCTTCACAACATGTTATGGAAGATACTCAGTCTTTTCATTTCCTTACAGACTTTACAAGTGGTGTGTGCTGGAGGATTATTCTTACTTGCTGTTTGTATGAAAACCATTTTGTAGTCTTGATTATCTTGGGTGTTTTTAGAGTAGATCTTAGGAAAAAATCCTTCCCTGAGAAGGTGGTAAAGCATTGGAACAGCATGCCCATGAAAGTGGTGAAGTTACCAGCCCTGGAGGCAGAAGATCTGTAGACACAGTGCTTAAGTTACATGGCTCAGTGGTGGACTTGGCAGTGTTGGCCTTATGGTTGGACTAGATAATCTCCAGAGGTCCCTTCAAACCCCAACCTTTCTGTGATTCTGTGTAACATCTTCTCTTGTAGTGGGAAACCAAGCCTTTGCATTCAACATACAATTGAAAAATACTCCATGGATATATACTTTGCATGCTTCAATTATTTTCCGTTCTCTGTTTCTTTCTCCATGATTGCTAAGATATTGTTTTCTAGCTCTTTTGATGCTGAAGAAGTGAAATATCTTTAGTAGCCTCCTCTGTTGTAATATCAAATGGTTGGTCTAATTTATAACTTGAATTTTGATCACAATGATAAAATGTTTTTGTAGCACTACATTTTCTAGAGTTATATAAAGAATTGATTACTGTGGTATTTCAGCTCATACTAGAGTAAGTTTGTTATCTTTTATTAAATTACATGCTGCTGCAGATATTGCTACTATTAGCAAGTAAAATTAATAATAGTAGTAATATAATCTTTGTTAGTTGTTTTGTATAATTTATAAAATTCAAACATGGGATAATTTCAATGGATGCATATATAGCAGAAACGTGCCATTTTGGTGCATTTGTTTATACAAGAAGAAGTTATTATGTCACATTATTCTATTCACATCAGGTTTCCTGCTGCTGTAGAATACAAATGCTTTGGACTAATGCATTTATTAAAAAGTCAACATTTAAAATTCAGTATATAGTGTTTGTGTTGTGTTATTTGCTACAGGAGATTTTCAATGGAAATATTGTTACATTTTAAGGATTAAAAATATGGTAAAGACTTTTAGGATTTGGACTTTTACTAAAAACAGATAGTGATAAAGTGACACACTTCTGCAGTACAAAAAACTTCTACATGTTCAGTGCAGAGAATTGAAACCTTGGTATTGGACCAAGAGTCAGATAGAAACACACATGATAAAAAATTAGACAGGCTGATAAAAAGCTGTAGTATGACAGCTTCTCTGGAAAAAAATTAAAATCTGTGGTAGTAGAGTATGTATCTCTCCTCACTACGAGAAGTACTTGCTGCACTCATGCAGAGTGTTTGTGTGGTTCTAGATTTCAAACATCTTTCCACTTTAGCCACAACTGGAGCTGAAGTCTTTGTCTGAGAATAGCATGTGGTATAACTTGTTTTATAAGAGCTTGGAACCCTCTGAAGGCTGCAGATATGTTAAATGATGAAATGTAAATTTAATATTTTAAATTGGTAATCTAGACAAGACCATGCTTTCGTATCTCCTAGGTGCATAAGTACCTTTCTCTTCTTTTTTCTGCTCTTTTTTTACCTAAATCAATGGTGCTTGCACCTTCTTTCTTAGAATTCAGTCAGTACACAATGCTTGTCTACCTCAACAGTGTTGAGCAAGTTGCTGAATTTCACGCCACGTGAAAATTCAGGCAAAGATAGTTATTCCTTTCGTGTAAGTCATTATGAAAGTACAGTTCCAAAACCTAAGATGGCCTTTAGTGGCCTTACACTCATGATCTATTATGCTTTTTCTGAAGCAGATCAGCCACAAGAACTATGAGGGTTGTTTTCCTAGGTAGAGACACTGATATGCTCTCTGATACTGAGATACTCCAGTGATGAACAGAAAGTTACATTCCCTTGCGCGCCTTAGGTAAAGTTTACATTACTGAGAGCTCATGACAATGAAAAGTGCTTAAAACTAGGTAAGTACTATCCTTCTGTATCAAAACATCAATTTCCTTGATTCTTGGTTTGGTTTTTTTCCCTTTCATTACTATTGTGCCTTTAACCCAGAAAACTGGCATCTAACATGTTCACTGCATTATCCAGATACATCATGAGTTCCTTAAATCTCAGAAGAAATTACCTCTACCAAGTCATTCAACTTCACATTTAGCTGTGGGTGCAAGAAGAACTAAAATTCTTGGGGTCTCGACTAGCACTATATCTGGATAAAACAGTACTTTCTTCAAAGTAAAACTTTATTATCTTTTATTTTTTTTCTCTTTCTTTCTCTTTGAAAACATACAATCAATAAAAATTCAGACATCCTTCTAAGAATGACCTCTGTCATTTCTTGGTAGATTATTTAACTTTTAATACTAAGGAATAATGGCTTTTTATAAATCTAGATTTATAAAAATTTAAAGATTTTACATTTTTAGAAGGAAATTATAAACTGTCTTTTCTTCAAAATAGCTTTACCCTAGAATTATACCCTTCAGAATAGATTCACCCTTTTTAACATTTTTTTCTCGTTTGTTTTTTTTTTTTATAGGAAAAGTTTTCTATGTTTGTCGTTTGTGCAAGAGTCAAGAATTCATGTCTGCTTGTAATGTTTTTATTGCCATGTGCAATGGTGCTCAGATATCAAAAGAAGCAATATAAAATAAATTGATGTTCTTGAGAAAACATGAAATTTATAGAGGGACTTTTGGGAAGCTCTCCTAAATAGGTTGGTGTCTTACATGGAAATTTCATGATATAAATGTATTTGGCAACCAGCAGTATCTGTTCCTTGTTCTCATTCCCTTAGTAAGTGTGCTCTTCTGGTTGGGTAACCAAATCTATTCCACTGAATCCCACTCCTTCCACACACTCCCCAAAAAAGAGAAAGGGAAAAGCAATCCTTTTATTCTGTTTGAAGTTAGATCCCCAGCCTGATTCCTAGCACAGCCAGGAAAATCTTTGTTCCAAAATGTTCCAGAACAACAGCCTATGGAAAGGGACTGGGGCAGATAGATTGCTGTGGTTTCTTCATCTGCTGTATTCTTCCTTTATTTGTTATTTAAATCTTGCATGTTTAAATTCTCAGCTATTTTAAGAACAATTCAAAACAGCAAGAAGAATATATCTTTTTTTGCTTCTTATCCCACATATTTGCTTACTTGTACAATTATTATATTTAGGCAAATAATTTTCTTCCAGATAACATTTCATCAGTTTGTATTTATTTTTTCATATAGAGTCAATAGAAATGGCATTAGCATAAAGGGAGTCGTCTCCCACTTATAAAAGTTACGTACTTGTTTGTTTTATCTTGATATTAAGGTATCAAAAGCTGTAGAAATAAAGTTGGCCTTTGGTAGATGTATAAACAATTATTGTTCTTGACCCTTTTGCAGACATTAATTATAATTCTAAGAGTAATATCAAAAAGAAAGAAATTGCTTTTCCAAAATAATACAGTTATTCTCATTGTATGAATTAGTTTCAGTAAATAAAATTACAGGTATTTACATGCTGTTGCAAATTAAGGGAATTTATAATTTATTTATCTGCTCCTACAATTGATAGGCTTTCTAGTAGGGTCTGCAACCAAGTACTTCAATAGCTATCTCTGGAATATTCTGAGACTCTGGAAAATTTACTTTTTCTCATCATCTTATCTTAATACTAGTGAACACTTTATTTAGTGGCATCTCCTTGCAATTAATTCTTCAAGACAGCATTATTTTGCAAAAATAAGAATTATGGATCCTACTGATATGTTTACATATGTTGTATTCAGATTACCCTAAATCAGCTCAGTATGGTCATTGATATTTAATAAATTTATATTAAATTCACTTTCCTTCTTTCACTTTATATATTTTCCACCATCAGACTAAAGCTAACAGCCCTTAATTTTTTTTTTCAAGTAACTCCAGTAGAATACCTGGATTGACACCTCCAGAATGCAGTGTCATATAATAGAAAAATTAGCTGCTCTGCAGTTTCAGGTACTCCTAGGTTTGTGTTTTGAAAAAGAATTTCGTAGGTGTGTAGGTGGGATATAATACCCTGTATGATTAAATGAAATCTATTTGTACGTGTTGAAGGTATGCTAGGTGTTTGCTACAAAGTTTTGAAATGTCTTGCTTTTTTGCAAGAACCTGAGTTCTTTTAACACCATCCTTTGTGAAGCCTCTATTGCCGAAAAGCAGCAGAGACTTGTCCTTGTTTAAACAAATCACACTAATATGATGTGAATACTTTTGTGCCTATGCTAGTAAATGGGCAAAGCCTTGAAAACATCTAGTAGTTTCCTCAGAGACCAATACTGCAAATCCTGTTGCTAGGAAACCATTTTTATTTGTTTTCCTTCAACATGACTAGATCATTTTACGCGTGGTTTCAAAAACAGCTGGTAAGATGGGAGAGGGAGGAAATGTCTTTCAGAAGTCTTATGTCTTCTCCCCATTTTTTTTGGATATGAGGAGAGCAAGGAGTGATTATGATGTGGTGGGGGAATATGTGATTAAATGGCCCAGGATAAGTGTGGCTGCACTGTGAGAAGCAGGTTGGGTATCTGGGTCAGTCTCCCTGGCTACCTCCCAGCTTCCTCTCAGCATCTCTTGTACCCCCTCCTGTCTCCTGCTCCTTTCCCTGGGAATACTCCAGGTATACCTAGTGGCTCCTTTCCATTGATTTTTGGGGGCTCTCTGTGTCTTTCTTATTCCCTTCATCCTGCTCTGTGTCCTCAGCCCAGGTTCCCCCAGGGAATGGGTGGTAGCTGCGGTGGCTGTGTGGCCCTTGCAGGAGATGGGATTGCCAGGGCCATGGTCTGGCCTGGCCTTCAGGCAACCTCCAGCAGCCTGGAGAAGGGCAGTCTGGGTTACACCAGGTCATGGTTTAGGCCAGAGGGAAAGCAGGGAAGGATGGGTCCCTATGTGGCAGCTATGGGTTAATGGGAAGTGGGAAAAAACCCTGCCTCACTCACTTGTTCATGGACCTTCTCCCCACTGAACACCATGGCTTCAGTCCTTCTTCAGGTCAGGGGTTTCCTGTCCTTGCCTCTGGCCTTCTCCTCTCCAGCATTTCCCTCTCTGTCTTTCCACATCCTGTGTTTTGTCTGGTGTGCTCCAGCCTGGGATGAACGTTGAACCAGAGATGGTGAAGGGGATTCTCCATAAGTATCAGGGAAGCTGGGTACCATTTGCCACTTGAGCTAGAAAGAAAAGAGGAAGTTGGTTATTACCTCTTAATTATATAATGAAACTTGACTCCAGTTACTGTTCTTGTCCACTAAGGAAAAGCTGCAGTATGAGCCGGCAGGAGAGTAAAAGGTTTGGCACACCAAGCACCCCACTCCCCTCTGCTGCCCACAAGTACCTCACACAGAAGCAGCTGCTCCCACATTCTCTCCTGTCAGAATCGATGGGCTTTGGGCAGATGGTGAAGCTTCATGGGAGAAAAGGCCTTTGACTTTCTTCTTCCCACCTATCCAGAAAAGGGACTTTTTATTTCTGTTTTGATCTGGACAATCCCTTGAACTTAAGACTCCCTGGTGGTAGGTGCAGATCAGCTCAGGAGGCTCTCTTCTGTCTGTGTCAGTGCATTGAGATGTAGCAGAACTGAGGGATATTTTGGTTCACTTTATGTACCGGATAGGCAAAATTTTCAATTTATCTTATTCATAACCTGCCACATTTCTAAACTCACGGAAGATTTAGAAACAGTTGATACAACAAAGTTCTGTAAAATGTGTAAAATTAAATAGTTATTTGTGTATGCATTGAGCAATTACTTAACTGCTGTTTCTTGTTGATAAGACATCAGTGTAGCTCCAAAAAGGGGAGGAAGAGAGAGAAAGGAGAGCCCACTTAGGAAAACCAACAAACTTCAAATACAAAGTTTAAGAATTTTTCTCATTTCATTAAAACTCTTGCCCAAATGGAAAATCCTAGAAATGAAAATATTTGTGCCAGAACATTTGTGGACAAATTGTTTATGTGGCTTCTATTAATATTTTCTGTCAGTGTTCTGTAAGACTGAAGAAGTACATCCTAACACCTGTAACATCAGTGTCTGTTGCAACCTTCTGGCAAAATTCAATTTCTATGACATAAATCATGGGGAGTTTTAATTTTTCCTTCAGATATGCAAAAAATTTTCAAAGGATATAGATGTAAAGATTAGGATTTATGGAGCTATATTCTGTCTAAAGAAAGCCTAGTCTTATAAACTAGCAAGTTATTTGTATTCTGTCAAGGAGACAGTACAATAATTGTACTGTTCTCTGTCTTGGGTTTCTGTGAAGGTGAAAAAAATGACAGGATAATTGCTTATCACGGCACTTTGGGGTCTTTTAAAACAAAGAGCCATCCTGAGTGCGTGTAAAGTGATGGTGGCAGCAGCTTTTGATTACAATGTATCAAGAGACAAGTTTTGGCCAAGGTTTTCTAGCTAATTGGGTCAAGCTAGAGGCAACAGGAGAATACAGGCTCTGGCTTCATGTAGGTTGATGTGTTTAAGATTTCACTGTATCTGGCACAGAATGACATTACAGAAATGGGTAGCAAGCGAGCTTTAAAAAGCTTAGTAGTGTTCTTATATTCTCAGATGCATTATCTAATAAAAATATTTCAGCTTACCTGTAGAATGCCTTGCTTACTTGGGTGCTGTCGATTAATTATAATAGAATTTGTACTATTGTGAGTCCATTTTCTGTTTCATTTTTTTCCAGAGAAATTTCTTAATGATTGATGTTTTCTCTGCTTATTTCCCAAGAAGTAGGGAACAAATGGTCTGTGATACATTTAGTTTGTGAAATCAACTCAGTATGAAAAAATTTTACCTTGTGGTAGATTTAAATATTCTGAAGATTCTAGGTGCTTCACAGACTATCTAGAAGTGATGAAAACATTTATTTGTTTAAATCAAGATTCCTTCATAGAGAAAATAGATTTTCAGTAGTAACAAAATCTAGTGACTTTTCAATAGTCTGTGAATTAGTGTCAGGCACTAACTTTAGGGACAGGATTTCAAAACTAAAAAGAAACAAAATAAAAAGAGCAAAAACATAGAGTTGGTAGTCTCTGAATAAATCTTTTGATATCTCCCATGTTCTGAAATAACTTTTCAGTTTAGAATTTTTTAAAAATCATTTTAAGTGGATCAAAATTCAATAGCTATATTCTGTAAAATTCAGAAAATTACTTCTGAGGTTGAAAAAATATTCTGAGTTCTACAGTCTGCATGAACATAGTCATCTTAGACTCCTACTTATTTCATGTATTTTGCATTTTTTTTCTTGCAAATCATTTTAATTTCAGCATGAAATAATCCCTAATTTTCTGCTCCAAGCTAAATCTGTCAAATTCAGAAAGAAAAAAGTACAGCCCTCTGCTTTTCTTTCCTATTGGTAGTCAAAAAGTAGAGTTACAACCTTGTACTTTGAAATAGGCAATCATTGCAGAAAGCAATGCTCTGCAATTTTTTGAGGATATTTCTATGAAATCTGTAGTAAAAGTGAAATAAAAGCTCTGAAATTCAGTTATAAAATCACATTTTAAACTACATAATAAATATGACTATAAGAAGCGTGGGGGACAGTTTTATAGGAAAACTGTTTCCAGAATCCGTGTTTTGCCAGTGGAATTCAAAGTGGTACTCTGAATGATCATAGTTTTGAAAGAATACTTAAATTTTTGTTTCATAGTTCACCAGATGTTAATTGATATTCTCACTGATATAAAAGGAAGAAAATGAAATTTTTATATTATTGCATCATCTTTACCACCTTTCCAGCCTCTGGAATTTTGAATGATATTTAGAGAAATAGAAAGGTAATGATAAAATACTTTTGAAAGATGCCAAGTTAGTTAAGTACCCCAATAGCTGCTGAAATCCTAGAATAATAAACATGAAAACCAAGTTGGTTTAAAATGACAACAAAAGGAAATACTTGAATGTGTCTTTTAATCGTTGTGTTGAAATGTTAATTTTACCTCAAGAATACTAGATCTTTTGGGCATCTTGCAAGCTTTACATACACACTTTTATTATTAACCTGTTGAGGCATTTTTGCTCTATAACTGACTCTTTTATTAATGGTGTATTTTAAATTAGTTATTACAACAGAGAAATGATTAATTATATCCATATATTTGTGAGCCTATAAAGCATGTAATTTTAAGGGATTTGAGATAGCTGGGTCCAGTCATGCTAAGTCCTGCAATCACAAATCTAATTGATTTGTGTGTTAGTGATGGCTGCTATTCTTTGATGAAATTTTGTAATTTTGGCACTGAAGATTTGACTTTTATAATTTAAACACATTTGAAAACAAACCATTTGTTGGCAGAAATGTGGTAAAGATAGTTTAAGCAGAAACAAAATTTTTAACACTGGAGCACACATGTCAGAACTGAGCTGGAGAACCAGAAGCAGAACTCAAAAAATATGAGAATGACAGACATGAGCAGGAGAAAGTAGGCTTCGAACTTCATAACATTCTTTTAGTTTTAAAAACTATTTATCTTCCTATCCTACGTCTCATTCTATTTCTGTATACAAAGTAACCTTTTTTGCTTCAGGAAAATTTTGTGGGATGAGAGGACCTGTCACTGGTACAAATTCAGCATAGTGACCTCCCTGTCGGTTTTCATTTATGCTGTGGAAAACAGGCATTTTTTAAAAGCATCTGATTCTCAAGCATTTATCAAAGCATGTTTGTAAGGAGAATATCCCAACAGATCCAGAGAAGGGATATAGCATCTGAGAACTTGTATGCATGGTTGTCTATACTCGCTACATAAGATGTGTTGCCTAGCCTTGAAAATCCTGTATATGTTTTATCTCCAGACCTCAGTGGTGATGCCAGCAGTATGCAAAACTGTCTTCAGAACTTCTGGGAACTGAAGCCAGTTCTATCACTGAAATGGCAATGAACATTCTAGCACATCGAATGATGCTCAGAACAGTTTAACTGCTATACTTTTGTTGTCATATGTAATTAGCATGAAATAAACTCCTCACTCAGGAGAAAGGGAGATTAATTTGCCTCAAGGCTCTCATCTTTGGAAATATTTTCATTTCCTCCTAATATTTCACCCGTGCACCACAACAGAACTGTTCTCTCTGCTTCCCAAGCCATTCACCCTACAACACGTGGTGCCAGAGAAATGACACCTACACTTTCCTGCCCTGTCCTTTTTCTCTTCCCTTTTTCTCTGACACATATTCAGTTCTTTCCCTTCTAAGCTACAGATTGGAATATACTCTCATTTTACACCCATCCCTGAAATAATTCCCACTATTGGTGTGGTATTCCACCATACTGAGTTGCAAACTGGAAATTTGGTTTAGAACCTGGTTAGCTGCTAGATAATAGGTGAAGGATGAAGAGTCCTCTTCCTCCCTTATCTCAATGTCCAATTCCATTCCAATGTCAAAGAAAAAGACTTTTTCTGGTGATTAACTTGTCAATGAATGCTACCTGTTGGTTGATGTAGGACTGCTAAGAAAACCGAAAATATGTCTTTATATTTAAAGTCACTTAAGACGAGTATTGCAAAGCGTTGCTTTTACTAACTTTTTCAGGAAAAAAACACCAGATAAAAAACTTCTGCAAAGCTTGTGATTTCCTCTGTACTAACAGAGTCATGATTAACTTCCAGTCCTTGTCGATCAGTCATGTTGTGTTCAATTAATTCCTTTGTGATGGAAAACTTTAGCAGAGATTCTAATACTACATTGTGGGAGTAGCCTAACTAATAATAACTGCTTAACTTCATAGCAGTACAGACATAAAAATCATTTTGGTTAAGCTCATTTGGTTAAAGTGTGGTGTTAACAATGCCAAGATTGTGGGTTTGATCCCCATATGAGCCACTGACTTAAGTGTTGGACTTGATGATTCTTGTGGGTCTCTTCCGACTCAGAATATTCTGTGATTTGAAATAGATGTAAGAGAGTAATAGGGAAAAAATAGAAAGAAACAGTAATTAAATGTTTTAGTTCTGGGGTAGAAGTGTGAAAAGCAATTTAGCCTTTGAACAATATGATTATATAAATTATGCATAAATGCATACTTTTTTCCCCATTATTTTCCATATATGTGTGTTTAAGTGGTTTTCAAAGTTGATTCTGCATTAAGGAAAAAATCACTTGTTTCTTTCCAGCTGTATCTAATATCATGCAGAATAATGCTCCTGAAAATCAGACAGTACAAAAACCAGAGTGTCGCTCAAGTTCCTAGTGCTCTTTCAGGAAAAAAATTGAAAAGATGCCTACAGACTGAAAATTAACAAGATTTTTGGGATTTGTTTTTTTGGGTTTTTTTTCAGGGGACAAAGAACTATACTGACCTATCAGAATATTTCAGCAGATTTTCTTGATGTTAGGCTGCTAGTTATTGTATCCAAGTGCCGTTTGACAAGTTCTGCAGTTAGGCAGAGACGAATAATCTGTTCAATAACTGTACTCCCCTTCACCATCTGGAAGTTTTCTGAAATGTAAAAATGTTAAACTGATTAACTAATAAAAATTCATTGATTTCTCCAGCAAATAGTCCTCACACTGCAGATTAATTTTGTAAACTTACTAGGATTACTGTTTGTGAGTCTGACTTCACTGTTTAATTAAGCAAATCCCTTGATGTTTCTGTTTTTGTCTGAAATAGTAATCTGCACAGAGAGGGTAATGCTGCACATTTTCTGCCTGGTGGCTGTAAGAAAGGAGATTTAGACCTTAGAAAACTGTCGTAAAGTTTATAGAACCAGGCTCATTCATGTCTTCAACACTACCATTTTTAGACTCAATGGAATGTTTCAAAGGATCTTGCTTTCATGGTCTATTATATCTCTTTTATCCATCCAGTAAGGAGAGAGAGAAAGAAGATGGAAGAGTCCAGATTTACAATTTTTCTTTAAAAGTTAATGCTGCTACCAGTGACCTACCTCTCAACCCTTATTCTTCTGCCATTATTAGACATGAATAAACTTTGAGTGTTCTTGTGAGGATTTTCCCTTGTGCCTGAGGTAGTTATTCAAGATTAAGATGGAGCTATAGCCTAACTAAAAGTCTGTCTACAAAGTCACCATATTACCAGAGAAAATGGGTGAAACATACTGTTGACCTTCACTCCCTTCCAGTTTTGGCTATGTAGGTGAATTTGTTGAGGAAAAATAAACAAATTGAGTCCATTTTCTCAAATTTCATGGTGAATGACCTTCCTTTCTGCATTGCTAAATTTTCTTTTTTCTTTCATCAGTACTGATACAATTATTATTTATTTTTTTTATAATATAACTGTGTTTAAATACTTATTTTTAAAATGTAAGTGCTTTGATTCTGCTTTCTGTTTAATCTGTTTCCCCCATGTCATTTATTCTACAATGAGAAAAATAGACAGGTGCTCATAGTGCAAAATAAGTCTCTATTGCAGAGAAAATTTCACAGAATACTAGGATGTCAAGCAATTGATATTCATGATGCCCAAGACCTTCACATCAGTGTGTTGCTTTATAACTGCCTTCTAGGATAGCAATCTGAAAAGCAGTATCCCTCAAAAACTGCAGTATACTGATTTATCCACTGATAAAACAAAGTATAATATATGGGTAAATGTACTGTTTCACTAACAAGCACCAATGAACTGACATTTTTACATAAAATAGAGAAGGTAAACAAGCTCTCAAGATGATTAATCTTACTGTAGCTGGTACAAATTATCACAGGGTGGATGCAAGCTCAATGAAAACAGTGTAAATCACATTTATTGTCCTTGAGTTAAATCTAAACATCCCATTGCTGTTTGGGACATTCATCTTGTTCATCTTTTTTAAGGTCTCTGTGTACCTATTTAGAATTTCAACTGGATTTTCACAAGCTCCCTGCTTTATTACAATAAGAGAAATGAGGTTGCATATTATTAATGTGGGTAAAATCAGTTTTAAAACACAACTAATTTTCCTTTGGTATATGCTAAGAACAAATTCTCAAATATTTTTTTAAGCTTCTTTGTAGATTGTTATTTAAATGGTGAACCCTTAGCCTGCAATTCTAAGTTCCAAATCATTCAACAATGGCTGGGGAAATAGTTATATGTTTCTTTCTGCCCTGTAGAATTTTGTAAATGTAGCTTTTTGTAGCATAGCCTGATTCTGCACATTTTACTCATGAGGTGTTTTTATATCAGCAAACTTGTAGCTAAATGGATTTTATGTGTGTTCAATAGGTGTTCCTGTCATCAATAAATCCCTGAATGTTCTATGCAGTCCATGTTGTTGTACAGGTTCAGCACACTAATAAGCCATAACAAACCTTCCCACTCAAGACACTACGTGAGAGTGGATTCCAGCTGTTTCTGGAAGAAATTGTACCAATACGAGTTTTAATGATAGTCTTTGTGTGTCTTGAATGGAAAGCAGTATGATCAGAGTTTTATTTATGGAGAATGTCAAATGAAGAGAGAAGAGCATGAGACTTTTTTGGAATTACAAGATGCAACTGTAATTGTGCTTATCCTGACAGGAATGAGCAGTAGCATTTAGTTAGGCATGGCCTTAAGTGTTAGTTTTCCATGCAACTTTGAACTACAGCAAATATCAGGAAAAAACCTTATTGGCGGTTGTAAGTGCTGACAATATTAAATAAACTTGTAAAATAAACCCTTATTTTTTGTGTACTCTCAGTCCACATTTTAGCTTATAACATCAAGGATATGTGAAGTATAGGATGAAAGTGTATTTTTAATAGGTCTGCATCGTGGTTGTTTGAGTTATATGACTAGTTCATATAGTTTAATATTTCAGCTGCACAGCTTGCCAGTCATCTCAATTATAATAACAACAAATGCCTTGTGTGTTTAATTAATGTAGAACTATTCTGAAAATGCAAACACAGCTAATATCTCATGTGCATTGCTATTTTTGAGATCTGTCACTTTATTTGTAAATATTAGATTTATCCTTCAGAAAAATTAAAAAAAGTTATGAAAAGATAAATGATTTTTTAAAGCTGATAAGTAGCATTTTACATTAAAATGTTGCATGCTCGATGACAACCATGCTTTCTTGGCTTTACCTGCAGGGAACATGTTATGCTGAGAAAAGGAAACAAAAAAACATGTCTTGCCTTAACTAATCTAAGGAGTGTCAAAGAAAATATTGTGCAAAGGTTATTTTATTCTGAGAATTAAGAGTGGCTTAGGGGACCCAGGGAGAACATTGTTGCTTAAATCAGTAACAAAACCCACTCCTTTTAGCAGGATGGTTTTTTTCTGCAGGAGCATTCTCCTGAAAAGAAAGGACATTGAATTGGACTAATGGTTGTGCCAAGTATTTACAAACCTCCTGGTAAAGCAACTCTTAGTCATGCATTTTTATTGCCCATGAAACACCTTAAGAACTGTGTGGGACCCTCTGAATAGATAGTGTCTTTAAGGGCTGCTCATTGTGTAGATCTGAGTGTCTCACCTTGTTTCTCAGACCTGAATCACAGAGTCATGAGCTGAAGAGACCAGGAAGGAAGAATGTCCACATAAATCTAATAATTTAGAAGATATTGTAGCAGTGTGCAAAATTCTGGTTTGTTTCTTCCCTCTGTTTTGGGATTATTTAAATGCAGTTTACCTTCCTCTCTTGTCAAAGGTGGTGTGCTGTCTTGTTTGATTCGTGGGACTCAAAGTATCTGTCATTGTTGGTGAACATATTCTCCTTCATGCAACAAAAAGGAGATAAACACTCTTGGTACCAGTGGATTTTTTTTCACATCAAACTAAATTAGTTCTAAATTTCTTGCTTTTGCTTGAGTGTCACTGCAAGGTATTGTTTTATTTCCCAAAACTATAATTTATCATGAGCCTATGTTTGACAATGTTGGTTTGAATACCTTGTGACTGCTATGGTTGTCACTGTTTAAGGTGTCAAATATCATTTTGAAAGGAAGGCTTTGACTAAACAATTTCTTTCTAAATTGTAACTAAAATAATTGGTATTATCCTAATGTATCAAAAGCAAAAAAATAAAAAAGTTTTATTTCATGGCCCTAATCTTCAGCTCTTTTAAAGCTTACAAAATGAAAACTCCCTTTACTGGCTTAAATTTCAGTGTTGTTCGCTTCCCATAGAGTGAAGCATTTTACACATTATTTTTGTGTGTATCTAACAGATTTTCCTACCTGCCTTTTTGTTAGTCTTTCTCCTCAGGCCGGCATGCTCAATAAAGATTAGGTCTTCAGCAAAAAATAAAATTCTGTTTAAAAGTAAGTGTTTAGAATATTCCAGTATGTATGGTAAAACAATATGAAATTATTAATCCTTGTCTGTTTTAATTTGCAATCAGTGGTGGCTTTTTTTCCTCTTTTTTCTTGAGTAGGCAAATACATCAGTTTCTGACTGAATGCATGTAAACTCTTTGTTCAGTGTGCTGCCCCCATGGCCATGTCTCATTACATGTACTTCACTTTTGGATTGAATTGAGTCCTATCCCCTGGTTAGTGCAGTAATCTGCATGATAGAGTATGTAGCTGAAGTGACCTTTGAATAGTTCCAAAAGCCTGCAGCTTAAAGAGATTTTGAAAATTTTAATGGAGATGGTGAAAAAGAAAGATTCTAACTCATCAGTTGGACAACTTATTACTTTGATGCTGGATTTGATTCTTTAAACAATCATTTACCCTGACATGCGAGTTAAAAAAAATGAGCTTATCAGAATCTTAGAGAACTATTGTTTTTACTTCTAACAACGTCGGTGGTAGCTCATCATTTTCTTTTCTTTTTGATACAGCAAATGACTTTTTCTGAAAGGTCAAATGATGTCATTCTAATTTAGTTCTATAGTTTCCTTTCCTCTGCTTCCTTAAAAGAATTTTTTAAGGCAACAATGGTGTGAGAGAGGTCCTTTTCTTTTTCTCCCCATCTTTATTTATACTGGAAGTTGAGGTAATACTGCAGCACTGCATTAAGTCAGATTTTTGTCAGTAATTGATGATGCAACATTTCTACATAAATTTAAGTTTGATTTAAAAGGGTTTGGGCAATACTAAACCACAGTTTGGAACCTATTAATGTGAGTCAAGCTATTAGCTTGTGAGACTATGCAAATGAGGTTATATAGTACTAGTATGCAAATAACTAGGATCCGCAAATTAACAAAACACAGAGGAATGGATTTTGAAACAAAAAGTTGATGCTCACTGTGGTTTTGCAAGCTAGAGTACTAATAACTTCAGAATTTGGCCATTTGGGTATACTGTGTTGTTAGCCACTGTTCCCACAATCCGTGTCAGGGTTTTGATATTCATCACACACTTCAACCTTTGAGACTCACGTTGTGAGCAGAAACAAGGATACAAGAGGAAACAGCTGTGTAAAATCTGCTCTGTGGCCTGAGGACAGGATAACCTGAAAGAGAGGGATTCCATTAAAATTGAGCAATGTATCTGATGTAGCCTTGTTCAGAGGAGCAAGTACACGAGCTGGAAGATTAGAGGAGGAGGGAGCATTCATTACATCTTTCCAATTGCCTTGGACTTTTGGTTCCAGTGAGGTGTAGGCTCTCAATACTTAATATGCCCATTCCTCAGAGCTCTGCCTCCCAGAGTTGCTTGCACCTGTCTGCCTGATAGGTCTGTTCTGTACAGAAGAGTGAGAGAAGGCAGGATGGACTTATACTAATGGATGTGTTATTACTAATGCATTTGCTGAAAAAAGAAAATTAAAATTATTTCACTCTTCCTCACACAATGTACAAGTGAGCAAATTCAGGCTGGACTGATTTTTTACCTGTTTTTTCCAGAGCACAATTGTGTGATCACTGTTATAAATCCCAAAACTTTTCTAAATTAGCATGTATGTCCAGAGAGCACTTGTATCTTCTAAATAAGCATTATATCTAATAAATTTTAGAAGTTTTTATGAATTGTAAGCCCAAAGACTGCATTAAGAAAAATTAATTTTCTAGATTAAGGTAGCAGCTCTTTACAGATGTTCACTGGGGGAAGGTGCAGTGAGAGGGAATTATGTGGGAGACATCTATCAAGGAAAACAAAGATTTCCCATGAGAACAAGATCAACTTAACGATTACACAAATTCTTTCTGTACAGATAACAGATTAATTAATCAATAATCAATTAATATAAAATTTAGTCTAAATTAGTATTTGCCTGTTGAACCTAGATATAGTACAAACACCATATATCTCCCAGTGAATCAGTAATCTAATGCTGTTTATTATACAGTTTTAAATGTAAAAGAGTTTTTGGTTGGTTTTTATTTTGCTTTTCTTAAAAGTCTAACTGAATACATGAAATATACCAATAGCAATTAGGCAGAATATTTGCTTTTGATTCCAAGAACATTAGCTTTCTTTAAAATTGCATCTTTTCAGTAGAAGATAGTCAGATATCAATGATATCGACCAGGACTGCACTGCAAATATCCCATAATTTATGGAGACACTATGGGACTGCTCTTTCTTGGGTGTGCCCATAGTGCAGAGCTTGTGTGGAAATGTGACCTAGGACATAGTCTTTCTGTTCTCACATATTGGTCCCCTGATTCCAGTCCCTCCTTTTGTCTTCCACTTCCCTGTTCTACCCTCCACTCCACCCCTCCCACATGGTATGATGGAAAAGGCCTGATTGTCATTCTCATCTACCCTGACACGAAAATGAACAAGAACTCATGAGTCTGTCAGTCTCAGAGATGCTACCAACATTAGTCAGAACACTTATCTGTAAATTAAATACTTGCCTGCATACACTCAGCATTTCTGAATGCCTTTACAGAGCACATCTGGTAAAGTATTTTGATTATTCTAAATGTTGAATACACCTCAAAAATACTTTACTAATCCTCATAAAAGACAGGCTTTTTATAGGTTTACATCAGTATGATTAGGAGTCCTTTCTCTCTAGCCTGGTAGCAAAACAGGATGTGAAGTAAATGCGGGCATAGGTCAGAGAAAATGTACGTTATACATAAAGAGGGAACTTGTAAATAAATTATTAAAAATAATAATTAAAATAAATTAATAAAATAAAAAAATAAATAATTAAATTGTCATCCCGAGAGACATCACCCTGACTTTTAATAAAGCAAAAGCAAGGATGGGAATAGTGAGCCTAGGTTTTAGGGTGGAAAATAAACCTAATTATTGGATACAGCCTCCTCTTTTTGTGCGTAGCCTCTGCAACCACTGAAAAGGTATCTTGATCTGTTGATTCTTTAAGGAAAAATAATACCTGTCTTGCCACATATGTAGTGGTTTGTTCAATAGATGTGTGGTGAATGTGCCGATGAGAGCATTTTCTAACCCTGTGTTCTCAGCCAGGAAGAACTGTATTTTCTAGGTTATCCATACATGCTCTATACCCCTCACTGTGTACTCTCAAGGTGAGGATGTAAATACTTTGTCAACTACTCTTGAAAACCCTGGTCAGGAATATTTGCAATGCCATTCCAGTGGGTGCCAAGAAAACTGTTGCTAATGGTTGGATTGCTTTAATCCTGGCATACAGTGGTGATAACCAAAAAGAATGGCCTACTCATCTTGAGGCTACTTCTGGAGATGAGTCCAGCAGAGAGGACAGTGAGCTGAGATAAAGGAAAATAGTTGCACTAGGTTTTTATGTGTTACTTCTGTTTGTCATTCAGAGGGTGTCACAGATTCTGGTTGTGGCTGTGGAGACAGCCTAGACTTTTAATAATGCATATTGTGATCTAGAGCTCCTGTGACAGGATGGAAAAGGTATTTAATGAAGAACTGACCCTGTGCTTTTCCTATAATTTCTAAAGATGATTTTGACTTGCCTCAACATATTTTAGTGTTGTCTTATGCTGTCTGCCTCTACCTACATGCATGTTGGTAGAGGCAGACAGTAAGATACTGGAGTGAAAGACTTTGAAACACTCAGATTTAAGATTTTGTTTATCCAAGTTTTTTTATCTGGGCCACAACCAGGAAGTCCTTGAATATGCTTGGGATTCAAAGCTTAGTCAACATATACTTACAGACCTGTCGAGATCTTCTTACAAAACAGTATAGGCAGTAGTTTATCTATGCTTTGTGAATAGCATAGTAATTGCATATAATGAACTAGAACTTTTGCCTTCTGTACTGTCATAACTGCTGAGTTAATACTCCTCATTAATTTCTCGTGTGCCAATTGTATTGTCATTCTCTGTTTGTAATATCCTGGGTAATTACAATAGCATTAAGGTGTTAAGATACCCGAAAAAAAACAAAACAAAAAACCAAAACCAAATTCAATGAATATTTAAAGCTAAGAGCATATTCTGAAATTAGAGCAGTAAGCTTTATATTTAGTTGCAGTCGCTTGAAGACAAATTTTGTGCTCCAATTTTTAGTATTGTTGAAAATTTAGCTTAAGGACTGGAAGCACATCCAGGGATGTGTGGGAAATGCAAAAGGTGAGAAGGCTTTCAGATGGAGTGAGAAAAGCAGGTTTCAAAAATAAAGCAAACATTTTAGGTTCAGCTGCAACTGCAAAAGCCTGAAGGTAGAAGAAGATACAATTATCTAGACTGTAAGGACATTAAAACAAGGGTTAGTGTTTCTAAGCTTGGCTCAGATAAGTCTTGAAGCTGCAGAAAATATGTTTATCAAGATAGTTAAATTTTAAGCTTCATAATGGAATATTGTGCATTGTTATTACAAGGCATACAAGTGAGCATTTTTTGTAGCAGATGTACGAGTGCTTTTTACTGATTAGTTGTCTGTAAACTTTAGGAGCATGTTATCGGCTAAAACACTTTTAAAAATGTTCTGTAACAAAGAGATCTTGGGTCATCAGCACAGGTGTGAGCTGTGTGTCATCTCTTGTGTAAATGAGGCTGATGCTCAAATGAAATAATAAAAACTCCTGGAATGCCTGCCTGAGCCCCTGTTCTGTTTGCAACCTGTGCTGACAGGGATGTATGAGGGTTGAAGTGGTATGAGAAACAAGTGATTCAACCTGTAGGTGAAACAACTTTGCATTGTATCGCTAATGTGTTTAAACAAAATTTTTAAATGGATTTCTTGGTTTATGATGGGAAATTCTTCACAAATCAGGAGAAAAAATAAGGATTAGAAACTATTGGAAAATTTCTGCAGTAGGGAAGATAGCTAAGAGCTCAGGCTAAACAGCTGGCATTCAGGGACTGCATTAATTTAAAATAAAATAAAAAAAGGATTATTTGAAAAGCAATGTATGAAGAACTTCTTGAAATTTGACTGCAAATTCATCTTTTGGTCCTTAGTCCTACCAAACATGGCTTGTGAGAATATAATTTATTATAACTAAGTTCAAGAAAACAAAATCTTGTTTGATTTCACCTCAAAAGCTTCAACTAAAAAGTATCAAATACATAGTAGGCATTTGAAATAGGGAAAAAATTGAGCCCCATTTTACAGAAGAGTTTGGAGCCATATATGATTATTGCATGAATTTCAGCTGCTAAGTTCTTGAAAATGGAAACAATGCCTGATACTGTGCTTGCCAATTACACCTGTAAGTAGGTGCTGCTGCAGCACTCACAGCTAATGTCTAAAATGAATTGCCATCGAGTTCAGAGGTGATAACAGTTTCTAGAAGCCTGTAGCTTTAAAATAAACTTTTTTCATCTGCAGTTTTCTGTGTATGACTCTGCAGACCTCTCCTACTCTGTATTGGCAAAGCCTCTGCGTGAAACCACTGTATTTGCCGAAGGAATCCTCTCTGCTTGCATAGAATTTTACCTCTTAAATTGCATAAAATAAGTCAGTAAAAACAAAATCTACAGGACTTGTAAAGAGCACATAACTGATGATTGTTACAGCAACAAAAGCTTGTGATAAGTTATTCCTGTGAGCAGAGCTTTATCAAGCAAACCAATGTCTTTGCTCTATCCGGATTGTACTTTATTTTTGTTTGAAAATAGATGTGTAGATACTACAGTAATTTTTTTTTTCTGTGAATTATCTTTCTAGAAAGATATTTGCTGAATTTAGAACACAGGACTGCTCTAGGGCACTGAAATGTTGTTAAGGTAGGTTTATTTAGTGAGAAGAAAAAGCAGTGCAAACAATCTCAGAGAAGAAGATAGACTTAAGAAATCCAAAAGCCTGAGGCGGTGCCTTAAGGTGAATGTCTCTGTGGGCCAGAAACAAACGAAGTCTACTGATACTTTGCTGAAAGCTCCCAGACTCCATTGGAGTCAACTTCAAAGTTTTGTAGTTACTCAACACAAGATTCATGCAAGTTCTTTGTCAAGCAAAGGATGGAGTTAATGGTAATAAATTTCTATTTTGAACTATCTCCCGTACAACAGTGCTTGAAAAACAGCACTGTAGTATAAGCTAGTAAAACAGATGGAAAAAGGGCAGAATTCTAGAGGGACTTCAGTACCTTAAAAATACAAATCAAGGCTGGTCCATAAATGAACAGCACAAATTTCTATGCATGTTTCTTAATTTTATGTGCATTCCTTACAAGTAATGTGTCTTCTTCCTTTATCACTATATACTAGAATTGTAGTTTATATCTTTTCAAAAATAGTTTTTCTTCAATGGTTATTAAATTTGATGCAGCTAAGCATGCATCTTTATTTAGATTAAGTTGTAAAAAATTACTAACACCCTTTCCTCTGAATGTATGAGGCTGTATATTTTCAAAGGATATCTGCTACTCAATGTTATTCACAAAGATTTGAGAACCCAAAGTATAGTTTTCATATAAGCTAGCAGAGTTTTTATCTGCTGTACTGAACTGTGCAGGCCATATGTGAAAACTTTTCTCAGAATTCAAATTTAACATTTCCGATGGCTTAAATTCTGGTTTAAGCTGTTCTGTCCAAACCCATGTTTTAGAAGTAAAAGGATTACCCAATAGAGATGTTTGGTGAGTTTGCCCATCATCATGGTGTAAGGGTACTTATACGGTTTTTACTGTTTTAGCCTGGTATTTCTTGGCACAAAACACACTGAACAAGTGTATCTGTTGTTTTCAAAATCAGAGTCATTCTTTTCAAGACAATCCTATTTTTCTGATGCTTGAATCAATTTTCTCATTTGTAGATTTTTCTGGTCACATGACTGTTTTTTATTTCACTGGTATTTGTGAGCATATGTACATGTTTGTGCATGTCAAAGGTTGGCTTCTGATTTCCTGAAACTCTTTTTCATAGAGCAACATAAATATGTGAAAGAAACAAACCAGGCCTTTAAATGCTATGCCAGGAGACCTCATAGCAGCCTTCCAGAATCTGGCCTATAAGGAAGACAGTGAGGGACACTTAAGGAGCTTCAGCGACAGAACAAGAGGGAATGGCTTGAAACTGAAAGAGAGTAGGTCTAGATTTAGATGTTAGAAAGAAATTGTTTATTGTGAGTGTGTTGAGACACTGGAACAGGTTGCCCGCAGAAGTTATGGATGCCTCATCCCTGGCAGTGTTCAAGGCCAGGTTTGATTGGGTTTTGAGCAACCTGGTCCAGTGAGAGGTGTCCCTGTCTGTGGCATAGGATTTGGAACTAGATGTTCTTTAAGGTCCCTGCCAACCCAAACTATTCTGTGATTCTATGAATTTTTTTTTTCTTGAAGTTGCCACAAATGACTTGCATCTATTTGGCTATGGCAGTAGCAAGGGGCAGTAAGCAAGCTCGCTGTCTGTAGCTGCACCATGCTGTCCACATTAGATATCTCACATTTGGGCACCTGCTTATATCATCCCCTGAAACTGACCTGGGCAACAAGGAACTGAGAAATACAGACTGTAAGGGAAATGGCTCTGCTCTGCCACTTTGCTATTGTAAATTCACTTCTTAACTCTGTATATGAGCTGAAACAGGACATGGAATTGAGTCCTGTGTTTTATGGTGTAGGAAGCACAAAGGCCTGAAATTTTTATTAAAAGTTCTAGGCTGTAAATCCTTCAGTTGAGTCAGCATTAAACTCCAAGTGTGATGAGATCCCCTAAATAAATCTTTCATACTCTCTCACTGAATGTGGAAGCGCCCTCCTTAATTAAGCAATGACTGTAGAAATGCTCTGTGGTTTACACATCACATAAAAATGGGCTATTCATACTTTCAAAAGCACAGTGGAATTAATCAAATGTGCCCTGCTACCCTTGGGGACAGGGATAGCCTATTTCTATAAAATCTTTAATAAGTCTTAGCAACTGAGAGGACTAAAAACCCAAAATTTCAATTTGCTGATTCCAATTCACAAGAAACCATAGTCAGAATGAAGGATTTAAAGAAAAGCATAATGATAATATGATACATATTAATATAATGATAACATAATATATTAATGAAATAATAAACCCAAGAACTTCCTGGCCCTGCTTTGGATTTGGTGGTGGCTGAGAAACATAGACCAAGATGGGACAAAGACCACTAAATTAATATTTAGATTCAAGATAAGCAGTCCAATTTCAGCAGTGGAATAGGGAATCAAAGATGCAAATCCAGGCACTAATTTTAAGGATACTGAGAATATAGAGAAAAACAGGAAAGAAAACACAGAGAGAGGACAACCTGCTGGAGGAGAAAAAACCAAACCAAATCTTCTGCATTATTACCACTTATTTGATTTTCTATGAAAATTGTTTAGATATAATATCTATCAATACAGGAAATTACAATTTAGAAAATATTCAGTTGAAAAAATACAAACATCATGTCAAACTCATTTAGATTTATTTCATTATACCAAATAACATGGTAAATTAAGTCATTGATTTCCATGTTCCTTAACAAATTCTGCATTGGCAAAGTATTTACTAGTAGTGTTTTAAGTTCTCCAAGGACAGTCTTCAAATGAGTAATTTGCCTTCATACTATGTTATGTAGAATTAGTGAATTTGCAGAAAATTGATCTTAATCTAAATCACAGATTAAATATTTTATTTGATTGTGACTTTAAAAACTGAACACTAGGATTGCTTCCAAGACCTGAAAAGGAATTATGTAATAGCCAGGGCAGACAGTGAGGCAGGGAAGGACCAAGAACAGGAATCATGTAAATGACTATTTTCTTGACAATTTTTGTATGTGTGTGTGATTGTCTTGAGTAATATGCATTTATACAACCTCAATTCTAAAATTTTCATGTCATCTGGATAGAATATTACATAAAATATATAACATTTTGCATAAAATATATAAAATTTTAGATTGCTTATGAGTAAATTTAAATAACAAACCATGCTAATCTAACCAGGAAATTTAATGAGTTTAACCTCTTGGCTACTGTACAGCTTGTTATCTTAGAATGCAGCCTTTTAATTTGCAGTTTTGGAAAGCCTTGTCTTAGGGTTTTGGGGGGGTTTTGGTTGGGGTTTTTGTGGTTTTTTTTCAGTAGTTGAAATATTTTGAAGGAGTTCTCTAAAATCATTGATCTTTACTCCCTGTTTCTCCTAAGCCAACATTTATATGGTAATTTACGAATAAAAGAGTAACACTAGACTAAATTAACCCTCTGTATAATATAAAGTCTTTAGCAGATGCATATTAAGTACTGATTTGTCATGCAGTATATTTTTGTACAAGATTGCAGAAGCCTATGAATGCTTATGTATTATCTGGAATAAGAAAACAGATGTTTCCCCTAGGTTCATGTTGTAATCTTATTTTTTTTTAAGTTCTAGGAGATAAAGCAACAAAGTATGAAACTGCATTCCCTACACTGCCTATTCAAATACTAATTTTGTACTGTATTAAAATATTGTCTTGATTATGAAGGAGTAGAAGAATCATTGTTAGGCCAGAAACAAATCCTTTGCAGAAGTGGTATCTCTGCTGAATATCCTTTGAAGATATCCCCTATTATAAGTGTTACAGGTGGTTTACAAAACACAGAAATATCCATATGAACGGATTATTTAAAAGCATATCCCTATATAGATTCCATTTATTATCCTGGAGTTTTCTTTGCAGTTAAGAACTACAGCAGCTGATGATAAAAGATTAAGAAAAAAACTTGAAATAGTTTACTTCAGAAAAAAGCCTCATTTTTTGTCTTTGTAATCTTTTTACAGGAGTGTCATAATGGAGAAGCAGAAACAAGTATTTTTGAGATGAGTGGTTAATATCTTAAATTAGATTTGCTGTTGAAAAAAATGTGACCTTTAACTCAGACAATTGCTGCAAAATTCTTTAGACTTATTCACAATACGAAGATAACTAAATATACCTAATAATCTAATTTGCAGTTTAAGGGGTCTAGTTCAAGAATACATAAATTTGGAGAAATGAGTTCTGGAAATCAAAATGGGACATGGGCAAAAAGGTGAGTCAGGTGGAAGTGTTATAGTGATAAAAATGGGTAAGTTATCAAGACCAGTAGGAAATACAAAGGGTTTGTAAAGTGAAGATGGCAAACCTGAGGATTTTTAACTACAGGTATAACTTAAAGTGATACATTTTCAAGATTTGAAAGCATAGAATCATGGAATAATTTGAGTTGGAAGGGACCTTTCAAGATTATCTAGTCCAACTCCTCCTGCAACGAGCAGGGACATCTCCAACCATCAGATTGCTCAGAGCCCTGTCTAACCCTGACCTTGAATTTCAAGGCTTCCCAATACCTTTGTTAGTATTCCTTAAAAAGTGGTAAAATTTTGCTGTTAAATACCTACACCTGACAGTTTTATTAGAATAAACTTGAATTGCTATTGAATACTTTTTTATTAGGAAAATATGCTGTATACTACAGAGTCTTAAATCTGAGGTATAAATTGAGCATAAATTTTAACAGTGAGGAGATTAGTCACTGGAGAAGCAGCAAAAGGAAATGAATTTTCTGTCTTTTGTCAACAAGGGTGGATGAATCTTTTTTCAAAGATGCGTTTCAGCCAAACAAACATTTTTTTGATCAATAATGAGATAACTGGGGGAAAGTTGCTACCCTGAATCATACAAAAAGCGAGCCTAGTTTGAATACCCCTATCAGTGCTATGAATAATGTATATGATATCAGGAAGTTTATGCTTATGGCTTGCATACATTTCCCCTTTCATAATCATCTTTTATTGTGCTACAGCAAAACTGAGTAGTATTTCTCTTACTATCAGAAGTACTAGAATCTATATTTACTTTTTAGTAAAAATTATTTTTCATTTGAAAAATTCTGTTTCAGTATTTGGGGATATTTTTAAGATAAAAAAATAAAAAAAATCGGTTGGACTTAGGGGTTTGTTACTTTTTATTAAATAAATGTTTTTTCCTTCCTTTTTACAGTAAAAAATAAATTTTAGTTCTATTCCTATTTTATGTAGTGCTGAAATCTGAATGTTCCCTCTTACCCTAGCTATTTCATTCTTGTAATACACAGGTTAGTTATTGCTTAAATTCAAATGAATATTGTAATTTGATTATATCTTGTAGTGAAGCATTTAAAATTGCAGCTTTCATTTCTTAGGGGACTTTTCCTACCCTTTCATCTCCAAAGAAAATCTTTAAAGTTCAAACCGAGATGGTGGAGATTGGGTATTTTCATTCTGTGAGATATTTTGTAATCTTATATTTTTGCCTGACCCCTTTCACAGGCAAGTCAAAGTTATCTGAGTGTTCCTTCTGATTCACACTATCATTTTTTTGGATTTCCATCTGTCTCTGCTGAAGAGAGAATTGAATACTCTTAGTTCACAGCATGAATAAATCCTTATACGGGCCCCAAGAGATCCACGGAAAAGTCTGAGAGTTATGATTTTCAGTCTTCCTGCTGCAGAGGCAAGGACCAAGTCCTGTCTATTGACTGAACTTCCAGGACTGCCTGGAAGTATGTACATAGGCCTCCTTTAGATGGACTAATATGAAAACTATAATGAGTCCATTACTGAAAATGAAAAAGTAGCTAAATAGAAATTCACTGTAAGTTACATTTGTGGCAATATTTCAGTATTTAAGTATTTTTCCACATCTCTGTATTAAGCAGAAAATATAGGCCACCTAATGCTTTCAAATACATATTTGGAAGTTTACACAGGTGACTTACACCTTATTTGTTATTCTTATCAATCCTGAACTACACTCAAAATTTGGAATAGAGCATGACATGTTTGCAAGCACAAGTATGAGTAGACGAACACACAAAAGGACAAATACACATACAAATAGATGCAATATACGTATACACATATATACATGTAAAACATTTGTAAGTATAAGGAAAAACAAAAGAGCTAGAGCTAGGAGGATGTGAGAGTGTAAATTTAAGGTGCAGATTGAGATAGGTTCACAGGTTTGATCTGAATTTAATGTAGAAAGAGAATTGAAGTCAGTGAATGTACTGAAGACACATACCACTTTTGCCAGCACCTTGTTTCTAGTATGCAGGGTGAGATGAAGATATTCTTATGGCTAAAAAACTCAAGTTCTGAACCATCAGCTGAGTTTTAGTTATTTTGTTGTTTTTGCAAACACACTCTTGCTCAGATTTAATTTTGAGATGCTTTTAAATAACCTTACTTGATCTTTCAGCATGTAGTCCAGAATCAGACAAATTTAGGCTGAAAAAGCTTTTACCCTAAGGATGCGCATGCAGACTTTTTTTTGTGTGTGTTACAACTTCTTCCTTTTGGTTCATTTTACACATGATCATTTAATCACCCAGTTCTATCTAGTCATATTAGCAGATGGGAGATAAGAAGCTGTTGAGCTCGAGGGTGTGCAGCTGAGCCAATGGGTGAATGTCAGGTATTGAATCAATTCCATCTATAGTTTAGGAGTGCTTTTTTAGAAATTAATGCTTAATAGAATTCAAGAATGAGTGAACACTAGAAAATATGTCAAAATTTATGTTTTCTTTTTGTTCTTGTGTTAACAGAGACTCACTGAAACTGTTTCTCTTTCCACTCCACTTAAAGACTATGAAACTAGAGTCTTCTGCAGATAAATGGAAGACAGTTGCAAAATCACTCAGATATTTTACCCTGAGAAGAGTTTTCATTTCAAGAATTGACAGAAATCCACATTTGAAAATAAAGTAATTTCTCAAAATTTTCCTGTCTGCAGAATAAAGACTAAAAATTAAAAATATTAGTCAACTCAGACTAAGTTGACTAAGTTTCAATGAGTATAAGGGGATTTCTTTCAAGTTGTCTGGTCAGAAATTGCCATCTGATGCAAAGTGACATCCCCAAAATGAGTGTTAATGAAAATTCATCACACTAAAAACACTTTTTTAAAAATAAACTTTAAAAATTAGTTATGTAGGGTTTTTGTTCAAATTTTAACCAGCATAGAAGAAATTATTTTCAAACAGAGAAAATTTTTGCTTCCTTTTTTTTTTAAATTCAGCTATTCACTGTGTAATGACCCGTGTTTTGAGCAGCACATTATGGAGTATTAAAATAAATAATACTGAAAGGTCATGTGCGTTCTTTCAAAAGTTAAGTGATTCTGAATAAAAGCATCTTTCTTTCTGAATATGTTATGCAAATTTTTAGAATTCATAAACGTAATTAATTAGAATGATTAGGCACTTTAAAAGTCCTTTTAAACTTGTTTTGGTCTTCATAAGAGCTAATTATTTTCAGCTTTTATCTATGCCACTCCCCTGTGGTCATTAGTCTTGACTCAATCTCTCTACAAGCACAGCATTTAGATGCACTGTTATCACTTCTCTTGAAATCAGAAAGGCCAGTGAACTTCTCTCAGTTGCAGAATAAAAAATAAATGAAATGCAGCAGTACATACTTCCCCTAAAAGGCAGAGTTAACTTGCCTCTGTGATATTTCAAAGGATCATAGGAAATGTGTGAACCTTGGCATTTTATAACACCTGCAGCTCCTAAGAGAGCCAAAAAAAAAAAAAAAAAGGAGATGTTTCGTTTTCTTGAGTTCTGGTGGTTGTGGAGCAGTACATCTGGTCTTCTTCCATTTGTCTCAGCACTTCTTCAAACATTCAGTGTTTATGATTGTGCATGACTTTTGCCTAAGAACCCTCTAAACCTAAGAAGGTTTCCTCCGTCTTACCGAAACCTTTTTCCTCATTTTTACTTTCTTATACATCTTATATGCTATATATATTTTTCTGTCTTCCTAGGCTAAGGAAGAGAAAGTAATCTTGCTGAATTCATTCTACAGCTATTTTGTCATTACAAACATGAGACAGTCAGACTCAATTTAACAAAAACCAGAAATATGTCACTGATTTAAACCTGTGGTAATTCCTTGTACAGAGATGAATGATCTGTGCTTTTAAAACTCCTGCTGCAATTATTTTCAAAATTGGAGAAATGAAAGCAGTATCCTACTTCCTAGTCATATTGATCCTAGATCTGTCACATTTTCATACACATAACTCTTACTGTGTGGATTGTCTGTCAATTTTAAAGGTAATTTCTTTGTGAAACCAAGCATATGATACAGTATCTACAGACTGATTTTTCTATAAACATCTTACAAGTGAGGACTCTCACACCTGCTCTAAAACCATATTTTCTTTAATGTGCTATAGACTGTTTCTGCAGCCAGCACCTTCCACTTAAGACCCTGTGTCACAGACTTTAATTTTGGTATCCTCTCTGGAAATACTGATGCTAACACAAGGTACCGTGAAGCTGTAGCAAGACATATAGTATCAAGCTCATGGGTATAAAAAATTAAGCTACACCAATATTTTTGTAAAACAGATTATTTGCTTTATATTCAGTTGCAATTTTACTGAGAAGAAAAGATGTAATAATTTTTAATACATTATGTATCACATACTTTAATTCATGCAATAATCCTTGTAAGCATTAAAAATGTGGAGAGAACTGGAAATAAGCAGTAGACATCTAGAGATATTGCTCTTCTTACATGTGTCATTGGGAAAAGGAGAAGAGAAGGTCTTCAGCCCATAGTTTGTCTTTTCATTCACAAATCCAATGTTGGAACTTCAGTTAAATGGGAAAAAGCTTTATGTTTTATCAAGTTTTGATCAACATTATAGTAGAAAAAAAGCAGTGGGGTATGGGTAGAAGCCAAGGTACATCCGGAAATCTGTGAGGCACAGAAAATCACAATGAGAGGTGCCATGCACCCTGAGAGGCACATTGAGGGTTGTGTCGAGACCCAATAGACACACCCAGGGCTCCAGGGTGGTGCTGGTTGTTCTGTGCTGGTGGAAATGTTGATAGTGACTCATCCTGGGGGCAGCTGCCAGGGCCCTGCTGCACTTAGGAGCTTGGCTCCTCTTTTTGCCCTGCTGCACTTAGGAGCTTGGCTCCTCTTTTTGCCCTGCTGCACTTAGGAGCTTGACTCCTCTTTGTGCCCTGCTGCACTTAGGAGCTTGACTCCTCTTTGTGCCCTGCTGCACTTAAGGGCTTGACTCCTCTTTGTGCCCTGTTGCACTTAGGAGCTTGGCTCCTCTTTTTGCCCTGCTGCACTTAGGAGCTTGACTCCTCTTTGTGCCCTGCTGCACTTAAGGGCTTGACTCCTCTTTGTGCCCTGCTGCACTTAAGGGCTTGACTCCTCTTTGTGCCCTGCTGCACTTAGGAGCTTGACTCCTCTTTTTGCAGGTGGCATCTGGCAACACCTGGCGAGTCCTGCCTGTCACAACTGCCTGGGGAGAGGTGAGGTGAGGCAAGGTGGTACAGTGGCCATTCCCACTGGGCCATCAAGTGGACTTGGTGGTGCTGGGCAGCAAGAGGGCACAGGATAGACCCTGTAGATAGAAGCAATGAGCTCTGGGACAAGGAACAGGATAAGCTATATCTAGAAGTCAGCAAGGCTAGAAAAACTTTAGGGGTATATAAAAACAAAGTTTTTAAATTAGAGTCATCCTTTTAGGATTGTATTACACACTAATACAAAATAAGACTTTCCCACGAATTATGTCTGATTTAGAGTTGTTGAAAAGTCTTTTATAATCTGATATTGAGTTGATGACAATATTGAGTTTTGCCAATTTGTCTTTAACTTTGAATAGGCAGAAGATGTAAGAGGCCAAGTTCCAACGTCAAGGTGTGATTCATCCTCTTCCCACCTGAGCCCTGGGAGTCATGAGACATCAGAAAATGTTTATGTGCAAGAGTTGCAAAAAACCAGCTGAACCAAAAGCTAACAGGCTAGAAAAAGAAATAGAGCCACTGAAAAAGCCCTCTAGGAAGGCTTATTGGCTTTAGTTATGTCAGAAAGAGAATTACATCAGGCCTGGAGACAGGCAAAGGAGCAACATTACTTACACCTTGAGAAAGTTCAAGGGAGAAAAGGTGCCATCAGGAAGGCACAAGAGCTTCAGCAACTGGCCTAGCTGCACCGTGGAACCTTTGGGGGGAACATCACACCTAGCCCTAACCCAGTATGCTCCTCAAATCCCCCCAGCCTCACATGTACTGTCCTCTACCCCACCCCAATACAGTGCTGGTCCTGGTACATCCATATTCCGGGGTGCCTTCCCCAAAAATAGCACAACCCCTCAACAAAGTCCCTGGGGTCTCCTCTCTCCTCAAAACATCCTCACCCCTCTCTCCTTGGGAGGACATAATCCCAAACCCCCAGTTTTCTCCCATGTAGACCCACACCCATTACCTCCTCCAGATGCTGTCCAGCCAGGCGAGGAGGAACAGAGATGCTTCTGGTGGGGGCACAGCTGAACACCACCAGGCTGTACCGGGTACACCAATACTGCTAGGGAGAGGCCTGGGGTCACTCCAACCCCTCTGCCTCCTCTTCCTTCCCACTACCTCCCTATCCATATCAGCCCCAAAGTTGTTCCCTGCTGGTGGATCCTTGTTGAAGAACCTGACAGTGAGCAGACTTACATTTTTTACTAGAGAAGATGCAGAAGATAGAGAATATTTTTGTAGTGTCTATTACCTCCTGCACAGTGGAGTTTCCCTGGTTTACTGTTTTTGCCAATGACATATTGGCAAATTGACTTTAACTAGTGAAGCTTTACAGTCATTTAAGTAATTTTCAGTCACTCTCAGAAAGATACAACAATATCTAAGGGTTTTTTTTTCTGTAAAAACCTGAACACTCTAATATGTAAAGGGGACAAGGGTGAAATGACTATGGATCAGAGCATTGTTTGAGTTATTTAACCACATTACAGGGAAGAGCATCCTGCTGCAACTAAATAATGCATTTTTAAGGTAGATTATCACCTCTAAACAGGAGCAAGCAGAAAATCATAACAGGAAAAGTGTGTTTGCAGCTAACAAATAATGATACTAACATTTTCTGAAGGTATACTCTTTTAAATTTTTACAGCTTTATTATTCTTCATTTATTACAGCAAGAATTTAGGAAGTTTGAGACTCTTTTTTACAGTGTTAATTTTTAGGTAAAGGAGTTAGCTGTTTCTGACATATTCAACTTCTTGGCTCTTCACCAGAGGAAAATTGTTTCTAGGTGAAACAATCAAGCATCCTGAATCCAATGTACCTTCAGAGTTACTTATGAAAGTCAGTGATTTGAAGGCCATTCAGCTGTAAGCTAATGGTTTCTGTGGTGGGATTATAGAAGCATTGATACAGAAATCACTGAGGAAGCAGAGGAAATATGTGCATACAGAATGACATTTCAAATCCTACTGGCCATCCCTGAATTTTTTTTCTCCTATTGTTCAACTGATGTTCATGGTTTTTGAGCTCAAAAATCATGCTTTAGGACATACAGGCAGATTCTGTACTTATGCTGGAAGTTGTTGTGAAGAACTTTTCAAGATTGCAGAATGGAATTTTTTTTTTTTTTTTAATAGCTAGAAGACATAATGTTATGATCCACCAGAATAATGTTAGGATCCCACTTCTGAAATAATGTTAGGGTCCAATTATTAAAAGGTGCCTGTGCCTGAGCTATGGTGCAAATGAGACCATTTGCCAGAGACAATAGTACAGATTTTGTTTAACACTAAATGTGAGATGGAGAGAGCAGAGTAGGAATGAAAAAGAGGAAGAAAGAGAGACAGAGATAGATCAAATAGAAAGACAGTCACCACAACATGGGCTCCCGTGGCATCCCACAGACTTCTTCTTCTGGTCTTCTCTGTGGTGGGGGTCCTAGAGTGTGCTTCTGAAGGTGTCACTTTTGTCCTTGGTATCCAGAGGTGAATATGCCATTCCAACAACTTGGAATGGCATGTGTTGAAGCAGTTGCTTCCTTCCCAAGAGTTTGCTATGGTGGCATTTTTTGTCTGGCTGGGTTGTCCAGATATGCCTCACCCAGCCTGACATTTTCCTATGGTTGTATCTGCGCTTCCCCCAAAGTCTGCACAGGGAAGTCTTGTCTGGTGTGCTAATTCCAGACCATTCACCTTCGCATGGGACAGAAACTAACACCACCCTGCTCCCCATCTATGCCTCTTGTGGTATCTTATCTTATGGAGACAGTGTTTTGAGACATTTTTACCACATTCTTAAAGTTCTGACAGATAAAAACAAGGAAGTGCTTCTTTCAGGAGAGAAGAATATGGCTTCAAGGTTGCAGTAATTAGTTGGTCTACCTTTTTCCAGAGGCACTCAGTTTTGTGTGTATTTGCCCATTATTTTTTCTCATTCATTTCTAAGTTGATCAAGAATGAAGAGCAGCCACATGTATACTTCCAAATTAAAGAAAAAAGGGAGAAATCTGTATTTATTTTAATTGTTTCCAGAATATGTTAAAAAAAGATTGTCTTTTATTTGGAGCTCTGCTTACCAGTTTCACTAACATTACCCTTTGAATTTAATTGTTGTTTATAGATGCTGGATGGTAATTCAGAATATTTTAACACTATTGGAGATTTTAGATTTTCAGTATAAAATTCCCCTCGACCTAAACAGAATGCTCTTCATTGGGATTAATTATGATTTCTTCCTGCAAATCTACTGAAGCTTAACCAGACTTACAGAGTAACTGACATTTAAAAGTAGCTATAATTTGATTTATTTCAGTTTTGGCAGATAAATTAATGGTATTTATGTTCCTTTTGAATGCATCAGTCTCAAAAAGCTCAATTATTTCTTAGCTCTGATGAATGTAGAAATCTTATTTATGGCTTCAGTGCCATTCCTTTCTAAACCCTCTTTCTCTGCTTCAAAGGTCTGAGTTCAAGAAGTAATTGAAAATATTGTGGACTTCTTTGCATCTTCAAAATGATCATCAACATTTTCTTAACTTTCCTCTTTGAGATATGTCTTTTTTGTATTGTATTTTAATATATATCCTGTATTCATATATCCTAATGAGAACATCTGATTTAATTGAAATAGGAACACTACTGTTAACATCTAAGCATTGTTCACCTCATAATTAATTCCAGTGGATCTTTGTGCTGGGAACTATACTGAAAGTCCTAGTGGTATACTGACACGAGTCCTCCAAGGGTAGGAGGGAAGGATTATCACTTGAAAAGTAAAGGTCAGATGAATAAGCTAAATTCTCAAACAGGTTTTTGATGAATAGGGGAAATTCCCCCCAAAATTTTGAAAGTAGAGAAACTTGGAACACTTCATAATTATGTCCTGACTGTGTGTTGGGATGTGATCTGCATTCTGGCCATTGTATCCTGTTGTTCCTCTTGCCTGGCTGCATGAGTGGAAGGGAATGGGATAGTGGTGTGTTTCTGTAAAATCCTTAGTCTAGTTTTCTGGGAACAAGAAATCAAGGTTTCACATTTCTCTGATTTTAGATACAGCTAGGATGATTGTCCTTGCAAAAGAAAATTATAATTTCTAAAGGATGTCTTGAAGAGTAATACATATTTTCCATGGACCCCCAAAGCAGTCTAAATGCATTCAGATGTTTAAGTGGGAGCACATGAGTGTAACACAGTGCCTTCAATTAGCACTGAATGAGAATAGATGGCTTAAGCACACCTGGCACAAGTGTCATGGTTCACCACAAGGCAAAGCAATTTTTACTTCACAGTACAACATCTAATATCAGCATGATGCTTTTTTTTTGTTTATCAAACCTGTTCCAAATAGTGTGAAAATTACTCCTAATCTGGGCAAAACAAAATTTAATATATGAGGAAAAGAGAAACTAGATGTGATTTTTAGAAGAAAGGGGAAAAAATACCTAACCATTCATACATCTGTCTAATGCATTAGATTACATAACGTCTATGAAGAGTGAGTGAATTCTGAAAGACCAATGTACCTTAATTTTCTACCATTTAATATCTCAATAGATTAAGTCAACACAATCAAAGTAATCTGTTTCATCAGATGAAGCAATTTAATCATTAAAAGTAATGAAATCATATTGCTAGTATTTGTAAAAAAGCTATCATTCTTTGTTTATTAAAGACAGATGTGCTACAACCTTGGATTTGTCTGAAAGCATCAAACTCAGCATTTTTTGCTGAGTGCTCCAGTTTATTTTATCACACTGGATGCACAGATAGAGATATTTCTTTTGGAGTATAGGGCAACAAAGCACTGTGTCCTGTAATCCTTGATGAATTGCAGAGGGGAGAAACCAAAAAGTTTGAAAGCTTATTTTAAAAGACCCTCATAAGGACCCTGCAGCCCCAGGGACCCATAGACTAACCTTTAGGCCTAAAAATATTTGTAGTTCTAGGGAAACTTTGAGAAAGCTTTGGGAGGTTGCCAGGGAGAAGACACTGCAAAAAGACAACCTCGAACTTCAACAATCAAGTTAATGGGCAGAACCCAGAAAGACTTTTTAAGCTAGTTGGAAGATCTAGAGGAGTGGGGCAGTTTAAAGATTTCTAGATATATTCTGGGGAGAAAATCCCAGTGCATGGATGGAGTCAGATACTCAGGTAGATCAATTCTGGAAGATGTGGATTTCAGTAGTTACTTGACAAGAATTTAATCTGTCTCTAGTGGTCCAACTGCAAACAAATTTTATTAACTTCGAATTTATTTTTTTTTTAATGAAAGTAGAAAATTTATCTGAACAACTCATGAACTGCTTATGGTCTTTATTAAGAGGGTGAAATGTGAAGGCATATTTTTTGGAGTTACATATTCCTATTAATATCAATTAATATTCCTGCTATACAAATTACAGCTGACTAATCTTTAACCACTTTAGTTTAGTAAGTTAAGCATGCACTTAACAGCAGTACTGAATCCTGAATCAAAGGGCTTGTAGTCCAGCCCAATGAGTACCTCTGCATATGTATTTCTCTTGATATAAATACATTAAAGTAATAAAAAATGATATGATAAGCAGTTCTGCTGACGATTTACTTGATGAAAAAAAAAAATCGTTTTGTCAAATAGTGAAAAGAGAGTTCCAACATTGTATGACAAATGAGTGACATTTCAAAATCTATCAGCAAATTCAGTAGTTTTAAATGTGAGAAGAATTTCAGAAACAGCTATGAACTGGACTTAGGCACACCTCTTTTAAAATTTCAAACAATTCTAAAGAACTGTATGGACTTCTTTATCTTAAAATAAAAGATTTATATTTTAATCTTTATTTTTACCTTTATTGTTTTGTTTTCTGCTTGCATTACAAGTTAGTTCAGAAATAAACAATATTTATTTATTAATTCTTGAGTAAAAGGTGCCTAAAGAAATCTCTTAAAGCCATGTTCCTGATATTGCAAATTTTTCTGCTGTTAGGCATACGTCTTATCACCAAATAAGTTAGCAGGAGATATTTTAAAATATTCTGACATCTAAGTTTGTCACTGAACCAAGATCTGAAAGAGTACCATGGCTAAACAAAATTAATATTTTCACTCCAGATTTCCATATCTTGATGGAAAATTTCACTTAAATGTGGAAACTATATTTATTGCTATATTGTTTAATAACTACTCTTCAGATACAACTTTTCCTCAATGGCTTCATAAAAATGCTATTTTATATTTCAGCTATCAGATAACCTCTGATAATAAGGACACGGAAAAAAATAATCAGAAATGCTAGGCTTTCTTTTTTCCTGGCACAGTTCAAACATTAGATAACACTGTGTAAGACAGAAAATACTTTTATGGAAAAAGAAGTATGTTCTGCCAAACAAATCACAGTGGGCACTTTAAGCAAATTTAACAAGTAGGTAGAATAAATATGGTGCTGTATGATACATATTTTATGAGACCCTAGGCCCTTACATATTTGTTCATGAATTTTTAAACCTGTCCAATTTTCCACTCCAATAATTTAAGATGAAAAATGTTTTACCTTTAGAGAAAATTAGTTAAAGGACTGAAAACCATTGTATAAATAAAGAAACTTTGCTTTAGAAAAAGAAAATAGATTTTTTAAAGTGAAAAGCCAATTTATACAATTTTGTTAAGTACTTGAATTAGAAAAGTGCATAAGTAATTTAGAAGTGCAAATTGCCTTGGGTTGGTTACTAAATTACAGAGACGTTTTTAAAAAATGTTCCCTATTGGTTACAAAACAGACTTGAGTAGGAGTCCTGAAATCAGTGTTGTAGATACAACAGAGTGCATCAAGACTTTCACTGACCAAACATAATAGAATTCAATTTTTCTGTGAAAAGCAGCCTGAATTTGTTGTCTGGTATCCTTCAATAATGGGAAGAGGGATTTCTTTGCTTCTAACTTCCGGTATTCATCCTAGAAATCTTTTTGTGATGGTATTATCTCTGAAGGAGCACATTCTACTTGTTCAGAATTGATTCAGGACTGTGTTAGAAGTGGGTCAATGTCAATAATTTACTCATGTAGAAGTTTTTTGTAATAAATCTATTCTCTATGACACAAAGATACTGTATTTCAGATTAATTATGAAAAGCCTCAGAACCTTATCAACTGTAAAATGAAAAATTAAAATTGTTTCTAATTTCACCATGGATTTTCAAAGTTTTGGTTCCTGAAAAAAACCCAAATACTTCTCTTACAAGTCTAACTTTACAGTTCCTACCAACTAGAGTCTGCCCCTTTGGGACAAAATGCCAATTACCAGTTGTTTAGAAGCATATGTCAAAAGATTACCTTAACTCTGAAGGAAACTGTGATCAAACATTTTTTTACATGTATACAGATAACTATTTCCAGGGAGAATAAAAGCATCTCATCAGGACATTCAGTCTTTAGGTGTATTATAGAATTGTGACTCACAAACTCAGTCATTGAAGATGTCTGGGAGGTTTTTAAATGGTCACGTATGCATCAAAGGTTTAATAGGTTGTGGACTTATCTAGGGTCTAATACAATGTTGTAAACAGCATTCAGTCATGAAACCTGATTTTTCATGTAGTGTGACAGTTCCACTTCAAACTCCTTTTCTGCATTGCCGTTTATAATAACAAAATCTTGGGAACTACTGCTTGAGCACAAGTATTAAAGTATAAAAGTAATTTATGTTGCTGCTTAGATAAAAATACTATTTGAAAAGGGTTAGTTAGGAAAATTAATTGATTCATCAAAATATAACTAGTGTATAATAGAATAATGATGTTAAGAGAGCAGAAAAAAAAATATTCAAGAGAAAATCATGATTGTTTCAAGACTGTGAGTATCCTAAATCTGGAAGTTGATTTTTGTTTATTATTTTTGTTGTCAAAGTGTTTAGGAGTTCTTGCTATTGACTGGGCCTTTCATGCTTAACAGTATGCAAGCAGAGCTTCATAGGGTTTGTAATGAAGCATTTTTTAAGTGTTAGGGTGTGAAAATAGAGACTCTAGAAGATATGTGATCAATGAACAGGTTAGGTATGTAAATTATTGTCAGTACAATGCAGACTAAGATATTTAAGGTGTTACAAAATGGAATGTTTAAGTTGAATTAAAGGGAGAATAATTGGTTGGTTACAGCAGTAGGAGAGAAAGCACAGAAATGTTTGTTAGAAAACTCGGAATCGTAAAGCATCTAGGTTGGAGGGAGCATTATGGAGTCATCTAGTCCAACCTCCTCTTCAAAGTAAATTGGTAACTGGTAGAAGTTAAGGAAATTTTGAAAGAATTTTTTACTGAATTGAAGGGTGTTCATGACTAAAGGTCCTGAAGGGTCTTTCTTTTCAGAGTAAAGATCTTACCTACATTCAGTGTAAAAAAAATGTTCGGGATGGTGAATGGATATGAAAGAATAGGTACAGGACCAAGCCAGTTGGCAAATGATAGGTTCTGGAGCAGTTTGAAAGGATAGCAGAGCATTTGTTCGGCTTGTCAGTACCAGAAAATTTGGTGCTGCAGTTTTTGGGATGAAGCCCGGCTGAGAGTGTAGCCTGGGTAAGGTGGACAGGGAGACCCACACAGGGAGAGTCACTGAGGTCGTACTTCACAGAAAGGATCAGTCAGAGGTGATGGTTGGAAGCACAGTCTGGGGTCAGCAGAGTGACACTGTAAACAGTGGTTGGGAAAAGATTAGGAGTCTTTGAAGGGTTTGCAAGAGCATTGCTTAGTCATGTTCACATTTAGCTGATGACTAGACCCCTGTAAGGAAGTCATAGAGGCAGAAAATAAGACTTCAAGTCAGAAGAGAGACCCAGATCCTTGAGTTGCTGTCCTTACGGTGGTGTCCAGTTCGCGGTGATAGGTGGGACTGTAAGAGGTGCTGTGCTAACACAGGATCTAATTACAAATTAGCAAGATTACAATTTGCCTCTTTATGATATTTCTTTCTGACAAATGGTCATGTAAACTCTATTTTTACAAGTCACTGAGTTCCTATGTATTTTCACATAAATATTTCTTTACTTTCTATGTCAACCCCTTTTTTTCCCTTTTGAAATAGGTTTTTTAGCCCTAAAATGACACCAGACTTACTTCATCAAAGATATCCATCATACAGTGGATGGATACAGTAAGATACAGCAATAAATGTTCAAGGTGCATACAGCCTACTGTTTATTAAACTCAGAAAGTTCTTCTGAATTTTATTTTAAATTTCCAGTACTAATTATTCACTACAGAACAGGTGATCATACTCACAAAGTGTCATTATTTAAATAAGAATCAAACAAAAAAGTGTTTTGGAAGGCTCTAAGATAGCAGAGCAGGCTCAACTCTGAAAATCTGCTGCACTACTTAATGTATGATCGAAAGGCATTTGGGGACCTTTCAACCTTCTATTGATTTTTCGGTACTTTGAAGAGTACTAAAACATTTTAAAGCTTTGGTTTAGGTAACCATATATGACTCACAGTATCAACAAAGATAAAAAGTTTTTAGGAGAGCAAACTATTTTTGGGTGACCCTGGAATGCTGTTGTGATAAAAGGAGTTGAAAGGGTGCATTAGACCACTTCAGCAAAAAATATATTTTAAAAATATATCATCAATTTTGTTGTGTCAGTGGTCTTAAAATTATGTCATTGAATGCTAGTATGCAAAAAATACATTGTAGTTGGAATTTGGGCTCTTCCAGAAGGCATTTTAGACAGTTAGGCTCTAACTGTCATTGTTTGCCATTTTGTTTTTTATCATTATTTATCTAAGGGTCCTTAATCTAAGAATTAGATTTTTGCCTTATTGTCACTAGAAAATTGTGAGCTTGTTATTTTTCATAAAGTACACTGCCCTGTAGAGAATCTTAAATGTGTTTGTTTAATGCAAACAGAACAGAGCAGCCTGAATCATTAATTATGAATGAGTAATGTAGCTAATTACCTAATAGAAGCATCTGATGGTGTCATTCACCAAGGAGAAGGAAATTACACTTAAAAAAAGAAAAAAATTCAGTTTCCTATATAACAGTGTCATAACTTAATGAAACATGAAACTTAAATGTGAAAATATGCAAAACCATAGGCTTTTTTTTTCAATGCTTGGTTCTCTTGTTTGTTCACTCATGCATTTTGTTTCTTATGTTTGTGATTTGCTTGGATTTTAGTTTGTTTAATTTCATAGCTTTCCTACATTAAAGTAATTTGCGTGAACTGGGTATTGAGAGTGAACAGTGATTTCGCAAATTAAACTACTCCTCTAATGTAATATTTTTGCTATTTCAATGCGCAGCTGGTAATTTAAGTATTCATGTTAGCAGCTACCACACTATTCTACACAGCTGCCTACCTGGGTCTCCAATTATCTGTTTGAACTGTACTGAATGGTGGTAAACCGAGTTTATTTTAAAAGTTTGAGACAGGTATGAAAGATTTGTTAAACAATATTAACTAAAGCAGTAAGAACAAAGGAGAAATGGATATATTAATTTCTCTTAATACACAGCATTGTGCTAAATTAATCTTGTCAATATTACTGACAAGACCTTTAATTTTCTGACCATTTTAAAATCTTTTTTTTCTTACAAACCTCCTGTTTATTTCCAGCTCATAACTGAAACTTCTGAAGTCCATAGGCTGTGCCTGTCCTGTCGGGCATATGACCAACTGATGATGCTGTTTAATTGGTGGCTTCATAAAATTTGAAAGTGCATGATTACACCAAATCCACAGATTTCCTCATTCTACTATTTTCTTTTAGCGAGGTACATCAAAATTTTGTTCAAGTTGCTTTCTCTCTACATGACTATATAAAGGATCTGAGCATGGGTTTTTTTCCTAAGTAAAAAGAGCTTAAATATATTTTGTTATACTCTTGTGTATATTCTTATTCTCCATTTTTTGTCAGCTGACAGATTGAACCTGGAGATGGATTTGCCAGTGAATGACAGATCAACAAGATCTTTCTGCAACATAGTCAGTGTATTTTACAAGGAAAGTGTATTTATTAGTGTTGTAAATGTGAAAAAATGGAAAAAAATTTGAAATCTAAGAAATCACTGATGTCTCAACTCAAGCTTTTAGAGAAGAAGGAGTAGGAAATACTAAGTTTTCTCCTCTTTTCCTTCCATATATTTGAAGTTACCTGATCTCAGTTCTGTGGTCCAAGTTTTGTTAGTCAGAAATAAAATCCACAACTTCCAATGCTTCAAGGAATTATTGTCCTACTACAGCATAGAAAATAAATATTTTAAGTCCTTTTTCTATGGCGATTTTAAATATTATCTTGTTTTTAGATACCTGTATTTATTAATTTATTTAAAGCAGTGCTGTTGTTTTCGACATACCAGAGTTGGTATTATTATATCTCTCCATTTTCTTTTTTCACAAAGAAATTTTATTTAAAGACGTAGAGATCAATTTAACGTCTGGCAACTGTTGTGCATTTGAAAACACAAACAAAATTTACTTAGGGACCTGCTTACGAAAACAGCAAAACACCATCTGCAGAGTGAAAAAATATTTGATCTTTTGTCCACAGCAAGTTGCATCAGACATTCAGATTCTTTACAGTCTTCAAAAAAAAGAAAGTATTTGAAGAAGTGGCTTTTTTTAAATCTGAGATTTTGAATTGGCAATGAACCAGATGTATCATGGCAATCTTTTATTTTTATTATTTTATTGTGTTGTTTCTTACTACTACAATTAATTTACTGTAGTGTTAAAGTATAATTACTGATAAGCATTTGCAATAGAAGGTCGCTGTTGAACTGTGGCTATGTCTGTAGAGTCCATAGTAACACAAATGTAATGGGAAAGATACATTTTGACTCTTACCTTGCTGCAAAGTGCCAATGGTTACACATTTTCCACTGGTGAAATGTAAGTTCTACATTACATAATGGGGAATAAATAACCCACAAAGCAGAAACCAAGACAGTTGATTTTTGGAAAGCATCAATGACCAATTTACGAAAAAAACATGGGATATTGCATAAAAAAACGTGGTGTACAAGGTCTTAGATGGGTCTTAGATCTACTCCAGTCCCTTCTGTTTTGAAAGGCCAGAACTAAAGGAATGGGCGGTAGAGACTGGCTACTGATGAATGATTATAATAATATAAGGGTATTCTACAACATTTTGGTACTTGTGCTAAAGGAATAACCAATGTCATTAAGCCTAAAACGTCTCCATGAAACTGATCCCTCTCCACATTTCAAAAAGTCCAAGCTAAAAACAACGCAGAAAGACACCAATAGAAACTGCTGGATCCCAGTCAAGTAGTTTATTTCGATTCTATTCCATTACATCAAAGCTCAAATAAGCCAGACAAAATCTGTGCACAGATTTTTGCTAAACACCATCATGTCAGTGTTCAGTCAGAAACAGCTTACTGAAAGATATACCTCTGAGTCTAACACATGGATCTATCTGTAAAATAGACCATAAAGAAGGAAAAAAACCAAAAATAAAAGCTTACACAAAGGACTAGAAGATAAACTAGAATAAAATAACTAGATTTTCTTTTCACACTCTCAGCAATTAAATTATACTTATATACATTCATAACATATGAATGTACATAAATATTGACAAAAATACTTCTAAAATTAGAAGGTGGGAAACCCTAAGACTGGGTAAACTAGTCATCAGATAGGGAAAATTGATGCACAGAATGACAGTTTGCCAATATAATATTGGAATGTATCTGGAAAAACAGAGATAAAGCAAAAGCAGAAAGAAAGAAAAAATAGAAGAGCTTGGAAGACAGATATATTATGTATTTTATTACTCTTGACATTGGGAAATAAATTATATCTTATTTCTTGCTAAAGAGTAAAATAAAGGCTGATTCATTTTCTCACTGTCACTGTATTTCTGAAATAGGACAATAAATTCATGCTTCAATACCAGTCTCATTCTATTAACAGTGTATTTTTACACAGAGTCTGATCTAACAGGAAATTCACTTTAGGACCTCCTCAACATCTCCAAAGGCATCTTGTTTATAATGATTGCTCAGTAAGATTTCTTTGAAAAGTGTGCTTCGCTGGAACAAATAATATTTGCATCTGGTTAAAATATCTGAGTGAATTTTCACAGTGTGACAGCTACGTAGGTGCTTTATAAGACCATGGAACCATCTCGTGCCCAGTCTGTTGACTGATATATTTTTTTCCTTATCTCTTAATAGGCTGTATCACATACAGACACTTTGATTTATGTTATCTCATATCATACATTTCCTTACTTCCAGTTTTAGACTTTTAAAAAAAGCTTAGCATCAGATGCAGCCTTTACCAAGCAGGAAAAAGGATTCTTTTTGACACTTGAACATCCATTCTCCTCTATTCAGAGAAGAATTCAAACAGTATTTCCATCTTAAATAATCCTTGATATTATTACTGGAAGCAGGATCTACCTGAAATATTTCTCTCTCTCTCTCTCTCTATCTCTCTCGATCTTCCTCTTTCTAGTAAAATTTAAAAAAACCCAAAGATATAAGAATTTATTTGTGAACATACACACATATTTTATATACACAGACAATAGTTATTGCTCCTCTTTGCAAATCAATATCTTGGACTTAACATGTAAATTTTCTGTCTAGCCACAGAATCATGCCTTTTTGTTGTTAAATTACTGAGCTGGGTATCTGTAGTCAATCATGTCTCTAAAGAGCTATTGTTATTCAGGAAGCATTTATCATCACACTTAGTGAAATAGGCTGGTTTGTTGTTACTTTGGGATAGAGGGAATTAGATCTATCAATGTTCATATCTGGATATTAAAAATACAAGTGCTCTCATTTTGCTATGAAAGTATAGATAACATCTTTCTTTCCTGATCTCATACTTTTCAGTAATATCTCATTCCTATGGACTGCTCATGTTGCTTTGAGACTGCTAAACATAAAAATTGATAGAAATTGTTACAAATACGTTTTAAAAATCTTTGCATTTCTATTTCTCATTTTCCTGTGAGTCATTAAATCCTTCATTGTTCAAATATAGCAATCATCTATGCCACATTATATTTATTTTAATACATTAGGACTTCTTACTTTGTCTGGTAGAAATCCAGTGTGTATGCTGACTCCTAACAGGCAATATTCAAAAAGGGAAGGAAATTTTTTTTTACTGTACATCTAATGCCACCTGCTTGGCATTGCAAATTGGTGAGTGTCTTCACAGGGGTCTGTCTTACTGAGGTGCCACATGATAATGGTGGCACTTGTTAAAATATCTCACTAAAATATCTTGTGAAATGAGATGCTGTTTAACTAAGATGACCTTTTTCACTATTCTTCATGAATCTAATATTTGTCACCCTACCTGCATTTTGCAGTTTTATTCTTTCTTTTCTTCTGATGATCTACCTCTCAGTGTTGTGATTATTCTCACTTGGGGTATTGTCTCAGATGTTGCAGATTTATAAAAGAAATTCTGAGAATCTGAATGCTCTAAACAATTATTTTGTAAAGTTATATTTTTAAGAGGAGAGAGAGATAGTAGGAATATTCATATGTCTGTCTTTCTGTGACCTCTCTGAAACTGGTAAATCTCAATCAGATCTTCACTGAAGCAGCTAACAACTGTTGAAATTTTTGAGTTTGAATTTACATAAAGATTATCCCCATGATGTAAACAACAAAACCAAACAAACCACAAACTCTCCCCCTAATAAAAAGGTAGCTAGTCCAGTGTTCTTGTTTGAGCTGGGATAGCTCAGTAGGTGGTTGTTGGAGTCAGAAAAAGCTGGGGAGCTTTTCCTGCTCCTGTGGCTGTTTGCTTTACTCCCAGAGCTCCACAAAAAAGGCTTAGCCTGTGAACCAA
>VZRF01006709.1:305518-355032 GCA_013396875.1 Vireo altiloquus
CAAAACAAGATACGTAAAGTTTTCTAACTGGTTGATAATAGATATAAAAGCTACCTGCTTCTGGTAGCCATTGGCCATTCTGTCCTCGTGTTCCTGGAGGTCACAGCACAGTCTGTGCCTCTGAAACTCTGATAAGAACCAGAAATAAACAAGCTCTGAAACAGCAGAAAGAAGCCTCATTTCATCTTTTCGGGACATGGGACACTGAAACAAGGAACACAGCCGGGCCAGATGTCAGGGGAAGAACATCAGCCCCCTGGCAGGTGGTATGCGACTATGTTTTGGATTTGTGACCAAAATTGTGTTGATAACACAACACACCAATGTTTTAGTTCTTACTGAGTTTAACAATGTGTAGGCTGGGGGTGCACAAGAAGTTGGAGAGGACATATCTCGGTCAGCTGACCCTCACTGACCAAAGGGATATCCCAAACCATATGACATTGCACTCAGCAGTAAAAGCTGCAGGGAAGAATGGGAATATTTGAAGTCATGGAATCTGCCTTCCCAAGACACCACTAAGTGTGATGGAACCCAGCTGTCTTAGGAATAGGTGAACATTGACCAGATAATGGGAAACAGCGAGTGGATGGCCTTGTTCTGATTTGTTTATGCACAGCTTTTCTTTACCTCCTAAACTTTTTTATCTCACATCATGACTTTTCACACTTTAATTCTTCCAGTTCTCTCCCATCCCATGGAGGAGAGTGAGTGACCAGCTTTTCATGCTGGGCTGTGTTCTGGGGTTAACCCACAGCACCCAGGTTTCATGCTCTCATCAGCTACCTTCAGCTGGCCCTGGTGTTTGCTAGAATTCTCCTCCACTAGGTGCAACTTGCTAATGGAAAACAAAGATGCCATCCCTTGTTCTTGCCCACCCTGCTCTGTTTGTTCTCCAGGATAGTTTTCTATTGTTTGGTAGAAACAAGTGTCACAGGTTCCACAAACAACGGGTCAATGGTGAGGTGTCCTTTGTGATCATCCTCATCTAGTGAAAATGAGCTGCTGGACTGGCACTTGCTTTCTTCCTCCATGAAACAGAAATGAAAGGAGCAAAATATATAACAGGTCAACTTGAGTTTTTTATGTTCTCCACATAATTTTTTCTCTTGGTTCCAGTACTTCTGTTTCAGTCTCAGAAAGGGGAACAATGTTGTTAGGATTAGTTAGCAGGATTAGTACCCCTGGTGGTTTTACCGGTCTGTGTGACTGCATATGTGTATGTAATATTAAAAATATTTTAGCAACAGTGTTGTAATTACATTAATATTCGTAGGGCTTACTGCTAAGAAAAATGATAGCATTTCTATGGATTTATTTGAAAAGCAATCTGTGAAAAACCCATATACTTTTTTATGAATCTCCGATTATGTTCAAAGCTGCTTTATATAGAAGGGTTTGTTTTATTACCTGTGGGAGCATATATTTCTTGGCTGTTCTCAGATGAAGCTGCCTTTGGAAAAGTATAAACTAGTCATTAAAATTTATTCCTTATTCTTATCTTTAATTTTTTTTCAGGATCAGCCTGCGTGCCCTGAAATTCCTTTTTTACACTCAGACTCTCATAGCTAGCTTATTCTAAAAGCTAGAGACAAAATAATTAGGATTTCTGGGGCTCAGTGTAGAAATAAAGATGAATTGTTTACAAAGAATTGGGAAATTAAAATAAAACCACTGAACTGACTAGTCTCAGTTTTTCATAGGAAGCTCCTGTAATAAAATCACCAGCTATCTAAGAGTCCCTGAAAAGCAAGTAGAACAGATTTTAGTCTTTTTTTTCCAAGCTGTTTTCTTCACATCTCAAGGACAATGATGCATCTGCCAACCTTCCACATACAACCTTTCTTCTGGCATTAAATGTTCTTTTTCTTTCTTGTAAGGAAATAAACAGGGTTCACCTTACCCAGCTCTTTCAGCACAATTAAGAATCAACTTTTTTACAGCAGTGTAATATAAATTATTTTATTAAAATAAATGATTTTTCCAAATAAAAATGAATATCCCATGTTTGCAAGGGAAGCTGGGTCATAACCACATCTCTTGCCCATTCTTAGAAGAGACTTTTCTGTAGCCTGAGGAGGACAGAATTTCAGCCAGCTGCTACAACAGCCCAAACCCAATGGAGCGATGCTGAAGTAGAAGTGATACAGACAGACATTCCTCTTGTTTAAATTGCTTTCATTGCTGGATCTGGTAGATGTGGCATTGGATCTGTCAGGCATGTGCAGGATTATAGCCATGTCTGTGGGATTTCCAGGCATTGGCAATTCATCAGGTCTTTACTTATATGGAATTACTATTTGCCACTTGCTTAGTCCTTAAATGATAATTCTAAAAGAGAAGAAAGAGCTTATTATGGAAGAGGGCCTGTCAAAAATTTGACCTCTTAACTGACCGAATGAAGATTGAATGTAATTTAGTTAACAGAATTAATTAATTGAACAGAAATGTAATTCCTTTTTAAATATGAAATACCTGAAAGAGTGGATATGAGGCCTCAGACTGTAGTTGAATTATAAGGACAGTGTGGTGCACTAAGTCTACAATATTTTGTAGTGGAGGGAAGTGAGTGTTTCTTTTATTTCAATTTAGATGAAAGACCTATAAAGAGTAAAGACCACAGACAAGTGTTCATAACTTTAAGAAAGATAGCATACTTGTGATAGAAATCTTTCTAATAATAAAAGGAACAATCTGCTAAGCTTTAGCAATGAGCCTTTCTGTATTTTCCACTTTTCCCTTTTCGCTCTTCTGTGTTTTTCCTCTTCTAAACGGCAAGAATGCATGACATCAAACGGGTGATGATGTATTTTCTTTGCACCTGAGTGCAAAACAGCTGTCTGTGGTTGGGGTGGAGTAACTGAATGGACAGGGAAATCCAAATAATGATGTAATTAAAGCTACATAGAGAGTACATATATTTAAATTTCTCTGGATTGTTTATGACTCTCAGCCCACAGAAACCAACTGTTCATAAAGACTTTGGTTCTGAAGTGCAGGTGAAAACAGAAAGGATTTTTTGAAGTGATTTCTGAGAGTCAGGGAATCCTAGATATTTTTTATAGTTATATCCAAAATAAAGGCAACTCTGCATTTAGATTGACTATTGCAGTGAAAATCCTATCTTAATATACTTCCTGGCTTTCAGGTTGTTTCTGAATTACTCTCTGCATGTACTCCATGCATGCAAGAATGGTGAAAACAAAAAGTGGCTGGAGAAGTTATTAATGAGGAAATAATCTTGAAATAAAAGTAAAAATCTACTGTTATTTACTAAATACCAGCAGGTAATAAAAAAAAAAGAAAAAAAAGCTAGGCTTCCTAATTTTAAAAATAGAGTTAACTTTCTGTGATAGATCCAGCATTGGTTATTGCAGCTGGCAGCCCAGAGACTTTTTCAATAAGTTTAGTCAGATTTTCCTTCATCTTGGCTTACTTTGTTCACTTAGAATAACTCCAGTGACACCCTTTTGCTTTTTAATGAAGTATGTCAATGTCTTTCTAAAGGTCTAATCCAACCTTTGGGGATAACACCATGAGAAGAAAATGCCTGGTCTACAGACATGTTTAAAAAAGGACATCAACTAGGTCTCAGCTGACGTAGGCATATGTCTGGTGCATTTGTTCTCGTGTGCACAAGCTAATTGTTAAAGTTTTATACACACATTTATCTGCTTACACACAGTGCATCTTGCTGTGTTTGTCAGGAAACAAAGAGAAACTTACTGTACACAAAGTAATCTCACAGCCTGACAGCATTTTTACTCATTGAACTTACTGAAATATGTACAGGCCTTATGTCCTTGTTGAAGAGATTAGGACTTGCCCTAGTCACTTAGTTTAGAAACAAAGCAAAAAAGCAATATGTTCTTGTTTTTTCCTTCTCTAAAAAATTTGTGTTAAGTCATCTGCAGAGGAGCTATCATATCTCCTTCAGCTGCTGCCACTGGTTACATCTAGAGAAAGAGAACCTTTACACTGTGTACAGACACGAGTTGGCAAAACTCCCAGTGATTCTTCTTTATGCTGGGACAGGAATGTTTATGCAGGCATATTAAACCAAAACCTTCCTTGAAAAGACACTCTGCAATATAGTAATGCCATCAGAGAACAGCATGTCATATGGATGCAGCTCCATTGGGTGAACTCTCACTGTTTCTAGGGCTGCCTCCTTTTTCTACTTGCTAGTCTTGTGGGAACTGGAAGAAGAGACAAAAAGTAAAGGCAATGAGAAATAAGATAGGCAAAATGCAAATGTTTAATACCTTTTGAATTATATATTTCATATTTTTCCCTCTCTATATTTAATATCTGATTTTTTCAGCACACAGTATTGTTCTTCTAAAGTGTTTTTCAGTTATGTTTGATTGTATTAATTTCTTTTCATTGCAGATTGAAATGTATAAGAAGTAAAAAATTACAACTACCTATGGATGTACAGTCCGCTTTACACAGACTCTGTGTTTTTCTGGTATTCGAAGGGAATTTCCTATAACTGCTTTTCACAGCTGTTGCCTCTTCTCTTGCCTTTGAGCACCATGAAGAGTTTGTTGCCCTGTTTTTTGCTGCTTTCCCCTAGAAGGTTGTACACATTGATAGGAATCCCCAATCCTCCTTTTCTGGAGGATAGTCTCTAACCCATTTGCTGCACTCAAATTTCTCTTTTGTGTAAGGTAGGTAACACACTATATATGTAATTGAAGGATTTCTTGTTAGTCTAGCTGAAATCTTAGCAGTTCTAATAAAAATATTACTATTAGTCCTGTTGTGGTGTTGTTAGGATTGAGAGTTTTAAGCAAGTACAGTTAAAATTAATATACACAAACTTCTGAGCATACACCTCTTTCTTTTATAATTGCTTTCACTCCTCCCCCAAGTCCTGGGATTGATGGCTTTGGGCTGCCAGTGGGCAAGCCAGCAACATATCAAGTTCTTTGCCGGAAGTTTGATGATGGTGATTTCTTCATCCACGTGTGAGAACCCAGCTGATGTTGTTTCTATGCATTTCTAGCACACTCCATACCTTAGTCTTTCTTCCCTGGTTCACCACCCCATGGTACATCCACATTTGCTATGCATCGTATGTGTTCCACACTTTGTTCTCTTTGCTGTCCCTGATGCTGCTTTTGCTCATCTCCCAGAGCTGCATTTCTTTGCTAACCAGGGAAGTAGCCCCAGTGAGTTTATAGCTCTGGGGCCTCCAGTAGCCTCCTACGATGTCACATTCCAAGCTCCTGCTCCATTCAAGGCTGTGTGTCTGTCCTGGCACACATTGCTCCCTGTGCTGCAGTCAGGGACTGTTGCTCTGCACATAACAAATAATTGTTATCACTAATCATCTCCTGCGAACCCCAGATATAGCAGCAGGTGTTATGCCCCACACCTCTCTGAAGCTAAAGCCACCAACTTGTTTGGCTGCTCCTCCAGGCCAAATCATCACCCCAGGCAGGCCAACACAAGCCCAAAGTCAGAGATGGCCTGAGGCCAGTGTTGTTCAACAAGCCTACGGCCAGATACAATCAGTATTTACTGGGCTACAAGGACTCAAATACTTTTGAAAAATCACTTCTGAAACACCCATAGCTGTAAAAGAGGAAAATTTAAAATTATTTGCTGTTTTTCTTATTTTATGTGGTCTTGTCTTAAAGTTACGTTAATAAACCCAGGTCTTACCTAATAGCAAGGTTTGTAATAAAGTGGAAAAAAGCCTTTCACATCAGAAAGTGACATTTACTTATTGCTTGACTCTGACCTTAGCAGAAACTTGATTGAAATGTTTTGAATATCTCAGTCATGACTTCATTTGTGATGCCATCTTGTTGTTTTTAAGCATGCTTTATTTATTAAACCAAACCCTTGTTTAAACTTGCAAAATACAAAGGGGAGCAGTTCTTTCCCCAGCTATGCTGCGTCATCCTTCATCCTCTGTACTGCTTGAATTGTTAAGTGATAATTCCTTGTGTCTACCCATATTATGTTCTTACCTTTTTAGTTGTTCTTCTGTATTTAGCACATTTTGTCTATTTTTATATCTGCAGTAAGCTAAGTTAAAAAATAAATAAATGCACTATTTTTCTTCTTCTGAAAACTAAAAAGCCTATGAGAAGTCCTCTTCAATTTATATTGTTATGAGTAATTTTCCCTTGGGACTCTGTCTGACATGTTGTAAAGAATTAATGATGCTGGAAATTAAACAAAACTGTTTGGTTTAGATAATCAAGCAAGACAACCATCCTGTAGGAATTATTTCTTTATCTCCTTGGGATTTTTTTCTCAGGGCCAGTGAAATTTTTTGTAACCTGAGGATGGAAGGTCTTACTAGATGAGGAAAGCAAGCGAGCATTGACCTCCAGCACCAGAATGTGTAATGGTGTGAAATTTCCTTGGTACAATGAAGCTAACAAAAAGCTACTGTATCCATTGAAATGGACTAAATCATAGGAAAAATCAACACCTCATTCTGCCTCTAAAATTGTGCCATAGAATCTAAAGGTTTTGAATACCTTTAGAAATCAAAGGAGCATTAACTTCCAAGTGGATCCATGGACATTTCAACCTATTATTTATTCACTGATCTTTATTAAATACATAATCTACATAATAAAACCAATGATGAGCAGTATGCCTTCTTACACCTTTCAAAGACACAGCATAAGGTTATAAAATTAGCTAGTGGAAAGACATGAGTTAGGCACTTGGATTCTGGCTTTGTCCACTTAAATCAGAAATTGGTTCCATGTTTTTTCAGCCTCCTGTGCAGAGTCTGTAACTAAATGACTATCATATCTGTCACTAATCATGTGTCCCTAATTCCCTCTAAAGTGTTCTGTCTCCTGGATCATATTTACTAAATTGTTACGCTGAAGAAAATTGGAATATTTTAATGTAAGATAGTATCTGAAACATTTTGTATTCACTCTGATTTAGGGGTGTTAACTGTAACATTGGCTATTTAACATAAACTTTGGACTAGTATGACATTTTTAGTTCATTTTTTAACATAGTTTAAATTTAAATCACAAGATGTCGAAGATATGCAGCATTTTATAGATTTAGAGGGCTTTGCCTTTGGGCCTGCTGCCATGAAATCCAGTTTTTAACATATCATTTCTTTCAAGTCATGTTTTCTTGTTCATTGCTGTTTTAAAGAGTTGCATTAATCACTAAGCATAACTGTGAAGAGAGGTAATATTGTGCACATAGATAGCATTCTTTCTTCTGTACCTCAAACCTTGTTACTTGTCTTTAGAAACCCAGATCAAATTTCTTTTTCTTTAATAGCTTATGTTTGTCTTTCATTTGTGTCTATGCAGAATTTTTTATTTGGAATTTCTTCTTTGTGAAAATGGATTTTTTTCTAACTTTTGATATAGGAGAAAGCTTCTCTCCATCTATTTCCTCATCTTGTTGAAAAAATTATGGCTGTTTCTCTCTTGTTGTATCAGAATGAAATTTGTTTTCTCTTGGTTTTCGCTATTTCTGATGATAAATTTGTTTAATTCTGCTGACTTATAGAGAATACTTTGACTAGGAAGTATTTTAGGTAAATGAAGCAATTCTCTGGAAGAGCCAGACTGGTTCTCTGGGAGAGCTATGTCCCTACATACACCTGTAGAGCTGCTGTGTTGTTTGAGGCTTTTTCCCAGCAAGACAGACTGTTTCAATTTTACCTATACCAAAATTTTCATTTGTAGGATTTTGCCGTCTGATATAGAGGAGTTTTCTGTGAATAACATTTTCTCCCCTGGGTGTCAGACACTGCGTGACCTTCACTGAAACTAATCTGCAGTGAAAGGGTTGTAAAAATGTAGAGAATAAATGGAGGAATAACAACTATGTTAGAATAGGTTTCCTGAGAGAAGAAAAACGAACACAGTTACTTGTGGGAAATTGTAAGGCATATCTTAATTTTATATTTAATGCCCTTTTATATGGAAAAACTTGATCAATAACTTTAAAGTGTTTGTGTTACAATGACATTCACCTAGTATTTTCAGGTAGGAAACAATTATTTCCCATGTGGGAAGAGACGTATTTCCCTTCTTTCTTCTTAAGGCAGAAAGATTACAGGGAGCAGAAGACAGGGAATTTCCTCACTTCTACATCCAAATACAGAAATAAACCAATGAGAATTCTTTGTTGGGGCAATAGAATTCATGTCTGTGTACATGCTATATTATGCCTGATTTTTGTGGCTAATTGCAATGGTCATTTGAGAAGACATTGGGATTAGACTGATTAATATCAGTGTTCATAAATGTATTTTAATTTTGGGATAAAACTGCATGAAATCTTACAGCAAAATGGTCTGCTAAAAATTACAGAATGTGCAATATATAATCAGACACTTTTGGGCTTCTTTCACATTCCTAAATATTTCATAGAAGTAAGATAGATACTATTCTGTATAAAAGAAATCCGAAGGGATGTTAGAAGACAGAGTAACGTGCTACAAGCATGTATGGGGCTGCTTCTGTAAATCTATACCAAGCCATGTGCCTGTGTTTTCTTTCTCATTGGGCTGATGTTACACAGATAGGCTGAATAGACTCTACTGGAAGCAGGAACAGGTATCCAGGGAAAGGTCATATGGGGATATTTGTCATTTTTGCTGTTCAAACGGTTCAAATAATTCCACAATGTAGGCCCACATTACACTGGATCCTTTAGGAAGTACCGTTTTAGTTTCAGGTCAAGATTATGGTCTAGGGAAAGCATTCCCATTTAACATTCATCCTGAGACATTTAATGACTGTTTTTAGACTGCAGCATAGTATTCACCTTGATTTATGATAATCATATCTAACATTGCAAGGAGACATTTCATGAGTTGTCTTACAATTAAGCATTCAAATTTTCATAATTTTTATTTGGAATGTTGCTGAGTTGATTATATTATATTATGGAAAAATACATGGGAACTCAGAAAAAAAAGGAATACAAAACTTATTGTGATCCATCTATATGCTAATTTTTTTCCTATCAGAAACTTAAAACTAGAATGACACGTTAATGTTCATGACTATCTGAATAATTTCGTGTTTATTTTAATACCAGTTATTGAACGTATGTTTTGGGAAAAATGCCAGTTTTGAATATGAGAGATAATAGAATTATATCTCTACTTCCATATTGGACAAAAATTTTGATGAGTTGTAAACGGAAAATGGAAGAAGAGGGGTCTTAAATGTCAAGAACAATAAAGATTTACTATTTGCTAATTGTAAGTCAATACTTACAAGAAATCTTTCTACCTAGAACAAAGTGGTTTTGTGTCCTGAATTCTTAAGGAGGAGAAATTAAGTTCCACTGACATGTGTTGGGCCTGAGCAGGAATCACACGGAACAGACACACATCCTGCTCAGACCATGAAGCTTCTAAATAAGAAGCTACTTATGAAGAAGCAGCCTCTGAAGGAGAATAGGATAGTGAGTGGCAGAAGCAGGTGATATTGTAGTTACTGAGTCACTCTGTCCTCAGCCAAAAATGCAGTTTGGCAGTGGGTGAAACTCCTGAGGCAGCAGTGCCAGAGCCACTTCTGAAACATGTTGGTCCTTTTTCTCAGGTACTGTGCTGGCAAAGTCAAATAAAATACTTTGGTTTGGTGAAACCAACAGAAATTTGTAAAAAAATGCATGACACTGATAGATTCTAATCCCACACCCAGTCTTGTTCCTACCTAAGGAGGTATAATTAGGTCAGAAACTGACTTATAAAGATAAGAAGAGCGCGCGCAGTAATTAAATCAAAAGCAGTTTGGAGGAATTTTATACAGTAACTTGTGCAGGATTTGACATTTAAAACCCTTGAAGTCTAAATTTAATACAAAATATATGCATAGGTATTTTATATACCTTTCTTGGAAGCAGCATCATTCTCTGTATGAAGTAGTACAGAGAAGAAGGAAAAGATGTCCTGTTTCACTAGTCTGTAAGCTGATTGCTGGGTGACCCACACTGTTGAGGAGGTAATGCTGTTGTATCTGTCGTCCCAATTTGGAAAAGTGCTAGGACCTCAGATAGAAGGATCTCTAATGAAAACCCAGTAAGACATGCAATCAAAACAGGAATTTTAAAAAGTGTATTTCGTGTGAATGTGAACTTTCTGAGTGTTGTTTAAAATGTTAAATATACAAGGGAAGTGGTAGGGAATGGATTTCAGTGTCACTTTTTTTGTTTGTTTTGGTATAATGTTTCAAATATTTTGAATGTGGTTTTGTTTTTCAGTGGAACTGAAAAAGACTTAGTGAGTTTGATACTCATGAAGAATCTGAAACTTAAGGAAATTTAAAATTTCATCCAAGATGTTATTTATACAATAACCTCTTAGTCCGCATTAGTTCCTTACAAATAAAGTGCATTTCTGCACTGCAACAAGCTGAAGCAACTATTATTGAAAGTGTACCTGCTTTTTCTGGCTTATACTATATGTGTGTAAGATGTACAACTTTTTGCTCATTTCATGAAGCTTTACATGTTTTTTGCACTCTTAAGTAAAGAAGATTTAATATTTCAGAGCAATTGATGATGACTTTTTCAATTCTGTTACCTGAATTGCAGGGCACTTGCAGCTCAACTGTGACGAAGGTAATTTTCTCTTCTAAACACTCTATGCTTCCTAACATATAATTCAGGTTACATTGAAATTTGCTGCATTTTGTTAAAGGGTTTGTGAATGAATACTGTTATTAGCTGACTAAGGAGTTAGTAAGGTGTGTAATAGCTTCTCTGTCCTCCTCAGGAGCAAAGAACAAACACACACTTCTTTGAGTTTTGCATACTGAATTTCAGTTCTAACACCTGTGGCTTGAACTGAAGCTTAATTCGAGTTCTGAACAGCTTTCACCACAGGGTGCTAGCTGAGCTAGTACATACACCCCAGCACCCCCAGCACACTGGGGGTTATCTGAAAAGAGATTTCACTGATTCACTATTTCCAGGGAATTTAATCTGAGCAGAAGCATGCAGAGCATTCAGAAAAGTCCCAACAGTAACAATCAAGTAGAATTGTCTTTATTTAACAATCCACAATGAAAGATCTTAGCTTTTGGCTTTGTAATGCACATTCTGTATGCCTTGTGAATTTTCACACAGAATCACACTGACTCTGGAACTGCTGAGAGAGGTATTGAATGTGTAGCATGAAACAGCAGTAAGTCAGAAGTCAGCAACAGTCAAGGCTCAGCCATTCATGATCCAAGAGGAAATTACAAGTCAACCCACTAAACATTACCAATCTAAAGGTAGGCTTTATTCAATCCAGAACAGGATGCCTCTAGGTTTGCCTAGTCATAACATGATTTTTGCTTTCCTTATAAACTCTGCCATACCGATGCCTTAGCTGATCTTCATTTGAGGTGACAAGCATCAGTGTTACTTCAGGTCACTGTAGTTTAGATTTTGTGGATCTTTGAAAATCTGAGTCTCAATTCAGTCAACAATGTTTGACGTATGTTCATCCCTAATGAAATCAAAATTGAGTTGACCTGATATAGACTGACTCTAAATGAATAAGAAGCACAAATGTTTGGAATGAGATATAATTATTGCCAAAAAAAGATGGGAAATCTCACTTTTAATTCTATCTGCATGCATTTTGTAGAGCCAAAAGTTAATGAAACAGCAGATATATAGATGTGGACTTTTGAGGTAATTAACGGGTCAGTGGTTGTTCTACTACTACTGATGTAGTTCATTGAATTAGCAAGACCAGCATCTCACAACAACTGTAAATTTTTAAAATTTGTCTGTGGTTTTCAAAGACATGATACATGATGACATCAATTCCAAAGAGTGTTCATGAACTTCAGTAAGTGTCTCATCTATTTTAAGAATGAGACTGTCATTAAATAATAAATGAAATTATTATAATTAAATAATTTATCTCTAACTGATAAGATACTGAAATGTTCTCATTCTCCAACAACTAATTTAAATATCTAATCCATAAACAAACAATAAAAGTAAGAAGGGAAGTCTTATTTGTAACTTGGGCAATGAAAGATAATAAATCCATGTTTCCTGAAAGAAAAAAAGGATTTTTGTTTTTCATGTATCTTGGCACTGAATTTGCTCTCTTTTTGCATAGATGGGTGATTAATTAAATTGATGTATACAAAATCATATAGGAAATTTAGTTACAATAAAGTATGACTTCTAAAGGACATAGTGAAACAATCTCAGAAGTCAGATTTTGCTTATGTTTTAATAACGAGGAAAAAACAAGCGCAAAGTTTGTAAAAGTATAATTGACATTTTTCATAGGGTTTAAATAATTAAAATTGTCATATTTTCTTTCTCACAAGAAACGAAAAATCAGTGTAAATCTTCTTGAGTACTCGATCTAAACAAATGTAAGTGGAAAAGTTTAGATAGCCAGCTCCAAAGGCACGGTTTTCTGTTTTGAGTATTAACAGCCTTTGACGGGTATAAGTTTTGTTGTATAGAGTGGGTTCATATAAAGCTAAATTCTTCTGCATTGAACTCCTTCAAATTGGAGGTGAATTCATAACATTAATAGAAGCTGTACATGGAGCTACCATGTGCAGAGGTTGCCAGAGTATGCTAAGACAGATAACTTACTGTTTCTGATGAGAAATTGTAGGAAAATTATCTTAATGTCCATTATATTTTTCCAGGTTTCAATTTGTTCATTCTTTCAAGTGGCTATGGTTTTGAAAGCTTTTTGTTTTTTTTTTTTCTTTTTGATGTGTACTTGGAAAATTTCCTTGTCACCTTTTCATTGTTTTGTGTGTTAAGTTATATTTTAGTATTACATCATTGGAGACTGTGGATTGTTGAAGACCTAGCGACTTAATTTATTTTCTTCTGGCTTGCATATTGACTCTGAGCTCTTGCAAGGTGGAGCTGACTTATGTCTTCATTGCAATGACTTTCTGTAATCTTCTTAAAAATATGAAAGTGAAGTATGTGGATTTTCACATGAATAGATTTGTTGCAGAGCAGGTGCTAGAATATGTGATACAATGGCAAAAGTTGTATTCAGATCTTGGCCAGATCTCAGTAAAGAGAAAGGTGCAAAACACACAATTTGAACAGGAAAGATCACTCACGTGGGAGTTTTGGGAACATTTAAATGCTCAGAGGCCGTGCTTCAGACAGAGAAATGAGCAGAAAGCTATCCAACAGAGGAGCTACAGAGAAATAGCCAGTGGTCCTAGGGTGGCTCTTGTCAGCTTGATTGAACAGCATAATTGATTGTGTGGATTTAGAGGTTTTTTCTTACATAAACAGAGCTTATGTGAAATTTGTATCATCACCTATGTAAGTAAAGCTGAAGGGTTTTTTATCTAATTAAGACTAATGTTTGGGGTTTTTAAATAATTTACATTTGGGATAGTGTTTGATTTCCTGAAGCCACCTCTTGGTAGGCAGGTAGGCTAGATTATGTGCAGATGTCTCCTCCAGACGTAATTATACTGTGAAACAGAAATACTTGCCTTTGCCATAAGGAATCTGAAAATTTGAATTTCTTTTAAATTTCTGACTTTGAGTATCTAGTATACAGTTTATAGTTCCATATATCTAGTATATTTTATAGTTCCATGTATCCATGTTAATCTTCACATTCATAAAAAATTGTTTAGGAAAAAAGGCAAGGTGTTATGATTGTGTCTTTGATATTTTTCAAGGTTTTTGGTAACTAGAACAAACTGGATTCAAACCGTTTCACAATACCAAAAATAACACAGATGTTTCAAAACTGAGCTTCACAAAAAGATAAATATTGCTTAAAGATTCTTTCTTTACATTCAGAATTGTATTTCATTGGTTTATATATTCATTATTTTTGACAAAATTAAAGACATTGCAGACCATTAAATACTTTAAGTACAAGTATTTCTTTTACCATTCAACTTGAGAAATTTTTTGTGATACTCACATAGAAGTCAGAATCTAATTTTAAATAAAAGGACCAACACAATTTCTAAGGTTCTGTTTCTTTCTAGGACTGGGTTCCTGTACTGAGGAGAATGATAATTACAACAGATTTGAGACAACTGTAGCTTGTTTGCTTGTTTGGAGAGGGTTTTTTTATAATTGTGTAAAGAAAAAATATGCCAAGAGAAGTAAAAGCATTTGCAGTTACAAGTGGTGTAAAGCCCTGAAGCTTGCTAGTTTTCCAGAGGGCAGCCTAAGCAGGACTTGAATGCAGGTTTTTTTGTGGCCAATTGTGCGACAACTCTCTTGATCCCCTTTGTAATAATGTTTGACTATATTGCTCTGTTTCCAGCAGACTGCACTAAAAATGTTTTAAAGAGATCCATTGTTCCATTAGTTCCATTTGACAGAAATAATTTTGTAATCGAAGTGGATATACTGTAGAAGTTCAAGGACAGGATATGAAGATTTCAATTATTTAATTGATGTATCAACCTACTTTACATATATCTACTGTACAGATGTTTGATTTCCAGAGTATTATTTCCACTTTCTTTTGTCAATCAGTGCTTTCATTGAGAAAATCATCTACACCCACAAGATGATTTACAAATGACTCATTTATTTGTTTCTCAAAGATATTATTTGCAACTTTTGGCTCCCAACAGTGAGTCACTTCTTCATGTTTCTCAAAGGCTCAGTTTTCAACTTTCAGTTCTGCCAACCAAATTATCTGCTGTATTTCAGAAGATCATTCAACATGGCTCATACTTTCTTAAAATTCTGAATTACTCTTGGGATCACAGTATATTAATAATTTTGTGTTTTCAGATGTATTTATTGAGTTTTTCCTACTAACTAATTTAAATGGATAACTCTTCAGAAAAGAAAATTCTTATAAAAAAAGAAAGATACTGGCCAACTAAAGACTGAAAATTAAATTCTATTAAATAGTGTCTTTGAGCTTTGAAATCAAACCACTATAAAATATTCTTATATATTATTCTTATATGGCTCCATTTTTTTTACTTGCTTAGGATTTCAATTTCTCAGAGATCACACTCCATATTCTGATTGCCACTAGATCTCTTTTAGGCTTTAAAAATGCTCAAACGTAACCATAGAATCTTGTATATCAAGGACTCTCATCTTTTAAATATAGACAAGGACGTGTGCCTCTTATTAGTCTTTTGAATTCTGAAACATGTTTCGTTAGTGTTTACTGGAGCTTCACTATTAAAAAGAGGCAATTGTTTTGACCCAAAGACAAAAACCCCAAAAACCAGCTCTAGACTCTAATTTCAACCTGTATTAATGTCTTTCTGGTGACTCTACCATAACAGTGGAAAAAAAAAAAAAAAAAAAAAGTGCTGATTTATGAAACAATTCTTTACGACAGAATAGTTACATTTGGGTAACATGAGGGTGTCTTGATGTTCTATATTTTTAGTGTAACATAACACCAAAATTTGTTGCTTTCTCCTGGTATTTCCAGTATAAAAAGTCAGCATAACGTGAGTCTGAGTAAGGTGGATCAGGTATCATGAGAGTTAGTGTAGAAATAAACAATCCTATTAAAGAGAAGCCCTATAAAGAGCAACAGGTTGCAGAAATTGACCTGTTTTATGCATTGTAAATGTATCCCAAACAATAATTGTCTCACTTCCTAGAAATTTTGTAAAAAATTCATACAAAATATTTTTTTACTTTGACACATTTTACGGAATTACTGAAAACCACTGNATGGTCCCCATTATTGCTCAAAAATTATATTTTGTCCTAACTGGACTATGTTATTTTATATATATATTTTGTATATATTATTATTGTCATACAATACTTGAGACACATAAAGTATCTTTATGCTTTGTTTGAACTGTAGATAAAATTTGCCCTGCTAAATAGTCTGTTAATTCACTTACAAATTTAAACGGATGGAGGCCATATTATTGCATGCAGATTCATACAATATTGCTTTACTCAGATAGGACACCCACATGGCATAGGAGTCCTTTATGGCTCCATTCTGATGAGTTGAAAGCAGAAGGAAAACAGGTATAGTGGATAAATCATTATCGTTTGCATGTTGCCCTGAAACATCTTAATCAAAGTTGCAATTATTTTATTTTTGGGACTCTAATTTAATTCAAATTTCAGATTATACTTGCTTAAAGATTAGCTTTTAAGGCACTGTCTTTAAAAAGAAACAACACCGTTTATTTCGAGAACTGAGGTTCTCTTGAAATGCTTCTGATTACTTAGGCAATTGTATCTTTATTTTTGAAACCTGACTGAAGAGTTAATATCGAAGTTGTTAAATAACATTTCCTGAAATGTGTGTTTGAAAGACTATGCAAGTAAACAAAACATAAATACACCAGAAGCGTTAATAGGAAGATTCCTTTTCTGCTGATTAGGTGAGATGCAGTGTCTTGGAAGAAATTCTTCGTAAGGCACTTTGGCAGCTGTGACAGTTTTTAGTGTATAGAAGGACCACAGCAGTACAATTGTTCTGTGAGACTTTGACTGTGTTTCTTCCTTTTTCTATCATTTTTTTAACTTAAGAATATGTTGTTCAATTTTATTTAACCTAAACCCTGAAAACTGGAGATATGCTGCGTTTCCACATGCACAGCCTGTGGGGTTTCTGGAGAAATAACAAGCTCACTGGCTGATTTGGCTGACTGGTTGATACAAGGTGAAGTTCACCCCGAATCCATTTTTACCCGATATCTTACCAGGCTTTTCAGCTCTGTATTCTCTGCCTCACTCCCAGAACAAAGGTGTCACTCCCAAGCACTGAACTTACCTCTTGCAAGAAATATGCTATTTTTTAATTGTTATAACTAGGGTTATAATGCACTAAAAATAGTTTTCTTGTAGTCTTATGAAACACTGTGGATTACGTGTAAGCAACAGCAATAGTGAGCCACATCGAGATACCCACTGAATCAAAAGCTAGTTTTAGTTTCCCTATGCAGTGAACAAAAAATAGGAATTATTAAATTAGGTCATTTCTAGTATGACTGTTAAGATTATATTTGAATAGACTGAACTCATCACTGGGTTTTCAGGCATGGAAAGGTCAAACGAAAAAGGTATGGTGCATAAATATATAAATGTTTCTTCCTACAGGACTATCTGCTCTACTGGTCCAAGGAAATAGAGTAGGGCAACCCTTTAATTAGTGCCACTGCACATTTAGTTCATGCAACCACTCATATTATACTGCATGGGAAAAAAATCCTTCTTATTCTGCTTTGATTCAGAGGAAACTCTGAAGGCACAGAATTTAGAAATTTTTGATTCCACACCAAACACAGTAAGCCTGGTTGTTGTTATTTTTGAAATACATTTTTGATTTCTGACAGTTTAATGAAAAATAAGTTTTCCTTCAGTGTTTTCTGCAGAGTTCAAATATCCCCAAAGTGAAAAACACATTTTTATCCTCATAGCAATATCGGTTACTCTATTTTCTTATTCTGCTTGAAAAAATGTGAAAGTGCTTTCTATTTAAAATTCTAGGTACAATTTCTAATTATTCAGTGGTCACAAAATTAATCAATATTTTAATTTTAATTAAAATTTTAAAAGCTATTAGTCACATTAGCAAAGTGGCAGATTTGCTCTTTTCCTCAATACTCTTCCAGTTTTGTGTAAGATTCCATTAAACAAAAACAGTAGAGAGGATTGCCATTTGCCTAGATATTTCCATTTAAAAAAAGAAGTGTTTAATATCAGCAAAGATTTCGAATGTTCTCAAAAAAAAAAGCATTTCTAATGACATATATAAATCTGAGTAGTTTAGTCTATGTGGTGTATCAAAGCATTTTATGAACCTTTGAAAATAAAACCGTATCAATTGAGATGAAAGAAGGAAGTAGTAGAAGAATGTTTAAATGCGCATATGCTGTTTTTAAAAAAGACAGAATGACATCAAAAGAACATGCAAAGATAACACCTTTTTCTCCACATACTTAAAACCTTTGTTGCTAACTGAGTTTTTAAATGAAAAAGCTAGAGAAAAAAAAAATTGAAAAAATTCAAAGCAGTTTCAGACCTTACCCTGTTTTTTTTTTAACTTCTTGTCTTTCTAACCCCGAATTCATTTTCCTCTCTCTTCACTCCATCTACTTCAAGCTGCTTTAAATTTAAGTTGGAATCCCTAGCTAACATTTAGAGTTAAGAACACATTTAGCAATAATGAGTTCTGTAAAATTGTATGAACTAATGGACACCTTAATGTCTCACATTCTATTTTGAGAAGTACTGAATTTACCTCTCAGTTAACAGCTTTAGATTGCAGCAGCAGGCACCATCAATGGCATGAAATACAAGAATTCCAAATGGTGTCTGGTGCACCTGGGGCAGACTAACCCCGAGAATGAGTATAAATGGGTAGAGGAATGGCTGGAGAGCAGCCCTGCCAAGAGGGATCTGGGGGTGCTGGTTGGCAGCAGCTCAGTGTGAGTCAGCAGGGAGTGCCCTGGAACCCAGAGGGCAAAACCCCATCCTGGGGTGCACCAGGCACAGCACGACCAGACAACCAACAGAGGTGACCATCCTGCTGCATTCAGCCTTGGGGTCCTCACCCTCAGGGCTGGGTGCAGATCTGGGGCCCACACGTCAGGAATGTGAAGGTCCTTGGATATGTCCAAGGAAGGTACAGGCTGGTGACAGGGCTGGAAGGCATGTCCTGGGAGGAGGACCCAAGGACTTTGGGTCTATCTATCTTGGAGAGGAGTCTGAGGAGTGACCTCGATGCTCTCTACAGCTTCATGAGGATGAAAAGTGGCAAGGGAGGGGCTGAGCTCTTCTCCCTGGTATCCACCAGGGTAGGATGTGCAGGAATGGTTCAAATCTGGCCAGGGAAGGTTTAGACTGGACATTAGAAAGCATTTCTTTACTGAGAGGGTGGTCAAACACAAGATTATGTTTCCTAAAGAGGTGGTTCATTCCCTGAGCTTGACATCATTTTGGAGGCGCTTGGACAAATAATTTTCTTAATAATTTTCATTGATTTTTGATCAACCCTGGAAGTGCCCAGGCAGTTGGACTGGATGATTGTTGCAGGTCCCTTCCAAATGAAATATTCTTTTTGATTGTATTATATTCTGTATTTGCACTTTTGAAAAGCTGCACTCTAATTCATGACCATAGGACGGTATGTGTTAGATTGCAGTCTGTGGGCTCATAAATGTGCCTTTCAAAACATTTGAGAGTTTACAGATGGAATGCTCATAGAGCATGAATTCAAATATGCCCACATAAAAAATCAAGAGAAATAATTCCAACGTAAAAATAAAATTTAATCGGAAATATCCAAATATTTTATAACTGTCAGTTGCTGAAGCATTGAAGCATTATGTGGAATGAAAATATTTTAAATTTCTTCTCATATGATCTTGACAGATCAATCTGTAGTCCGTTGGGCATCAGGGCTTTCTGTCTGTCAGATATTACACGGTAAGTAACCTAAAAAAATCCTCATTTGTTTCTCATGTTGATAACCTCTTTTACAGCAGTTGCAGAGGGCATGGTGAGTAGTGCAAAGCTTGATATTTGTCTGTACTTGATCTTTAGGCCACAGATGTTACATTTTCCTGACTTTAATGCAGGCAGATACCACATAAAATCTGCTTTTTCATTTACTGACTTGCTAGTTTCCTCACAGCTCGTGCCCAAATGTTTTATGTAAGTGTTTTGGAAGTGCCCAATGCAAATTCCTCTAGACCTGTCTCATGGACAAGCTCTCAACAGGATAAGAAAGGAGAAGGCTGGAAGATGGTAAGTATTCCTGCTGTCATCCCTTTTATGAGCAGCTTTCAGCATTCAAAGGTACTTTCTTCTTGAAAGAAAGTAAATGTTCTACCTGCTAAGCAACTCAGGCTGCATAAAGCCATTCCAGATTTGGTAGAAACCAGCCTCTGAATTTGATTTTTTTTTGTATGTTATTGCTGTCACCCGTAGGTTCAAAAGTGACTGGCCTTCAAAAAAGTCATAATCAGATCTTATTAATCTGAAGCAGCTGATTCACTTCTTTCAGATTTATTCATCCATTTACTAGAACACCAAACACAGCTAAATCTTTCTTTATCAAGAGATGTTTAACCTCCAGGAAAGAGTTTTCCCCCCTTTGTAAAACTTGCATTATAATTAAACCCTAAAACTTATTAACAATATTGTTTGTTTAGATCATAGATGGGTTTTTACTCTACCAATGTGAAATAGCTTTATTTGTTAATTGCTGGCTGATTTAAATATATTCAACTTGTACCACATATGCTCATGCTGAAACCTTCAAAAATATGTACTTAGTCATGAAAAGCCTAGAAAATTCAGTTTTCCACAGCAGTTGCTTTGGGTCCCTATGATTACTTGATACTAGATGGATGTAAACTCATTTCTTTCTTGGTTTTTGCATAAGAACTAGGTCTCATTGTCTCTTCAGTTCTTGTTTATTAGGCTTCCAAAAAACATGGGGTGTTAAACTCAATTATCTTCCAATTCACTAAATGAAAAATAGTGTTTTATGTTTAGAACCGTTAGGGAGAATTGCAATTTACCCACCTGGGAAGAAGAATAATGTTTTTATAGATATTTTGAAACAGATTTAATAATAGAAGTGCATTCTTTCTCTTTAAGCACTTACAGTGAAAGTGTCTTTGCAAACTCTGAGTTGATCTCAGTATTTATTTCTACCTACTGTTAGAAGGGTTTTTTTGGTTTATCAAACCATGGGGGTTTTTTGTTTGTTTGTTTGTTTGTTTTTGTTTGTTTGTTTGTTTGTTTGTTTGTTTGTTTGTTTGTTTTTTAATTAGGAATTTAACTAACTCCATGTTCCCATTTTCCCAGTAGGGAACGTCCAAATCTTTCGATGTACTGTATTTTCTAGATATATTTTATTCCATATAGCTCTTCTCTGGACTCTTCTCAGCTTTTCTAGATATTTTAGAAATGTGGTGGCAGAAATAGTCATATTTCTGAACCAGCTGCCATGTAACTAGTGCCAAGCAGGCTGGTAGTTCTGCTGGGAGTTGTTGCTTCATTCCGTTTTTGGCAGGTAATTTGGTGGAATGTGGTAGTGATGTTAACTGCAAATTTCTTTCCCCATCCTCTACTCCTATGTTACTGTATTTTAGCCAGACTACTCAGTAATTTCTTTTATTTTCCTCAGGTTGTATTTTTGTTTGTTTGTATGTTTGTTGGCTTTTATTTAGTGCTTTGTTTTCTGTTGTTTATTTTTTCTTTTCGAGTTTCAGTTTTGGCTGGGCAGAGGATCAGAAGACTTATCACTAATATTAATAAAAGTGAAACTTTAAAATTTTAATCTGGTTTTCAAAGGGTAGACACTCTTTCTTTCCCAGTACAGTATAAACATTTGAAAGTTACATTTCGTCCTTATTAGGACTGTTACCATTTGTCATGGAGCTACCAATAACTGCTCTGTGAGCAATTTCGTCCCCATTTCCCTCAGTTTGCATATTTAGGTGGTTTTTTATTCTTTTTTCACTGTTTCTAAAACTGGAAAATTCAGTAAACTGCTAAAATTTTGAAAAATAATTCCTAGTGAGGTAGAGGTTACCCTAGCTAATTTCTTCTACACTCTGCTGTTAATTCTATTAAGATTGGTTCCACTCATCCCTTGAATTAACTGAAACAACTTCGGTTGTTTTTCTAAACTATTCTGATTTTATATTCCTTTATAAATGGTGGGAGGAAGGTTTACACACAAAACTAGAGATGTCAATTTTTTTCCTGTGTCATTTATGAATTGGTTTTTAGATCAGTAAAGGGCTTTTCAACTACATTTTATCAGCACACAAAACAAGTAGCATGATCATTTAACCTGTTAGCAAGCAATGGCTTGTAAAGCCTTTCCCAGAAATGTTTCTCCCCTTTTTTTCACATCTGCCCTTTTTCTGTCCTCAAGTAGCTTATAAGTGACAATTTTGACTCTTTAATAAACCACAGGAATAGATACACTACAAAAGCAGAAACTTTCATCTAAAATTTGGACATTTTCTTATCTTTCAGCTGTACACATCTACCTAGAGACTTCTAGGACTCTCACTGTATCTTCAGTTTTATAACACTGATGTCTTTGCCTGAGGAATGATAACAGAAATATATCTGGCTTTAATTTTGTGATGGGAAAAATGATCAAATTCAGATAATGTTGTTTAGAGCACCCTCTATTTTGTGTTTGGCCACTGAGGAAAATGGCCAACCTCCCTCAACACAACAAAACTAATAAAAGGATAAGTATCATGCTCAAAAATTCTAATGGATAGAAATTAATTTTTTTTCCTGTGCTCATTCAGCCTGCTGTGAACCCAGGTAAAATATTTCATTAATTTCTAATGTTTCAGCACAATATTAGTTATTTTCTTACTTTTTCTTTTCTTATTATTATTGCTTAATTTCTTTTATTGTGGGTTTTTTTGCTTTGATTTTTTTAATTCATTAACTGAATCTACCTCTATAGATAAATTTTTTTTTCATTGAAAGAATGTATAAGCAATTTATGAAGAACGATAGAAAATCTTTAGGAAAATATACATTTTCTTCATAAATACAGCCATCTTATTTTCTATGAAGCCTTCTCATTGACAAGGTAAATATATTTCATATTAACTGTCTTTACTGTTCAGATTGCTATAATTTCAAGTGGGGTTTAAGTGATCTTCACAAGGAAGGTAACCTAACCTACCTTTTTACCTTTTGTCTAGAATGTCCTAGCTGTGGGAGCTATAGTTATACATAAGAAGAGAAAATGGTAGTGTGTGGTTTTTAGAAGACAGATTTCATGCTTTTATCTTGTCAGGCACTTTGGATTAGATCCCATTTGGGACTTTGGGGACACACGCGAAGGATTTCCAAATTTAGCTTCAGAAGTTATTTGACTCCAGGGTAAAACCCAGGACTCTGAGTGAAAAGCCTGGGATTTTTTTAATATGGAACTCTACAAAGAATTAGCCACTTCAGAATAAGAGCCAAACTATATTTAAAAAAAAAAAAAAGAAAGAAAGAAAGTTTACGGGTAGTGTGACTTAAAAGTTTAATTCAACTAGTAAACATGGGCATGCTTGTATTTTTTCTCTAGATAAAGATCTAGGTGGTTGTAATCACTCCTAAATTTCAAAAATAAAAATTTTAAAAATCTCATAGTGCTGTTTAGGCAAAAAAGGTCAGTGGCAGGAAGGCCCAGACTCTTTCTTACATTTTCTCTCAAAGTAGTCTCTACATCTTACACCAAATGTCCAAGAAGCCAGAGGAAAGCACATGGAATCAAAGGTTTGTTTTATTTTGTGGAACATGGAAAAAGTTCACTGCCAACATCATAAAATCATTTACCTGAGGAATTCTGTGGTCTTGATTCTTGGTTATCCTATAGATTATTCTTCCTTTGATTTTTTAGATCTTATTCATTCCTTTTATGAAGAAGAGAAAATGGGTCTTCTAGGTGAGATACTGGATGATTCCTCCTACTCTTTCCACTGTGGGGGCCAGGTGAATGAATGCACATGAGGAAAGTGTGCTGCTTTGAAGAGAAAATTGAGACCTATGCTGTGGCTTCTTGTTGTGTCGACTGTGGTAAATTGGATGATGAGAAAATATATAAGTATTATTATTGACATTAAAAATAAACTGGAGGAGATGTGATTTCTGAACAGAAAGAGAATCAAGATTGTCATAGGCAGAGAGGAAAACCCTGTTCATACAAAAAGCCGAGTAATTTAATAGCAAACGTGTAGGTTGAAAGAATTATCTGATTCTAGTGATTTGTGAACTGAATAGGATACTGGATATCAGAATTTTCTGGCTATAAAATATATGCCCAAAATACTCATTTGAAACTCATAAAAGTACAGTCTGAACCACAATAAACATGGAGAGGAGCTATTAAAAAAAAATCACTCACTTGAAAGTGGCGAGCATTAAATTAGGCTCCTGAATATTTCTTTGTGTGAAATACTGTGGCATTGTGTGATACATTTTTGGATCCATGGAAATTCCATCCACCTGCCAAATTGAAGTAGCATCATGAAAAAACAACATAGAAATGTACCCCCTGCATAACATGCAAAACAATCTGAAGAACTAGGGCTGCTCTGGGGCAAATCTCTCCATCTGATCTCAACGGGATAAAGTGGAAAGAATGCATTCATGTTTTATGCAACATCTGTAAGAAAGGAAAAGGTCTTCCTATCAGAAGAATGCCATCAGACAAACCCTGATTTCTTTTCCCTGCTTTAAAAATGGTATCCAATTTATATTTGGAAATGCTCTGTAGATTCAACATCAGAATTCTAGGGGGTCACAACAGACAGGAATTAAGATTTTATGGGATTAAAACTAAACAAAATTCACTTTACGATTTTTACAAAAATGAGTCACTTTTTCTGAGAGAAATTTCACTTTTATTTGATTTTGTGTATTTTGAAAAGTACTTCAAGTAACTCCATGAGTTTAAGAGCCTCTGCAGGTTACTGTTATTAAATAAGATTCTGTTATTCATAATGGTAATTGTACGTTACGATAGTACCTACAGTATTAAAGCATTTTCCAGTCAGGGAAAACAGCATGCTTCTTTACCAGAAAGCTTCTTAAGTAACAAAATAAATAGGCAGAACAGTGTGGAACAAACAGGGGAGTTAAAAAGAGCAAGTGTAAGAAATATGATGAAAATTGCTCCCCCAGGCCCTTCCAGGACTTTGTCATGCAGTATTCTATCTGGAAAGAAAAAGAAAAAACAGAAATGGGAGAGGTGAAAAGAAAAGGAAAAAAGAAAAGTCAGTCTCTTATGAACATTTTAGCCAGCATTGCTGACACTAAATCATTCTAAAGAATCATTGTTGGAAGGAGTTATATTCCTGTGGCTGATAAGCATTTTTAAGAATATTGTTCCAATAATTTATTTTAAAATAAATTTTTTGCCTTTCAGAAAAACTAAGATCTGAAAGTTTAATTTTCTCTTAAGAAGAAATTATGTTAGTTTTACATATCGTGATAAAGGACTGAATGTATTATCATGATAGTTGATGGATTAAGAAATCTGGGAAAGAATTTCTGCATTATTTTAATGGCTGATGTTCCACAAGGGTGGAACAATAAGTTGAACTTCTTTTTGCGTTTGTGTGTGTGTGTCTATTGCAATACAGAGAAGATTCGATATCTAGTGCATGGTGCCTTTTAGGCTTAGTATATGTAAAAGCCTTGATAAAGTGATTCAGTTCATCAGCAGACACTGCATTTCTCCCTACCAGGTGTTACAGAGGGGAATAAACTGGTTTGCTTCTGTTAGACTGAGCTGTCACATCAGCTCTCTTTTCGGCCATATCATCAAGAAAGAGCTGTAAAATTTTCTGGTTTTCAAGGTGAACTTTCCCTCCCATCAGCCCAAAGAGGGAAATCTGAATCACTGAGATTTCAGTACTTGGTTATCTGATTATCATTTTTCTGTGAGGTAATCCACTTCATTTTAAAAAAATAAAAAAGTTTCAATCTTCATCTTTTTCTCAGGTGTATCTATTTGGAAGCGCATGACGTTTTAGAAGTGCTAGCTGCACTATTTCTCTTTTTCCATTTCTTGACAGTCATGATTAAATACCAGCTGAATCCACATCTATATATATATATGGTTTTTAGATGGTAAACTTCCCTGAGATCAGCTTTTTCTGTAATGTTTATGTTGATGTTGTGTGGTTTTTTTCTGGTTTTATTTTTAGTTTCCTTACTAGTTTTTACAAAGTTTTTTATTGCATGCATGGTAGACTGGAGCAGAAAGACTTTTAAATAAGCAAGCACAGAATAATTTGTAGCCCAAGGTCTGAGCAAAGACCAGAAAATAGAATCTTGGTTCTGTTTTCCTAGTTTGGAAAAGGACTTTCTTTGTTCAGTTTTCTGTGTTTCTCCATTGTAAGCAAGTTTCTTTGCACAAAATAATTAAACAGTTGTTGATCCAAAACAGAACAAATTTGGAGCATCACACTTAACAAGTGATGCAATCTGTAAAAAATACAAGTTTATTTACTCCAAATGAAGTTTTCAGTTTAAAATTAAACTCCATAAAATTTAATTTTCAAAGTAGATTAAACAGTAGTTGCAAATTTCATACTATGATTCCTCCCATCCAGCACTGCTGGATCAACACATACACTTATTCCCTTAGTAACTGAATGCAACAGGAGGCAGGAAACACACAGTATAAACAACCGTAGGACTGCTCTAGAGCTAGGGTTATTCGGTTCTTTTTGAGCACATCTACATATTGGTCTAACAAGAATTTTTAAAGTAATTTGGATTTGTTTTTAAAGCAGTTTAAGTTGCCTGTGAATACAGTTTCTTAGAGTCTATGGATAACACTTTTGTTTTCATTGATGTTGAACTTTAGTATACTCAATGCTGTTTCCTTGGGAGAGTATGAAGGACCAGAAAAGATTTTTTTTTTTCCTATAGAGAAACCATGATGAAAAAATTTTATTTTGTGTACCTATTATTTGTTGACCTCTCCATTATTTTTGCATTTAACAATTAATATATTTGTGGCTAAATAGACATACAAGTTTTTACTTCAGTTCTCTTCTGACTGCTTTAGACCTAAAGCCACAGCGAGAACATTTAGCTGATCTGCAAAATGACTTTGAGAAAAATACCAGTTTCTTCAAGTGAAATGCTTGAAAATTTTGCAGAGTCCCTTTTAAATTGTGTGTAGTGATCCTATACCCACTGTAGAATCAAAGATTTTTTTTTTTTATTTTAGCCCCTAGTTAGACTTAGATCTGCATGCTTGCAAAGTTCCTTGCTTTACCCTGAGTGCACATTAAGTACATATATGCATATAGACACGGAGAAGGCCAGAGAAAAAATTACATCGTAACCTAAAAGGTAGGAAGTGAAACATATTAGAACGGAAAGGATATTCCAGGTGTTTGAATAGCTGAATCTAATTTCGTGTTGCTTTACTGTAGTGTTTTACCGTCTCGCAAGTGCATCTCAGGTTTCAGCGGGGAGAGGGGAAGAGCAGCGCTTCTCCTGCCCCGTGGGCATTCTGCTGCAGGGCTGATCGGCTGTCCTATGGAAATCGAGGGTATTGGGGGAGAACTGCTCCGCAGTCCGGCGAGAAACAGCGGGGAATGAGCTCAAAGGATGGAGAGCTGCTGCTGAGGAGGTCTTTGTGCTGCCCTCTCTGAAAGGTGCCTGTGCACGAAGGGCAGAACAACCGAGGTAAAAACTAAACTGTGGCTGCACAGAACAGCTGTAAGACTGTGAGAGGACTTTAAGAGAGAGGAAGAATTTATTCTGATCTTTGGAAAAACACATGTAAAACAAGTCTCCTTAGAGAGCAATACCACTCTATATTAGCAGCTGGCGAAGAGTGAGTAGCACGAGTAGCATAACGCGCTCCTCCACATATGTTGGAAAGGAAAAAAAGGAAAAGAAAGCAGACTACGTTATTTGACTGTAGCCAGAAGCTCTCCGAGGAGAGATCAAGGCCTGGTTAATCCAGCCAAAGGAAACACAGAGTTAAAGTGTTTTATTTCTCCACTGGGGATTCCCAACTTAGAACCCAATCATAAATGTAAGCACTTGTTGCAAAAGAAAGCATTTTTCTTGCTGAAGAAGAAAAGAAGCTGAAGAAACATGGGTTGAACTCAGAATATAAAATAAAAAAGTACCCAAAAAATTTAATTTTAAATTGAAGTATATTACAAATTCAAAGAGCTATCACAGTGCCTCAAAAGATGAGATATGACTGAAACAAAAAAGCGGATTCCATTTAGAGATAAAAAGAATTAAACTACATCAACTCAAATGAAGCTTGGGAACCACAAACATTCTGCTTTCTAGAAAAATTGAGCATAGCTGAGCAATGAGTGATTTGAAGATGTTTGGAGAAACTGTATATCATCCATGGATCACCTACAGTCAGCATCCTAGTCACTCAAAAAAACCACATAAATGTCTTCTGTTAATTCAGCTGCAGCTCTGTGAAGGTCAAGAATAAACACCAGAAAAATACATTTACTATGTCACAACACTATCAGTGCTTATAATTTTAATAGCATTTCTGAGACTGCAAAGATATCAATTTTACTTTACTAACAATGTTTTGTGTCTGATAATTTGATTTTACATTTTTCTAAACTGAGTGCTACCCAGGTGCTAATGCTGATAAGTTTGAAAGTTTGTTGTTGGATTTTTGTTTTTTGGTATTGAGGGGGTTTTTCTAGTGTTCTAATTAGTGCTAGGTGGAGTGTGAGAATATTAGTGAAATTTTTCTTAAACGAGTGGTAAGCCACAGTTCACTAAATAAAAGTATTTATGTTTCCACTAGATGAACAAGAAAGACGAGCATTAAAATATAAGGTTTAAGGAAATAAAAGCTACATTTCCCCTCTCTTCCACCTATATCCTCCTCATCATTGCCTCATGCAGTTTAAAATATTTTTGCAGCAGCTGATGATTCAAGGTTATCTTTGAATTAATCCATAGGAGTCTTACACTATTTATTTAAATATATGTTATAAATTTAGCAGAAAATTCTTAAAATTAAGAATTTGTAAGTATGGCAGGATAACTTATGTTACCCTAGAGAAAAGGATCCTGTCCATGTTTGTGACTCATTTTAAAAAAGGATTCTTAGATGGTCACTTAAACAAGAATTTCAGGTCAGTACTTTTGTGCTAGGCACAGATAATGCAATCAGGCATCCAGAAAATATGAACCTGGGGGCTTGATGTGCAAAACTGAGAAACACTTAGAGATAAACTTTTGTTAAATGTACTTTCAGCATAAATCTGTGAGGTTTATACTCTGCTGAATTAAATTTATTCTTAATTTATTTATCTCAAGCTGAAATACGCCTTAATCAATGTAATTTAAGATATGCTTGAGTGTTTCCCTGAAGACTATTTTTAATTTTTAATTTCTATTTTAATTCCTTTGCATTTATCATTTGTTGGCAAAGTACCTCTGCTTGAAGAATGAAAAGGACTAGCAATCAAACGGCACATCCTTCATTCCCTTAGTTTATATTAATTTATATGTACTGAATTTTGAGTGCATATAATGAATTTATATATTTAAAATATAAGAACCAGTGAGTAGTTGATCTTGAAAGCAAAATGAGTTTTACAGGAGCCTAAAAGACCTGAAATTCTATTGCAGCTTAATATATGTATCCAAGCATGTCTGGTCTAGAGCAGGAAGAAAACAAACAAATGCCAAAAAGAAAAAGAAACCCCAGGACACTTATCTCTAGAGAACAGATCATACTAAGACACAGCTTTTTTACATAAAACTGATTCTTCAATGGGAAACAAAATAAATGCAAGCCTTTCAGCAGCTGCATGGGGCCACCCACCAAAGCAAAAGAAATGGGGGCCCATGAAGTCTTCTCAGACTTTCTTGCTTGTGTTCCAAGAAAAATAAACGGTGGTGGAAAGGGAGTGGAATTAATTAGTTTTAAGATGAGTGAATCCTCCTTCTAAAAGTAGTTTTTAAACTTATAATTCTTTTTCACTTGCTCAATAGACGAGAAGGATTGAAAGGAGAAAAATTGAAAAGAGAAGCACTGGAAAGAGAAGCATTGAAAAGAGAAAAGAGAGCAATGACAACTTGCTGAAGTTGAACCGAAGAAGACAAGAGCTAATTGTCAGAGGGAAGATGAGGCAAAAATGGACCAGAAGTCTCAATGCAGCCCTGGGAATGATAATAATTCAAGAGAAATGAGGGAATAAAGAGAAATTTGAAAGGAGGTGGCTCTACATCTGTAGAAAGACTAAATCTCAGACACCAGTGAGATGTAAGAGGTGAAACTTCAGATGCATAAGAACTGAAGTTCAGGAAAGGTTTGGGATTCTGCACAGGATCTTTCAGTTGCAATTCTAGAAATCTGGAAAGTTCAAAACAGAGAGGAGGAGGATATCAAGAGTGAAAATCAAGTTGCAATACTGAAATCATATTAAACCAGTGGGCAGGAAAAATCAACTATAGTAGAGTAACATTGAAATACATTTTTTTCATGCCAGTGGTGAAACAAGTAAAAAGACTTTTAAACAAATGTGGTGGGTCTTCTGTATCAGAGCAATTTAAGCTCTTTTCATTTATAATTTGTGTCACCTATTTTTTTTTAATGGAAAACCTCATAGATGGCTTTTTTTTTGTCAGAAGGTGATAATCAAGGAGAGAATAAGCATACTGTAGATAAAATAAGCAGACAAATTAAAGTTAATCAAAGTTATATATAAATTCACACAGCATTAATTTTCAGTGGAAAACATCTGTAATATACTGTGAGTTAAATTATGAATATTCAATTCCATCTTGCTTTAACTTTATTAATAGTATCAATATTTACTGTGCCATATGCAAATATAATTAGAATAATAGCATCACATTAATATACATGAGTTGTCTTTATTTGCATGGATCATAAATGCTTTATAAAACTTAATATTGGGAACGCGTAGGTCAAATTCTGTTTCAATTATTCAAGTCAATTTTACATCTGTTGGGCTTGCTTGAGTTTCAGGTTATGACAGAGAATCTATCTTGTCATGATCCACATGGGAATCACTCTGCTCACAAATGAAGTGAAACCATCCCTAGAGTGAACATCTGCTAGTTTTAATAACATACTGCAGCATTACACGAGAAAAGAATCAAACTGTAAACTAACTGTTGCACTAACTATTGGATGACCAGAGTGTTTCCAATGCACTCTGTTTCCAAAGCTTACACATCATGTGATATGCCTCTCAGTTGCCTCCTTGATAACTAGTTGGCATCAAAATGATACCCAGAGGTCTTTAAAACAGTATGGTTCTCCTGGTGCAAGAAGAGCTAAAGTATCCTGACACTCACTCCCAGACTGAATTTTAGGTTACCTGTGTGACTTGAATTTCAGAATTTTTGAAATCAAAATTCTAGTGGGAGAAAAACCTATCTATAAATAATGTTCCAGGAGTAAATAACAAATAAGAGAAACACAAGTGAAAGAAAATTCTCACTATGTTCAACTTGCCCCTGTTCTAAAAGGCATGATCTCATGTATTCAATTTTGACTCCAAATTAAGGAAAAAAACCCAAATATAAAAATCTGTAAAATATTAAAGGCAGTGTTGACTGGCAGTTACTGCTTAGAGGTGTTACACATACTGAAAATAATGCAGGCCTTGTCACAGTCTACATTAACCTCCATGCCAACTTCCTTTATGATACAATTTCAGACAGTGATATCCTCTAAGCATTGGTGGACAAGCTTTGTTCTGACCATGATAAATGCAAAGGAAGAACATCATTATCTTCTGAAATTTAAGTTTCTATTTTCAAAGCTGAGAAGTGTGTAACAAATTAATATTCTCATGCACAACACACAGTTTCTGAATTTTCTTACACCCAGAATCACATTTTACTATTATTTTCCTTGTTATCCTGTGGCTAACTTTCTCTATTTTTGGGTTGAACACCAAATTTTAAGAAAATTATATGGACTTACTTTTAAAAACTAGCACAAATTAAATTTCCCCATATCGTAAAACCCTCCCCGTTCTTTTACAACTTTCAGCTGTTTAACCGCTCTGAACTACACAGAATAAGACTTGATTATGAGCCCTGAGGGAAAAATAAAGCCTTTCTGCAATCTAATACATAAATTGTGTAATATTGTTTTGATTATAAGATTATTTACTTTTTAATGCCTAATGAAAGGTAAAGCGGTAACGAGATAGTTGTTTTTCAAGGGGATGACAAACAGTAAATGCTCAGGACCAGATTGGGGGTTTTTGGTTGGTTGGTTTGTGTTTGTGTTTGGATTTTGTTTTTAGCAAGGAACGGTTTTAAACACAATACTGAGGAATACTGCAACAATATTCAGAAATAAAAGGGATTTAAACGTGACAGTGAAATTCTTAACATGATATTCACATGATAAATGGAAAAAAGTGAACAAATGAATGTATGCATTTACAGAGGAGCCCCAGCAGCAAGGACTCTCCTGTAATAAATTGGGGCCTGCTGCAGCCACATGTTCAGAGTCTTTCCCCTCATAGATTTTTGGAGGTGGTTCCACACTTCATACAGATGTCTTGCTACAACTTGCAACAATTAAGCACCTGAGAATTTGGGTACTGGTTAACCACCAAATTTGAATGTTGTAGGAAACTGATACTGAACAGCTGTGCACACAGAGAACCTGCAGCTGGCTTGTGCCCTTTGTAAGGATGTATGACATGACAAGTCAGATGATGTCTCCCACACAGAAATAATAATAATAATGAAAAGAAGGTTGAGACATTCAAAATTTCCAGTCATATGAGATTTATGAATGTTACTAGAATGCTATCAGGGAGCTGATCAGGGAGCATGGGAGTGTGTTTGGGCTGTCTGCAAGCACACAAGGTATGGTCTAACATGAGAGTTTCAATACTAAATTTATGCTTAAAAATCAAATTAATACCCAGTAATATGACCCAAATCAAGATCCAAAAAGTGACTCTGAAGAATATACTTTTTAAAGAAAAACAATAAACACATCATTCTTGACACTGAGTTATTTCTGAAATGCTTTGAATTCTAAAAGGCTTGAAAAAATCTTTGATCCTAGGAAATGTAAGCATTCAAGGGGGGTAGTTTCAGCTCACCTTGGCATTTCTTTGCTTAAACAAATGTAATCCATACCATCCTTTAGATACTCAAGGAGGGTGTGCAGTGAGGAAAGGACTGCCAGTACAGCACAATCAGACCAGAATGATGGGGCACTCACTTGTCTGTACAGACTGCACGGAGGACAAGTAAACAAAAATCTGACCTTATAGACATGTGTTTAATCTCATACCTGAGTATATACTTGTATAATTGTATTTCTGTTTGCTACTCTCACTTTTAAGAAGGGAACGTGCACCAAAGATCTGGTTTGTTAATGAGGAGTTGAACAAAGTGAACCTACAGAGTGCACAGATACAAGCATTACCTAGGACACAGTCTCCAGGACGAGCTCAGGGTTAGAGTAACACTCAAAGTGATGCAACTTCAACTTCTTTTTCTCTTCAGCCTGCTAGATGTGTTTCTTTCTGGATAAGGCCAAAATAGCAGAGAACAAGCAAAATGGGAACATTTGCCTTTAGCTAAGAGAGGAATTTTCTTGGGAAAAGGTGTCAGATTTCAAATACCTTTTTACACTAGATGGGTTAGCACATAGACAGTACCTTTGGGAGATACTGGTTGCCTAAACTGCCGTATGGGCAGTGTCTAATGTCTGAGTAAATATAACACGTGTTGCAGTAAAAAATAGATGGATAAATGTTTGCATTCTAATGAAAAATATTGTAATCTGCAGCAAGAAAGGGCACTAATAGTAAAAAAAAAAAAANTAATAAACCAGTAGAAATTACCTGAGAGCATTGTTAAAAACATTCAGATCATACATAGTGTGGTAGCAGTTCTCATCATCATAACCATCATAGACATATGCCTTTAAAGCAGTCCAGAAAAACATGGAGATGTTCTTGGGTAAAAGCAAACAAGATTCATAACTTTATTTTTACCAACTCCATTTTAAAAAGTAATGTGAGAGTGCAAAAAATGAGAGATGACCAAGGGGTAGAGGATGTACCTCAGGGAAAGCTGTGAGAAACTGATCAAGCTGGCGAGCCTCTTCCTTCCCCCTGGCTCTGAGATACTGCACAGCAAGCAGTAATAATCAAATTATTCACAAGCACTTTTAAGGAGTGAGCTGTCAAGTGTTGGTGCAACTGCACAGGCAAAATTATAAAACCACTTTTTCTCTGCAATGGGAATGAATGAAGACTGAGCATCTTTACTCTGAAACTCAGAAAAGGACTTTCACCTTGAGGGTTATAAACCATGCAGAGAGAGTCTCTATTTAGCTTAACCTCCTTATCCACTACCAACAAAGAAGGTTACGACTGAGTGTAGAAATCCCGTCTGTCTGCCCTCATCTTCCTGCCCATTATCTTTCCCCAAATCCCGCAATCTACATATTACCTTGCTCCTTATTATGCTCTTCATTCTGCATTCTGGAGTTCTGAAAAATAATTAGTTTTGTCCTGAATAGATGCTGAAATAAAGGTCATTATATTGGACCTTTTCTTAAGTCATTGCAGACAGATGGGGGATTGAGTGGATTTTTTAGTCTAATTAAGTACCAAAATCATGTTTAACCCACTTCCTTTAATATGCTTGTGTTCAAAAAGAGAACCAAAGAAAGAACACCAAAAATGTATTTTTAGTCAAAGGTAAAAGACAAAAGATACCCAAAACACAAAACATACTTTGAATTTAACTTTGTTTTTTACCCAGCTTCACTCATAATTAGTCATGCCTTAGAAAACTCTTTCTATTTATCTCCAGCACTTGCGTGAGAACATCAGAGTGCTGTGGCACAGATAAAGGTCTTTAACAGCCACTAGCCCTTCCATTTCTCCTCCTGCATCTATGCTATAGAAACTTTGAGAATCCCCAAATAAACTTGATGTTCTTGGGGCTAAAATCACTGTCACAAAAGTTTCACATCTTAGAAGCATTTATGTGTATAATTGTAATGCTTCTTTGTTCCACAGCTCTGATGTAGGAAGAGTGAAGTGTATAGTTATCATACCAAAAGAAACAACTCAACTTCTGCTCTAGTATCCCATTATGTGTCTAATCTTCTACAAAAGATGAAGTGAGACAAAATAGTCAGTGGAGCAAGGAATTTCAGGGCCATGGATTTTACTGCCTCATGGAAGATTTAAAACACTTAACTTTGGATAGTAAACACAAAAATGCTGTAGTTCTATATGAGAGCTTCTTACAGGATACCTCAAAACTCATTAGAAATATGTGTTAATAGAAATGTAAGGGTTTTTTTTAACTCACCAGCTCCCTATCCTTTCAGTTAGTTTGAATTCTGTCTCAGTAACTGTCTCAGTTTGAAGATCTCCGTCTGAGATTTTCTCACCCTCTCCTTCTGTTTTGGGCAGAAGTTCACCATCTTTCTTTTCCTTTCACTAACATTGTCCCTCCTTGCTCCCCAGATCTATTTCAGCACTGTCTGAGGTAATTTATTTTCTATTCTGTGCCTGTCAAAGGCATCTCAGCTTTGTGCATTCCAGCCATAGCTGTCTCACCCTCCCCAGAATCAATAATTTATTACATTACCTGTTTTCCAGCATCTGCCCTACCTATATAAACCACCCACTAATTTTAAACTGAAAACTGTTTCTCTCAACAGCTCTTGGTAACTGTTGTTCTTTCCCTGTGTTGTCATCTCAGCCTGAGATGTTCAATTCCTAACATGCTCTGTCTGTGGTGGCAGAGTTGGGCTCCCTCTCAGCATCACTACTTCTTCCCAGGGAATAAAAAGAGTGTCACCCCTTATTGGTCCAGCTGGCCAGCGACTCAGGCAGACCAACAGCCCCAACAGACCAACAGGCAAGGTCCTGTTCTGTGAGTCAGCAGTGTTATGTATGTGTGGGGTTCCAGTGTTTTCCACAGTCAGCTGTGCATTGCTTTCACAGCACAGCGTGGAAGTGCCACAGTTCTGTCTGGGATTCACTGTCCACAGGCACAGAGTCACACTGAGACAAAGGATCAGCTCTGTCCGAGGTCAGCCTCAGGCACCTGAGGGAGGTATAAGAGGAGGGAAAGCTTGTAGTGCTATAGCTCCTGCCATAGTGTTCCCAGCAATCTGCAGTTCATGAACTTCCTGATTTTATTTCTTTTAGTTCGGTTAAACACATTTGAAACTCAGTAACATATGAGTCTCTGTGGAATCGTGTGAACGTGGTAATTATGGTGGAATATCAATGTCAGCAAATAATTAACTCAGTTACTGCTAAGCCCAGCAAGTTGTACTTTTTTCCCCTCTCTCTCTGTTGTGAACGCAGCCCATTTATGAGTTACCTGAGGCTACAACTGCCACATTTTGTCTTGGTTGATATGTTCAATAGCTTGGGATGTACTGTGCTAAACAGATAAAACGTTTTGAAATGAGTGGTTGGGGAAAAAAAATAAAAACAAACCACACAACACAGTTATATAACTGAGGGAGTGGTAAAATTAAATAAACAAAAAGAAAAGAATTGAAAATGTAGAGTTTGCTTAGATTGGACAATTCCATGCTAAACTATCAACATAAGAAAAATGTTTCAAGCATTGTGCAATAAAGAAATAAGGAGGAAAAACTGTATCCATTGCTTTAAATGTCAGTGATATTAGCTTCAAAATTTGAAAAAGCATTGGCCCAAGAAATGCTGAAAAATCCACTTAATAATAATTTTTGAGAAAAAATGGAAAGTAGAGGTGATTAAAAAATATCAAAATTTCACAAATCCCTCCTTGGCTTTTTCTTCATGTCTACAATATCTATGTTATGGTAGATTAAATATTTACTAAAGCACTGACATTGCATTACTTACCTCTCAGCTTCAGGGTTTACGAATGCTCCCACAGTACTCATTTTTTCTGTTTATGTTCAAGGTTTACTCCCTTGGAAAGCAAAGCATAAAAGTGCATGGTACAGTGAAATTTTGCACTAAATATTGTGAAGATCTGCCTCTGAGTACTTCAGCAAAGTGATCACTGCCTACAATTGCTCACACCCTGTGTTTCTATCCTCGATTTATTTTCTTGTTCAGTACCAATGTAAATTCATATAAAGGTATCGTATCTGCAACGTCCTGTATGAAGGCCCCAAAGTCCTTTTACTGGTGCTAGATGCACCTTGTGCCTTAACTCGGTACTCTAGTTTTTGCCTTGGAAGAGACAATGGCTATTGATACCTGTGATCTCTCTGCATCTGAGCCACATTTTCCCAGGCTGCTTCCATGTCTTCTACTAGCTCTTCAGTGAGAAAACCTCACTGCTTACCTGTCATTCTTTGCATGGAAGCTATTCCATTGCTTTGAACACTCATTTTGTTCTTCTCTAAACTGTTTCTTATTTATCACATAATTTTGAAATTAGGAAGAGTATGTCTACATGCAGAATTAACCGGTTTAAAAACAGGAAAAATCACAGACACACACATCAACACAATCAGGGCTTGTGTGTATGTATGTATGTTGCCTTCTTTTCCTCTCATTTTCCTCTTTTCCTTTCTTACCTTTTATTTTTCTTTTTTTGTGTGTGTTTTAAAACCAGTAATGACCAAAATTCCCTTCTTCCCTTCCATACAGGTTTTTTGTCATTGAATGTTATGTGGTAGCTCCTTGGGTGTCTTTTATTACTGAACTGTGAGCAAGTCCCACACGAAGAAGACTGATATCAAAATGTCAACTGGAAAATACTGAATATTGATATAATGCGATATAGCTTTTTTAAAATCTAGATTCTAAGATTAAAAATTTGAACAGAATTTTCTTTTGTACATACTAGCACACAGGTACATATACATGAACATGTATATAAACATACATATTGCAGAGCTCATGCTGCTCCTCCATTCTGTACCAAGCCTCCATTACTGCCAGTTTGATTCTTCACATATCAAACCTCTGGCAAAAATAAGATTTTAAAGAAGTGTACACATCTGTTTATCTGCCTCAACTGGTAAATAGTGGGTGGTAAAATATCACTGAGTATAATTCCATTGACTGTAATGGTTTGATGCTGTGCACACTATAGGGCATTACAAATAGTGAAGTGCATTATTTTTAGAAGGTTCTGAACATTTTTAATATTCTCAAAAACTCAGAGAGAAATAAAGGCAAATAGCAAGACAGGCGAGAGAGCAAGGGAACATCCAATTAAGGATGTCAAAAGGATTTAAATGCTCTGCTTTCAACTGCTAGAACTACTTATGTGTTTGGAAACCCTGGCTGAGAACTTGTCTACCCTCCTTTAAAAAACATCATTAAATGTCACTGCTTTCTTTGACTTCACTCAGAATATATCATGTTTTCCTTTCTGCTTAATGGAAATACATTGAAAGCTGCTTTTAAAACATATTTTCCAGAAATTTTCTTAGCTTAAGAAACACAAATTGACATCTAAATGGTGCACTATCTTTTCTCTCCCTTGGATAATGGTAGTTATTTTCTAATCTTTTAAGATTTACAGTTTAAAATGATGAAATTATTTTTAAAACACAGCTGACACTCTCCCATAGTAAATATATGACACAGAATAATTTTAAACAGAATTGTAAAAGACTTTGATTGATTGACTGCTATATGATTCAATAAGTTCTGGAGTGTACAGTGATTTAAAATATTTCTTTAAATTCTTTAGATTTACAAAACAAGAGAAAATGAAACAATTGTATCTGTTCAACAATCTGCAGTCTATACAGTGAATTAAATAATAAGACTTTGCAGATATATCTTCTTTTCTGGCATTTCTCCTTGGGTGATTTCCTGATGCTTGTAATGTCTTGAGCCTTGTTCCCACTTGTAAAGTGAGAATAATTATTATTTTCTACGGTGTCTCATACTCTAAGATCTGCATATGAATAACAAATTTGAAGAGACTTATCTCACATTCAGGTAATTCTCATGTTCAAAATAAGTAACTTTGCTCTTTTATCTATAAAGGAATTTAGGACCCAGGGGTCAGTGGCTGTGAAATGAGGTGTCTTCACAGAATACCTCCACTCAATTAACAGTGACCAAACAAATAAAGGTTTAGGCAAGCAAAATTTAACAACCAGCCTGGAGTTTTGCCAGAACTAAGGCTGATATTCTGTGTGTAAATTCTTTATTTCTATCTCAAAAAAAGTGGGATCTTTATGTTGGATGTCTTCACCAAAGACAGCAATTCTGGGCGCAGAGCTGTCACTGTTTGAGAGCTAAATGAGGAATAAGAGTTTATCTGCTGCTACTAGATCACCCTGTGAGATATATTTCATCCAAATATTGACCTGGTTATATCTCATTTTATTAGTTTAGACAGGAAATGTTACAAATCCAAAGCTTTCAGATAAAAATTGTATATCAAAGTAAGACTCAGCAAACTGGAGATGTACTAAGTCGATCAAGGCTCTAACAGACTGGTTTGTGACTGACAGGATTGGCTATAAAGTTTGTAAATTTGGGTTTGGTTAATAATTACTTAAGATCTTCTGAATGATCCTAGAAGCTTTGTATAACTTAATTTGATGGAAAGAGTGAGACAGTAAGACTGATTTTTAGAAGATAGGTCCACCTTTTTAACTTTCCCCCTTTGATTTAATACCAGCAAAATAAAGCAAAAAGGAGTAGGAATACTCTTTTTTTCTGAATTCATCTGTGTGTACAGTAATCACTGACCTAAAAAAACCTACACCAACACATGCTGTAGGGAAAGTTTCAAGCAATCTCAGCATCACTATGTAAATTTCAGTAAAACATCTGTTAAGAAAGACTCAGTTATGCAATTGACATGATTGATATGATACCAATATTAATTTCATAATAAAAAAATTTATTTCTCAAATTTTTTTGAAATGAAAATCTGACAGGTTCTATGTGTCTATTGTCACACTCAGGCAACTGAAGCCAGTATTTTTAGTTCATTTTATTTGCTTGCTATCCAAGTATGACATATGCTAACAATGCAGAATGGAGTGTGCTTCATTGCTATTTAGAGCAGCACACTGATAACAGGTTATAGGTATTTGAAACGTCAGCTTTTTTAAATGTAGAGGATTTTCCTCAGAGTAGTAAAGGGAACACTCAGAGCAATAAGAGGAAAATAATTTTTTAAACTATTGTGGCCTCTCATCTGTCATGTGCTCTACAAATTCAGGGTTTGGTTTGCTTTGTTTTTCTAAATATAGAATGAAGGACCTTGGATTGGTTCAATATAGTTCTGGGACCATGAAATCATCTGGGTACATACAAGTCTTGTACTTCAACTGCTTCATCAAAAGATTTAGAGGTTGCTCTGTTACATAATTTTTCGTTGGTTCTACAGAGTAGAGCTATAGCACAGTAAGGACCAGAGATATTAATTCAACAGAGCTACAGTGCAACAGGATGCCAGACTTGTCAGGCATAAAAAATATCCACTTACTTACACGTGTCTTGTGTTACATTTGATAGCATTATCCATGCTAGGTTAGTTTTACTTTAGAGCACTCCTCTGACATTATTTCACCAGTGCAGTATGCTGACTTTCCTTCACCATAATCCTTTATGTTTTCAATATAACCTGTTCTAGCCTTCTACTCTGGCCAAAACCATAGTGTAGAATAAAGCAGTTCCTGTTCCACCCATTTGCATTTACTTAGAAGCTCCCATTGAGATAATTTTCATTCCGAAGTGAGTGGTGCAGAAGCTGGGAATTGTACTGATTTTCTTGTACAGATATAATCTGCAGCTTTACAGAAAAATAGCAGGCATGTGTAAATCCCATCAAGGAGGACTTTTGTTGGGTTGCTAACATGTACCACAATATCTACTATCATTACTCTTATGTTTTAATGCAGGTTTCAAACTCAGAATATTTTTTTTCAGCAATAAAAGAGAAAAAACTCTCTTTGTGGATAAACTTTAAAAACTCTGTAATTTGAGTTTTGTGTGTATACTTAAATCAGATTTTTTTAATCCTGCCTTCAGACTTGGCTGCTGATTAATTCTGTGGCTCTACTTGAAATTAGAACTGTATGGTTTTAAAGACTTTGATGATATAAAAAGCGCATAAAAGGATACAATATACCTTTTTTTTCATGACACAGGTTAACCATGTTTTCATTAACTGGAAAACAGCAATATTCTTCCAATCTATGCTCAAAATATGGAAGAGTTTTCAAATTATCAAGATGTCAAAAGTGAATATGAAAGACAATTAAAATAAAAACTAAAGGAAAACTGGCTAACATTTGAGAACAAGCATGTGGCTTACAAGATAAAGAGGCTGAAATACAGAGTAGTCATGTAAATGCTCCTTCTGTGTGAGTCTTTGATCATGGTTCTGACACAGTCTGTATTGAAATAAGAGCTTCTGTAAGATGGGTGACAAAGCTGCATTTCACTCTTCCTTCTTTCCCAAAAGCATTTACAAAAATGATGAAAGACTAACAGGAGGTCTGGAGGTGCTGTGCTATTTAAAGAGGGCAGGACTGTTCCCAGCAATCCTGCATGGAAATCTCAGGACAGATTTCACACTGTCCTTGTGTCCCTGCCAGAACTAATTCTGCAACAGGCAAGGAGGAAACGAAGAGTGCAAAGGGCAGGAGATATCTCTCTTCTCCCATACCATGACCTCTCTCCTCATTCTCACTGAATGCTGAAGCTCTGATGTGCGTGTTGCAAGCTCAAGTTGAAGGTCCTGGCTTGGCAAGCACCAAGTTCTAGCTATCCATGAGCGTCTGTAGGTGCAAACTCAAATTAAAGCATCTATAGATTAAAAAAACAAATTGAAAAATCCTTTAGTGTGTTTTTATGATTAAGCTAAAACCACACTGTCAACAGTGTGTCACAATGTCGCATTCCATACCTATTCCCCTCATTGGAGGTATTTTTCATGTCTTTTCTTTCAAGATCAAACCAGCTCCTTGGCCTTCCTCTAACAACATGCTTGAGGCTTTCTGCCCTGCTCCTGCTGCTGTTGTTACACAGCCTAAAGCAGCTTCACGAGCCTTGGTTACACTGAACTGCAGTTTTCACCATCCTTCCTTCATGAGTTACAGTACCCTTGCCAACTGGAAGACCTCTCTGAACTTACACATTATTGCTTTCAGCAAAGACAAGAGAGGAGTTCTGAGAGGGAAGATGCTGGGAGGGTGGTGCTGGCAGGGGTGAGTTGTCACATTTCTCTCTGTGGGCACGACCGTTTAGTTTTCCACATTGTACAAAGTCACATTTAGATAGATAGCCTTTTCCTTCATCCTTTCACTTCATCACTGACATGCACCATGTCTTAAAAAAATACTATCTTGAAGCCCTCCAGCCAAAATCTCAACCTTAGCTTTTCATTAAAAGGAGAACCTGGTTTTCATTAAAAGGAGAATCTAAGCAAATTATTCCAAGCTATACTACTACCAGAAAGTTAATATTATTAGTCTCTGTTCCTCTTTCTCTGACAGTTTTTTCTGTCTCTGTAACTTTTAATATATTTTTTCAGAAAACTATTAAAGTGTCTGGTTTTTATTTTTATTTAATTAGGAATAATTTCCCTATGAAACATGGTCTATTTCTCTTGTACAAATGTCACTTGCTTTCATTGTGTCCTACTGGCAATACAGGATTATACCCTACTGGAGCAATTCAGAGTTTTGAAATAGAATCAAAGAGGGGAAAAAAAAAAAAGACAGTGATTACAAAATTATAGGCTATCCTTAAGTGGAGAAACAAATGTGTTTTGTTCGACACTCTATAAAGTGTTGATGAAGAATTTTTTAATTTTTTAGCTAATAAAGATATTGTTCTAATTAAAAAAATTATTGTTATGGGGTTTTTTATTCCAGACTGTCTCTGAATTAACTCTGAATGCATTCCCATTTTCCAAAATGCAAGGTACAGTAAGAGAGATCTCCTGCCACTCAAAAATATTTTTTCATTACAAGCAGACAAGAGTCTGAAACAGCTATTATTCTGACTTTTGAATAGTTCTCAAAGAAAAAAATACCAATAATAGAAGTATATGGATAAATTAATAGTTTCCCTACCAGCATAATATTATCTGGAAAGAATGGATTAGACTGATTAGGCATTCCAGCCTATGTAAATTAAGTTACTAAAAATATATCTATAAAATTTCATTTATATAAACAATGGTTAAGATCAAATAAAATTGATAAATAAAATAATATTTTTTATGAAAGGCATACAAAATATGAATGTTAAAGTCTTCTATTAGATCTAGGCATGGTGCTTGAAGCCTTCTTCATGGGCATACCTAAGAGGGTTTAACATCATATGTGGCTGAGGGCAAACGTTGAATGTCTTATTGTTTCAAAATGAAGAACACCAAGTCACAATGTCATTCTTCAATCCTTTGAACTATAGATGTTTTCTACTTCAATAATATAAGCAAAGGAAAGTACCCTCAGTGTTCAAGGCAGAGTATGCTCAGCTTTCTGCAGTCTCTGTAGGCTCTCAGAAATAAAGTCTTAAACCACTGGAGGTTTTAATCATCTTACATATTTGAACTTTTTAATATAAAATTAAGCTACGATGATGAAGTAGCTTCCTGGCGGAATCTGCCTCTTCCAGCTGTGAGAAGATTATAATGATGTCTTAAATTTCCTTCTACATACTCCATGCATCCTCAAAAGAAATTTTCCATAGTCTCCTGCTTTCAGGGAATAGAAAATGGAGCTCTTACAGTTATTTTCATATCTTTTATGACGTTCATTCATATGCAAAAGAAAAAAAGCAAGTTCGCAACAGGGACTCAAACGCTGGTGAGGTCTCTTCTAGTCATTTTCAGGACAACTCCCTCTTTTTTATGTCTGTGGCTAAAATTCAGTTATCACAACATCCTTTTTAAAAGATGAATCAAGCAGATAACATAACGCACTGTTCAAGCCCATGAATAAATCAGATGATGTCAGATTTCATGTTAAAACACTTGCTTCTACCTCCATCACCCTCAACCCAAGAGGACTATGTGCTAACTGTAAAAGATTTGTAATAGCAAATGCTGTAACCTTTAGTCAGTTTTCATGTTGGCTTTAATATTACATTCCAGTAATAATTACAGTTCCTGTGATATGTTCTGGATAAAAGCACTTGCCTTTCTAAGAACTATTCTGTACTACAACATGTAACTACCAGGCTTGGCACTTGTAACACAGCATGTGTCCTTCTCCAGCAGCCCTCCAGCAACTGTTTGATGGCCCACACTAAAAAAAATTAAACTATGCTTTATTCTTGCTTGCCTTTTCTGAATCACTAACACTACAGCAATACATAGGTAATATTTTATTTCCATCACCACGTGTAGTCAGAGAAACGGGACAGTACTCTATCTACCTCTTATTTTTGGTCTTTTGTCTTTTGAAATTAATTTAGATATCTAGTTGCAGCAACTGTTTAGGAATTTAGCCAAGGTACTTTCCATAGGGAATGGAGACTGTGCAGTGACACCCATTTGTTGTGTCTACATACTCACAGTGATCCCTAGTTTGGATCTCTCCGGGTTCACATGACAAACCTGTGACTGGGACCTTAACCAGATTCTTATATGGATTCCCATTATTTCTGGAGAGAAATACAGAGTCTTTGAATATAAAGCCCATACATAAATCTATAAACTGTGCTCTGAAACTGTTTCCCTTCACCAGTGAAAAAGGTTAAGACATGCTCACATGCACATGCACGCACACACACATACAATGTAAGCAAAAAAAGGATCGAATCTGAACCCCACAGCATAATCCCTGTGCAGGTCTTCTGAACATCAGTGGAAGTACAATAATGGTAAATTATTGCTATTATTTTTGAAATGTAAGATTACACCTAAGTGTGAAATTTTTGCACAATTTTGCCATCCTCTTTTGGCTAAAAAACACCAAGTAAATGAGATTGGTCAAATGCTGTGGCTTATGAGTACTACAAGTCTAAGAAAAAAAATCCCCATAATTATTTCTATATCAGCTTTCACTGCTACAGGAAGAAGAAAAAAAGAATTATTTACCCAGAAAAGATCCAAAACTGAATTTTTTCCATAACCAAACTTAACCTGAGTTATTTGTTGCTGTAGTAGTTTATGCCACACTTCAAAGAACAAGTCCTGTGCTGGGTAATTACATTTTCTTGATGGAAATTAAAAAAAGAAGAGAGAGTATTTTCAGGGGAAGCTTAAAAGTAAAGAGCAGAAGCATGCAGAGAGAATTGAAGGTCACCTCTTTCCCATTGGAGAATCTCAGCAGCCAGGAGGTCTCTGTGAAGGACAGAGGTAGCAGAGCCCTTCAGGAGGTCCACCACCTGTGACTCAGCAGCACAGGTTGGTCCAAAGAAAAATTTCTTTCCTTCACAAAGTGACAGGACCAGGAAATTTCTGCTGGGAACAGGGTAACAGAGTACAGGGGACAGGGTGCTAAAATAAAGAGCCTAGGCTAAATTTTAGACACATGAATATTTATTTATTATATCCTTCCTGAGCAGTCTGTTAACCTTTGGGTAGTGTCTCCCAGCAGGAGATAAAGCTTTTATGAGTAAACAGCCCTGAGACTACAGGATGGAGTTACATCAACACTCACATGAGAGATTTAGGACTCACCTGTAGAAGTTTTCTCACTATGTGATTCATATTTCAACCTCTTAACTAGTTAATAGCTGCTAGAATTACTGCAGTTGCTTTATCTAACAAAAAATAAAAAAAACACTAATTTTAAATCTCTACAAATATGTTTAAACATCTGAGCTTTTCTAATCAGATTTTGTTTTCTTGCTATTACGTATTTTTTGTCTGATATTTGTCTTGTAATCTAGTGTTTAAAGTAAAGCTGTGGGACTCTACAGACTGCCGTTATTCTGGGAAAAAATACCAAAAATCCAAGCATGTATAAATACACTAAAATAATCTACATTAAGGAAAAATATTACTTTTTTTAACTCTTGATTTTTAAAATAGAAGATTTGGCATTGGTAAGCAAAATCCAGTTCTATTCTGAGGAAACAGAGTGACTTTTTCAGTTAATAAATTACTTACTTACCCTTACTGTCAGTTTCTTCTTTCAGTTTATTAGAAAATAGCTATAAAATATATGTAAATGTGATCATTGAATCCTTGGATGTGTGGAATAGTTGAAACTGGATCATGTTCAATGTAACAGCAAAATATACTAATTACAATATTTGATTGGAAAGATCAGCATGCTTGAAAATATAAAAACGTGATACTGAAGATAAATGCCTTTACTACCTGGGCTTGCAGAAATTTGAAAAGTGCAGCATCACTCCCATAGGAAACTTCTGCATTATTTGGAAGTTCCCTCCTTGCTGAGCTCTCACATGAAGGTCAAACTTACGATTATAGGGGATGAAAAATGTTTTTTAGAGGTCGAGATTATGAGCAATGTGTCCTAGAGGATGACCTCTAGTTGACTTGAGTGAATAGTTGGATAGTTGAAATACACTGATAAGGAGGCAGACATTCTTAAGACCCATTTTTATTCCCTCCACCATCATTATTCTAAGTGCTGAAGTGTCACTGATTTCTGAATTTCCTTTTGCTTAATTATTAAGATGTGGTATAAAAATAATTGATCAAATTTAACAATTTACTCATTCATCAATTTCTAACTTTCAGGCCAAAAGAAGTTTAACCAGTCTAAGAAATATTTTTCCTTTATTTTTGTTTTGTTTTCATTTGTTTGTGTGTGTGTGTCAAGGTTTTGGGTTGGGATATTTTTTTGGAGGGGGAGAGGGACGTGGTTTGTGGGTTTTTAGTATAAGGACTGAATTTGAGAATAAGATGGAAAGATTTCCAAATTGTAGGAGAATCTCATGCAAAAAAATTCAAGAAGCTTACAATAACATGAGGAAAACACTATGCTAGTTTCGGTATGTTCATGTGATCTTCAAGAAAAATATTTGTACAAAGACAAATAAGAAGTACACCTTGAAAAACAGATGAAAGTTTAAAAATTAAAAGAATTAAAAGGAATATTCAATGAAGCAAAACCTATGACAGTGCATAAAACAAATATTTCTGTTTGGAATTGAAATAACATGTTACCTTACAAGCTGCAAATGCTCATAACATTATGTAGACTAGAAGTACATTAAAGTACTCTAGTCTTAGTCCTCTAAAAATACATGGCTTTGAAAGCCAGTAGAGATCACATCTGTGAAATTATGTTAGCTCTATAACGAGAAAGACAGGTTTTAAAATAAAAATTATTTCCCCTTCTTAATTCAGCTCTAAGTGTATTATACAACCACCAACTGCTGTGTATTCTCCAAAAGTTATTTTTACGTGTCAAATACAAATTGGACTCTGTTTTCAGTGGCTTTCCTTTTTTGAAGGAGAAGGAAGGAGGAGAGAAGGGAGATTATTCTTGGATTCTTTTAGCAGTTCTTTCTGGAGAATTAAATTTTTTTTCCTTTTTAAATGCTCTCATTGACAAAACACATTATGAAGCATTGTGCTGTGAAGTGTAACATCAGCTTGTATCAGTCACACTGCATTACTTTACATGCCCAGCCTAATGTGTCACTGCACAGGAACAGCAGAACTGTCCGACATTACTGAAAGCAGCAATAGCTCGCAGATGAAAATATTGTAAAATAAATTCTGTCCCCAGATATACTGCTTGTATAAACATGTATCCAATTCTGAGGGGTAACACCACTCACATGCAATTTCCCTAGGACCGCAGGAGGTTATCTGAAATAAAAATTCATAAGAAAATAGACCATCAACAAAATTCTATCAAAAGCAAACGTCTCATGTGGCTATTTTAGAACTATCCACATATTGAAAAGCAGATTTTTACTGTTCATACAATCCTCTGTCAGTCAAATATATTGTAGTACAAGGTTCTGCTTTCGCAGATAACTTTCCATTTTGCTTTGAAAGCCTTATTTTCATGTAGAAGGAAGAATGCCTTTTTTGTAAATCTGTAGATATAAGGAGACTATTTTTGGATGGACTAACACTCTCTTCTGCTCCTCCTGTCCTCAAAAGCTGAAACAGCATTTATTTTTAGTTACATTTTTACATCCTGACTCTAGAGGAAAGGATTTCATTTAACCCTTTTGTAGTTACAGCTTTTCAAATGAGGAGTAATTATTGTCTAAGCAATCAAGTTTCAGTATTTTACCTAAGTCAAGTTCATAGGCAATATCCTACATTTGAATGTCACTACAAGAGATAACAAAATAAGTTTTTAAAACAAAGGTAAGTTATTGTCTTCTCTTTTAGATCTGCCATGCTCTGATTTGAAGTTGGTTTACTGATTGAAACATTTAGTGATAAAAAAATGACCTAAACAATGAAATGCTCTCTGGAGTTTTAAGTTAAAAACATCAGATATTTAGATGAGGGATAGTTTTTCAAAATTATCCATTATGTCCTTCAATGAGAAAAGCAGTTATCGATTTTCAAGGCTTTTGTTTCATCTTGTGGGAGATAAATATTGTTTCATGGAACATTTTTCAATAGTCTAATTAAAGAATTGAGTCATATAGAGCTCTTTTTTTATTTCTCTTCATTGTTCAACTTATTGCTTGAATGTTTGTATTTAATAGTAGTCTTCTTATATACATCTATTGATTTTAAGTGCTAATGAGGATTAAAAAACATCTCTAGCCCCATTAAGTGTTTCTGTGCATGAATATCTTTTGTATCCTGAATAAATCCATAATGATTTTAAAAGAAGCAGTAGGAGTTGAATAAGAGTTGAAGGATCATAAGACCCTTTTCTCCAGAGCTCATGGCTCGGTACAGATTTATGGATTCATTTCTGCTCATAACACATCTAAACAGAAGTAAAATTGATGGGGCCTGAAGAATTTTTCCAACAACTCAGAAATTTCAAAGTACAGTTTTACTTCAACAATTAACATCGAGAAAATCTTTTCCATGATTTCAGAGGGGGCTAAAATACACAAAAGCAGTAGTAAAAAATGGCAACAAAGTCAGAGCTGTAGGTGCTACAGATCACAGCAGACCTCTGATACAGTATTCTGCCGACTGAAAAATCATGTGGAGAGATAGGTCGTGATATACATATACTGTGAAATAGAAAGAGACAATGTGCATGTGTACCATAAACACGTGGCACCAATTACCCAAAAATTAATTGCACTTTTCATTCACACTGCTCAAGAACTCCCATTGCAAGCCCCTATGAAGGGAGTACCACCTGAATTCACAAGAGGAGAAGCTTGGTTCAGTTTTCATGGAGCCTCTATTAGGAAGCTAAGTATTCCTTTATTTCAGGGAAAAAAATAAGTTGGTTTGGTTCAGAGTATTTCAAAAGTATCGAATGACAGTTTGAAATGGTTGCTGATTTTGCCTGACATTATTTCTTCATGGAGAACAAAATGAAAAATGGTAATATAGGCATTTAAAAAGCATACATTTATAAAATTTTGCTTTCTCCATCTCTTTACATAAAACTTTTTGCTAGCTCTTATTGATGAATACCTCACTTTCTTCCCTTATTTGAATTCAAATAGGCTTTATTTTAACTTTTATGTGAACATCTTGCTAAGTTCATCCTCATGAAACTTTATATTTTGGAACAACAAACTGTAATAATGCATGATGTATGTATAAAAATGCATATTTACACACTGGCAAACATATCTATCTATACAGAATGAATGGAAAAAAATTAGGTAGTGAAAAATACCAATCAAAGGGTACTTAACAATTTGTAAATATAAAATTTATATGTAGGATAATTTGCAAAGAAATGTAAGTGATGCTTTTACAGCTATACTATTTTACTTTACTGGAAAGTAAAATCTTTGTTTATTTAAACAAATTTATAATGAGTACCTCTTTAAAGTATTTTGAGGAGATAAAAAAGGTATTTTTCAAAACTAATTCCATAGACACTTGTAGCTTACTGAGTAGAAGCTTTGCTTATCTTAACTGCAATCTTAGGATGCAGTAACTTAGCATCCCTTACATGTATAAACATGTATGATCTTGAGTACTTGTGTTTTAGATGCTACTTCTGAGAGCATGAATGATGCCACTGCTAAATATTTAGACATTTT
>VZRF01006710.1:0-106920 GCA_013396875.1 Vireo altiloquus
TAAAACCTAAGGCATCAGCTCTGTCCTGAGAAACCTGAAACCTCCCACTGGGTCAGCGTTCATCTGCAGCACAGCACTGGCAAGAAGCTCTTTCTTTCGGTAACTCAGAGTGGCCTGTTCAGTCACTTGCCAGTTACATCCAGTTCATTAGCCCCAGAGCTCACCTGAGGGATTATTTGTCATGCTTCATCCCCAGCTGAATTCAACTGTTAATGTGATAGCATAGAAGCAAGAGGAGAAACTAAATAAACACTGTGTTTGCCCTGGGAAGGTACCTGCAATGGTTTTTTGCTACTTTCCACCTTATTTTCAATTTTCCCATAACAATTCTGCTGTTGCATGTGTGTCCCTGCATTTTCCTGCTTTTCCTTGCCAAGCAGAAAAGCCCCCAGGCCACAGCTGACGTCACCTTGCAGAACAGCATGGGATGGGAGGTGAGGCATCGAACAGCAAAGAACAAGAGAACCAGAACCAGCATCCCTCCCACTGGGTGAGAGGGGCTGTAAATCTCAACCGTGGGCCATGCAGTGAGCCTGGGACCACACTGAGCCCAGGTGACTATAATGAGCCACAATCATTGAGCAAACCTGGCAACTCACTCAGGCTCTGGGTAGCTGTGCTTTAGCTGTGCAGCTGTCTCAGTTCAGGTTTGTGTCAAAGTGACAGGAGGATGAATGTAAAGAAACTCACCTTCAGCAGGTCACTAGCGGACTTTTTGGTTGTTTCTTTTTAAAGCATACAGTCTGAATTCCACTTCATAGTTGCTCTCCCACATTATTAGTTCCTTGCTGAGCAGTGCACTAAACAGCCCAGAGTTTGCTTGAGGATATAAACACTGGAGTATGATTCTGCACCTTTATTTCACTATGCTTTAGTCACTCCATATTAAATATTCAGTCTGAGTTATTTCCATTGGTTCTGTCCATAGTGAGTAAAAAAAATTAACACCTCCAGAAAAAATTCATCCCCTTCAGGAGGTGTCTGAAAGAGGTGGACCAATTCTCCATCTAATGAGGGCCTCTCTCTGTACTGACAAGGGACTGGACATCTCAGTGTCAGAAAGCTCAAGGCAGCAGAGACAAATCATCCCTATCTCTAGAAAAACATTCTGTTCCAATAATAGCAGTTTGCCATTGAAGACAGAGACTGAGACAGTGAATTCAGAGGCACAATGTCCAAGCTCTGGGCATCTTTCAGGGGGAGTCATTGAGCTGCATGCTGTCTCTGGGACCAAGAAAGCAGAACCTGGGCACTGACCAGCTCCACCGTGGCTCATCTCTTGTATGGAGGCACCAGGAAGCCTCCGAGAGCAGAAGCAGCACTGAGTAGGAGCAAGCTTGCACTGGAGAGGTGCATGTACTGGAGCCTGCCAGGTACCAGGGCTGACTAGCATTTATGAAAGGGGCAGTGAAGATGCCCGGTCTGAACATCTCCATGGGAAGTAAAAGGTCACAAAGGGCATTCTGTATTTCCTTTGGAGATGAAGCCCTTGCCACCAAGTGTGCACTGTCATTGGGCTGTAGCAGCGGCCACTAGACAGGAGTTTGGAACATATCTACTGACCATCTTCCCTGGAAGTGGCAGGGTGCCCTCTGCAGAGAGGACAGCTTCCAGGCACCCAGAAAACTGCAACAGCACTGAAGGACCCAGCATGAGACCCATTCACAACCCTGCCAGTTCCTGCCCTCCATCTCCCCTTTACAGGAACGGGGACCCCAGTCTGGTCATTCTTGTCCCTTCCAACACCACCTGTCTCCGTGGGCATTTCAGGGCAATGACCCCCATCGGTAATGAGTTCGTGAGAGATGGCTCACTTTCTGCTCCCCCTGAAACAAAGGGATGGCCACTGCCTGCAGGCTACAGGCTGGAGATGGACTGAATGCCAGGGTGAAGCCTGCTGGCCACCAGAGCCATCTGCTGGCCCCAGCACATGAGTTGAGGCCAAATAAGGAGGTGCCCATGTGCTGCAGTGACCCCATGGAGGCCACGTAATTGATTAATTTCAACTGGCATAAAAATGCAATTTAACAAGTTGCCCAGTCTTTTATGTAAGCTAAGAGGGAGCAGCAGAAAATTAATCATTTCTAGGTGAGAACTGTAATCTGCAAACAAAAAAATGCCAACAAATCTCAAACAAACAAACAAAAAGGAAAGTGCAGCTCAAAACTGTGCAGCTTTATGTAAAATATGCTTCAAATACTGTCTTGAGTCTTATTTAGTTCATCATTATTCTGCTACCTGAGCAACTTGTATATGAACTGACATAACATAAAATATCCGAGGTATTTAAACCAGGAGTGCAATTACTTTAGGTTCTTCCCATTGTCACTGGAGAGAAATAAATGCTACTCAGTTCTTGGGTGAGACAGTCCACCCTCCAGAGGCACACATTTCTTTCCACTGATTATGGAGGAAGTCTACTGTGTCTGTGCTCCTAATTCAGGCATCTCATTTATGTTTCCATAGCTAGCTAGGATGAATCCAAGCCAAAATCTATCCACTTTAGTGTCAAATCTCCCACTGCCAAAGGTCGACCAACTTGCTCTTACAGCAAATGAAATCCATGGATCTTAACACTTGGTTTACCCAAGCAACAGAGCGACAGTCAGTCATGAACATCACCGACTCAGAGAGTAGTGGGAAGGGGCCTTCAGAGTTAGAGCTTCACTGTCATCCCTCAGATTTGATTAAAAAGTGAGTTGTGCTGTACCTCAATTGCCATGGTTCTTCTAAAGCTGGACTTCCTGTACTCATTGTAGTCTAACAGCCCTTTAAATGAAACATTCTTTTGCCAATACCTGTACTAAAGTATTATTTCCCCTAACATAATGTTTAAAATGGAATGTTATTGGTTATTACAATCTTTAATCCCAGCGACTGGTGAGAAGTTCTCAATAAATAATAATTTTCATTTATTTTCAACACAGGCATCTATAAGTAATTGTGTAATATTGCTGAGGCTGAATTATGTGCAGATCTCTGTTGCACTGTAAATAAAGTACTGTGTGTGCTTTGCACTCTGATCTGAACTGGTACCAAGGACTTGAAATCATCCACTTTACTGAGAGAGGATGAGAAAAGGAGATGGTATATGGACAATAAGGTTCAAGTTTTACATTAAGAGTCCAATTAGGGACTCCAGCAGTTGTTTCAGTTCCTCACCTGCCACAGGCAGGTAACAGTATTTCCTTTTTCTCTCTTTTCTGCTCTGCCCATGGCAGCAGGAGAGGCGCTGGTGGCTGCCCCCCCCATGCAGGGCAGTGTCCCCATGGAGGCAATGTGTTCTCTGGGTGCCAGACTCTGAAGGACCACAGCCCTCTCTGTTGCCTGAGGAAATTTTCTTAGGAGTACTTTAGGATCTGGCTGAAGGAATCTCAGAGTCATTAATGGTTAAAGCTGAGGTTCTTGAAGGATGGGGGAGGTCCCAGAAGACTTAAAAAAGGGCAAAAACCTTTCAGATGGCAAAGCCTAGGATTACCACTCAGTAGTGCTCAAAAACCACTCAACAGTACTTGACAAATAATCAGAGCTATCTGCAAACCCACAAGAAAATAAGAGGATAAAAAGCAGCAAATGTGATTACCAGGAATAAATCATGTGCAACCAACCCAGTTTCCTTCTTAGATAACATTACAAGGTGAGCAAGCACCATAACGTAGGTGGCAAATGACATTCTCACACACAGGCTGGGGGAAAACACTCTTAAATGAACCTCAGTAATGAGATTACAGGCCTTGTTCAAAAACCTACAAAGAATGAAGAGCATTCTTTGAGTGTCTGGGAAAAAAGTATAGAATGGGCTGCTGCACACTGCTGTGAACGGGGGCTGCCTGATATTTTTACTAATGACTCATGGTATGTGAGTGGGAATGCATAAAACATCAGCCTCGGAAGGTCTGCGAGTGCCGAAGGACAGGAGCAGAATTCAGAACAATCTAAAATCTGACAAGTGCTCTGAGATTGGCTGTGGGATTCAGGAGGGACAAGCACAAAAACTTGATGCTTTGGCAGAAGCATCAGCTATGTGAACACAGGATGAGGAACAAGGCAAGAGCGATGGAGTGAATCACAGCATGAGGCAGCAGCGTCAAACTCTTGTAGGGGTGGGAAGCAAACCTGTGGAGATGTCAGGAGAGGGGATGTAGGCTGGAAGGTATGTGAAGGAGTCCTCTTGCTTTTTCCAGTGCTGGTGAAGGCCCAGCAAAACTGCTGTTTCTTATTCTGGACACCACCCTTCAAGGAACATGTGCACCAAGTGAAGAAAGTTACAAAAATAAGAAATGCAGAAAATGCAACCTGTGCGGAAAGACTGAACAAACTGGTAGCTTGGAAAGGGGAAGATCAATAAATGCCACGGATCCGACCCTCTGCCCAGCAGCCCTGATGGAGGACACTGTGCCTGTGGAAGGCACCTCTGCAGACCCACCAAAAGCAGGTGTTCTTTCTTGCTGACCTTCTTGTAATGTTCTGTGTCCCAGCACTTTGCAAAGCGAAGGCCACCCTGCTTGGCAATGCCTTCGTGGATACATAGTACACGCACTGTGCAGTTATGGTGGAGACAGCTGCTTTGGACAGGAAGCTCAGGGGTGCTCAGTTATCCTGGAACCTGCCACCACAGCAACCCACACTTGATACTGCAGGATCACCAGAGGGAGCATGCCACCAAACATGCATGTAGGGGTGAGCCATCCCAGAACTTTTCTGCCCCACAGGCTGGCACAGGAACATAGATGTGCATGGCTGCACCACCAACTGCTTTCCAAGGGTAGTCTGGAAAGGGGTATTTTGTTTTCAGTTTTATTTAGTAAAAGATGTTCCAGCAGCGTTGATCTCTTGCTGTTCTGCCCTCTCTGACTGGGAAAGGGTCCATAATACTAGGAGGGGGGAAAAAGAAAGCTTGGCTTAGATTTGTAAAGGCACTGATGCCAAAGTCATGATTTACTACTTGAGGTGTATTTCTTTAGGTGCTACAAAGCCTGACCTAATGGAAATGAGCTGTATCCTGCCAGGAGAGTAACCTCTGCTCCCCACAGTGCCAGGGGGAAGAAGAGAGACTGCAGAGCAGCCCAGTGGATCTGCAGGATGCTACCTCCTGCTGAGGCAGCTACTCCAAAATGTCTGAGCTCCCAGCAGCACCTGGACAGTCCTGGTCACTCAGGACCCACCAGCCAGTGGAAACCTCTTCCCAACACATGCATCCTTCAACAGGTGGTGCTTCTGGGTGCACAGCTGGAGGAGACCAGATGATGCCATTTGTCCATCCCCAAGAGTCCAGTAGTCAAAGCACCTGTCTCAGGTGTGTCCTGGATGTGGCACCAAACTCATCATCAGAAGCACTGTGTTCCCAGACCTGGACACCTCCCAGCCCCAAGAGGTGCTTTCAGAAGCAGGCCTGGGGATGAGACAGGTCCCTGCTGCAGGACATCTGGGCCTGAGAACACCAAGGGAGCATGAGCAGGCCTGGAGCATGGCTGCAGGTGAATGGCTAACATAGGAAAGCAGGACAAAAACTTTAAACCACAGAACCCCTAGCATCTGCCTTGCCCTTCCCATGGCTCCCTAGCCAAAAGTAGTTAACCACTGAGAACAGACTGAACAAACTTCAGCATAAATATTGTATCAAATGCCATCAATTCTCCTTCCCATTATAATTTCTGAGACAGAACCATGATCTTGTCTGTGCTCCATAGAAGATTGTGAGTGGTAAACAACCTCCATCATCTCCAGTGCCATACCCTGTCAGACACCCAAGCCAGTCTCACACAGCAGGATTGCTCGGCTTGCCAAGTCTGCCATCACACACGCAGCTGGATGGAGGCAGAGGTCTCATGCCTCCACCTCCCCCTGTCCCAAAGATGTGGGTTGCTGACACATGACAAGTCTCAGTGTTTAGACATCTGGTCTCAGAGGTCACAGCTCCACATCCACATGGCAAGCCCTGCCCTGAAGCCCTTCAGGTAGATCTCCATGATATGAGTCCCACTTTGCCCATTGACTAGAAGGTGAAGATGGCCCAGTTTTGGTGCAGGAGCCCAGCTTCAGGTACATAGGATACTCATACTTCTGACATTTAACACACCACATAGGAGGAGGAAAGCTGTCTCTGATTTGTAACATAACCACTGTGCTATGAAACATCATAAACCACGCACCCAGATGTCATTTTTTAGGTAAAAGCATGATTTTATGCAAATATCTGTTCTTTTCAGTACTATTTTTCTTCCTATTCTGGAGTTTTCACTCTTACCACTTGTCCATCTTATGCCCAGTTCTAGTGTTTGATTAGAAATACATGTGATTTCTTTTGTTATTCTCATTGTTGCACATGGTCCAATTCACTAGCCTAATTTATTCTTCTGTATAAACTGTTCAATATCATGCAACCCAAATAACAGTTTATATGCCTAAGGTAAAGTTAATTCAATAGCATAAATCCCTGGTTTCCTTTTAGGAGTGGAGCTTTTATTTCATATTCTATTGATCATCAAGAGACAAAATGTTATTGCAGGTTTCCTCTGAACTGTTCCTATAGCACCAGCGTGGGGGAAGCATAAAGATGAATATAGAAATTATATTTCTTTCATAAATTTATATGCAAGTAAAAAAAGGATAAGAATACTTAGTCAAAAGTTCAATTTTTCTGTTAATCTCCCATTGAAATATAGCTCTTCTTTTGACCAGCTCTAGAAGAACTCAATGGATTGAGCAAACATCAGACCAAAACTGTTTTTGACAGTGTTCTGAAAACACTGGCCAGCTTTTACAGCTGGACATGTGGAGGGGTTTAAATTTAAGCAGTTGCTGTCAGAACTGGCATCATTTTATTCTATCTGCAAAATCCAGTCAATGCCCTTGCCCTGGTGAAGGTAATTTCGTCTGTGCAAGCCCTCACCAAAACATAAAGTCAGTATAAATGAGCTCTGTGAGTGAGCACAGCCATCCTGCAGCCAGCAGCATGGTAGGAGAGAAAATGGGTCTGGAGCTCAGCATGTCCTTAGGATCTATTTCGATTCCCTGTACATCATTTTTCCATGTTGCTCCAGTGAGGCTCTTCTGAAAAATGATGTTCATGGTTCATTTTAAGAAATGTCTGGTACCTCATTACCTTGTTCTTTGAAACAACTCAATATGAATATCTGTCACTGAAAGGTATTTGAGGGAAGATTTCCAGACAAGATCCTAAACCATCTCTGTAACATGCATGTGTTCAAAAATCCACCTGTGCAAATTCCTGCATTTAAAAAAACCTATTTTATTTTTAATGCACAATTATTTTTGCCAAATCAAGAAATTTTCCCAAGGTGAGAACAAGTGAGGATTTGGTCAACTCCTTGCATATGTGCTTATAAGATAAAAGACAGAGTGGAAGAGAGCAGAGTCCTGAAAATGAGAATACCTCACCTCTTAGCTCCAGCTGCTTATCCTTTTACACCCTATGAAAATTGTAGTGTGAGCAAATTTAACTTTTCCTTCTTTTGACAAGGCATGAAGTATTTTCTTCTTTGGGAGCCTGCCTGTGTATGACTGCCATTTACCACCTGAGCACACGAGGCTGAGTGGTTTAGACAAATGAATCATCTTTCTATCAATGCCAAAAAAAACTGCCTCATCCATGAAAAACCTTATGAGGAATAAGGTAATATTTGTCACTTTGAAACAACTCTAAATATTTTAAAAGAAGGCAGAGGCTATTAAATTGATGCAAAAGCTCCTGGGTGAGGGTCCTTCTGATGTTCCATGGTCTCCCACTTCCATTCCACACATAACACACCCTGCTTGCTAACATGCCTGTGGAGAGTGTACAGTGGAACACGTGGGGTTACTGAAACCATAGGAAATGCTGGGGGACAAATGTGAGGGCCAGGCTTTTATAAAGTCCCTGTTTGCTCCTTTACAATATACAGAATCAGAAATTGCACCAAGGTTAGAAATGTGAGGAGTAAATCCCATCCATATGCAAGTGCCATATACCAAAGCCTGCTCCATACAGTGGGTAGGACAGGGGATTTCTGTGGTGGATTTGTGCTTGAAGTACTTCTGTGTACAAAAGGAGAGCGTGTGTGTTGGTTTTCTGCTTCACTCTGGGCTTTCATTCCAGTTTTGGACATTTGGATTTCGTATATCTAGCTAAGTCCTGATTTAAGTCATATCCTTACATCACCAGTATGTTTCTTTAACTGCTTTAACATTTCTAACAGTTCAAATATCTTCCTCTGTAATGTCCCTCATGGAAGCACAAGCCTTACGAAATCCCTCTGAGTTGAAACAACCCATGAACTAAAAAGAGATTAGTTGGGATAACACAAAAAGTCTCAGGTAGGTCCTGCAGTGAGAGACCATATCTCCAGTGAAGTTTTCCCTACAAGGAACCTTCTTTTGTCAGAAGCACACTGTGCACCATCCATAAGAAGGACGGTCCTCAGTAAGTCTGACTGGCACCAATGTGTGCCAAACTCATGTTGTTAAAACACCAGGTGAGAGATGTTTCCTGCTGTGTTACGGCTGGGGCTGCCTGCAAATGCACACATACCCTCCCTGTGTTTTGTGGGTGCTGCAACCCCACCACGGGGTTGACCACATGCCCACTTGGGCCATTCCTGCTGCCAGAGAAGTGTCCTCCTTTCATAGACACCCTGCAGCATTGTTGGGAGGGTTTGGGATGAAGAGCCAGCATGGCACCCACCACCACCCCACAGCTGAAACCACACCTTCACTGAGGTGGTCCCAGAGCAGCATTGTGAGCCAAGAGCCACCCCCATTTAATAAACATATCCTCACACTGTCAAACCTACTGCCAACATATGGATGGGTGGTTATTACAGGAAGGATTCAAGGTAACAAAAACCCATCATCAAGTTTTTCTACATACTTAGTGCTTATTTAACTCTATATATGACCCATTAAGAAGGGCTATTTTTACATTTAGAGGTATACCATTTGGGGCAGGGCAGGGAAATATATGGGAATACATTGTAATTAATCTATTAGCAGATGATAACTCTCTCTTTAGTGGTAGATTGTCAGAGAGAAACACTAAAATTAAGTGTGACTCTATGAGACATCACAGTTTGGGGGTGGGGTGTCTGTTAATAAGATCCCTTCAAAGCAATAGCTGACTGACGTCACTGAATACAAAGCAGGAGGCAGTTCAGTTTGTGGGATGAACACTACAAGGCATCTCAAAATATCCCAAACCTAAATAGCTCCAGCATTGCTCTATCAGTTTTGAAATATTCAAATGTTAATCACATTGATTCAACCCTACTGCATTAGGCAGCACCCTTCAGGAATGATTAGACAAGGCAGTCCTTCAGCATCAAAACTAATATAAAATTTTTCCTCACTTGTACCTCAGCACTCCACAGGCAGCAGAGAAGGTCTGCTGACCATGACTGCCCTGGTGTTGACCTTATTTAGTTTGCATTAGGGTCTAAATTCATGCAGATCTGCCATCAAATCAACATTACAAACTCCATAATTTTAACTCTTGTATTCCCCAGATGGATTTCTTCTTATGTTGTAGAGTTGTTTCTGAGTATCAATAATGAAAAAATTGGAGATCTTATTTAGCAATTTATATTTTATGTGACATTATTGCCTGACGCTTCTTAGAGTATGAACTTCAGTAATATTACCAAAAAAAAAAAAAAACCAAACAAACCAGAAAGAAAGAAAAGACTCTGCGAATTTAAATGAAGAAACTGAAAGTTCTGTCATAATATTCATCTAAAAGCAGTTCTGTGGAATAGCACGGAGGAAAATACACACCCTGAATAAATAAATAAATAAATCGTAATAAGAAAAGACCAATGCGATCAGATGAATGTTGGTGCGGTTGGAGACTGGGAAATCAATCACTGTTCTTGGCTGTCTCTACACATTTCTTCCTGTGCCCAGTTGCTCAAAGCTATTTCTCAAATTCCCCTCTGAAGTCTCTGCCACCCCTACACCATCCTTTGCATAATAACTATCACTCTCTTTTTTCTAGAGAATTCTCAATAATTTCTTCCTGTAAAAGCCAGCTGCAGTGGTAGGTGTTATCTTGAAAGTATGAAAGAGCACATTTGTGCAAGAAATACTTTCCAAGCACTTCAGATAATCAGCTTTCCAGATGTTTTGTGTCGAGGCAGCCTCACAGCTCTGAAGATGATGTGCATCATCTTTATCCCAGGACATAAATCTCACCACTCTTTGGGAAGTCTCCTACCAGTCAACACTCTCAGGGAAGGAGCTACATTCAGAAAACTTTTTCTCAATATTTCATTTTTGTCTGAATTATTTCCTAGGAATTAAATATAATCCATAAAAAGAAAATAATAAACATCAGGGCAAAATATGTCAGGCAGGGATGTCCTGCAGCAGTGGGCTAACATTGAAAGAGCTGCTACATAACGCTATCATTGCCACCTAAATATTTAGGCTGAAAATGCAATTGATGGAAAACCAGTACTAAAATGAAGAGAAGCAAGAGCTGGACACCACAGTGTTAATTCTCATTTTGAAGTTTTATAAGAAGGCACACTAGGGCACTTCTGTCCTACTTGTGCCTTCTCTTCAGGAGTCACTCTGCACTCTTTCCAGACAGTAACAAAACTGCCTGGCACTGCAAAGGCACAAGCCAAACCTGACAGATCCACTCATGTATTTTAGCTGAGGAGTTTATGTATGCATATAACATTAAATCTAACAATAAGAATACAAATATTGTATTATGTACATACAATGCATATAATGCATATACCGTATATTATATGTATATGTTATTATGTAAAATGTATAAACATAAAACATAGTAATATAAAATATAGACATTTACGTCTATTAAATTACATATATATTATGTAAAAAATACTATATATGTTACTTATAAATACCTACATTACATATATATTGTATATTATATACTATATCTTTATATATGTATGTTATTATGTAGCTGTTGTTCTATAAATGTATTATTTACAAGATAAAATATATACATACATTTCTGCTTCATATAATTAATAAAAAAGTGGGTTTGTATTTATTATATATGATTTTATGTGTTTTACATTACAAATCAATGTCTTTATATGAGTTATATCATATAAATTATATAAATGATTTGATTTAGTAGAATTATTTAACTGCACTTACTGTCGTTATTACTGTGGTTATCACAGTGTACTTCTGTGTCCCCGCTGAGGCGCAGCCCCCGCGTGTCCTGCAGGCCGGGGTGGCGGGAGGGGGCCGCGGGGCAGCTCCCGGGGCCTCGTGTGCTCCCACATCGCACCGTCCCTGGCCTGCAGCCCCCACCGGCAGCACCGGTGCCACTGGAAAGCGCGTGGAAAGCGCGTGGAAAGCACGTGGGAAGCACGTGGAAAGCGGGGCCGAACTCGGGCAAAGCGGCCGCAGCCTGTGCGGTTGGCCCACGGCCTGTGGGGAGGCAAGGAGGGTGCACCCGGGGCTCCAGCCCTGCTCCCCTCGCTGCACTGGATTCCCGCTGCAGCCTCGCTGCCTCCTGCCGGGAGCTGTCCTCCAGTTTGTCTCAGTACGCCCTTGGATCCCCGCAAGCCCTGGTTTGATCCCGCCCGGGCCAGGCGAGCGCCAGGACCAGTGGGAGATCGCCCCTGCCCCGCCGCCCCGGCCTGGACACGGCCGCGGCAGCCACGCAGCGCCTGGCTCTGGAGAGAGGCCCGGCAGCACAGCCCTGGCTTTGCTCTGAGACACGCAGAGCTCTGCATTCTGAGGTGAAAAGCTCGCTTTCTTACTTTTATGTATTATCGTGTTAAAAAAAACCAAACCCACAACAACAAACCCTTTTCAATGATTTGCAACAAATTTTGCCAGAGTGTTCTACTTCAATGTCATGGTCTTCAAGTGTGCATCGTCATGTTGGAGGAATCCAAATCACCGATGTTTAAGGCTTTGGAAATAGTCTTTGACAAGGGAAACTCGCTATGTTTCATACGGTTCACCTCAGGTTAACTTTTGATTTCGGACACTTAATACCTACTATAAAAAACAGCAATGCAGTTGGCGCACTTTAGGGTCATAAAACCAGCTGGAATTTTTTACTTTTGACCAGCATGAAATCAAAATCCATCCAAGTGCAACTTCCTTGTTGGTTAATTCACCGGCAAGGCACTTATGTGTATCTTCTAAATGTAATATACAATTAGAGAGCTTCTTATAGCATGGTTGCTTCACCTTATGGAGCCTCTTCTTCACCAGATAGCACTTCTGTAAAAAGCAGCTGAAGAGCTGAGAGCAACTTGCAACTTAATTTTACTCAGAGCCTCACAAATAACACATCCTTCCTCAGGGCACTGTGAGGATGGAGCCACTGAGCTGAGCCAGAAAAAATAAATGACAACGAGCTCAAGTGCTCCAAGGCTAAGGGTTTATGGATTCCCTTCCTGGGCACTATCCATGTGCTACTTATCCAGAACCTCAGGATATCAACAACAACTCTGATATACAGCTCCTGGAAAATGTATTCACATGCACACACATCCCTATATGAACAGATAATTATTTGGTTTTTTATCTCTATATATAAATAAAACCTTAAAATGCTAGCCTAGTTTCTTGCTAAGACTGTCATCAGAAATGTGAGATGCCATGTGACGGGGATTTGGAGCTACCAATAAAAATAGAAAAGCAACCCCCCAAAACACAATGAAGCTCCCCAGCACCCCAGATGTGCTAGAGCTGCAGCTCTCTTTATGCTTAAAATAGTCGTGAGACACAGCAAGAGATGGGCTGGTGTGGTAGAAATGAAAGCACCCTCGGTGGAGCCCACAACACCACGGCACAGGCAGGGCTGTCACTTGTGGAGGGAGTCAGTGAACTGCTGCTTTTTGAAGGGAAACAGGAAAAAACACCAGCACATAGAGCCTAGAGAAACCGAAGTCAAAACAGGAACTAGAGTAAGACCTGAGAGGAAGAAATAAAAGGAGCTTTCAGGCACAGCCCAGCAGGGAAGGAAGCTGGGAACCTTTGCTGTCTTGTCTGTTATTCCTGCTTTCAGCAGGAAAACAGTTGCATCACAGAGCCATCTGGGTCCATCAGCAATTTCTACATCTATCTGGTAAAAAATTATTCCAAAGTATGGCTTTTCTTAAATTAATGAGTTCATGCTAGAGAACGTGCTCTCCTGACCCAGCTGCATAGGTCTTCTAAACAAATACAAAGAAATGCAAATGTAATTATCCTGACTTTTTAGGATAAGATTGTTAGTAGTTTATTTCCTTTGTCCACTCATCTTGGAATACTAATTAAAATTAATTATTGAATAAGCTATTCCTATTGTTTTCTCAGGCCTTTGAGCTTGATGCTGCTCTCAGGATTATGGACGTGTAGGCACAATATCCTCTGAACTTAGTATGTGTTAGCTACAGCCCAGCAACAGGTAACCTGAGAATTTTACTCCATGGGAAATATGAAACTGTCTAACTCTCAGCAGACGGCAGCAACACATCAGGAGCTACCCCGTGTTTCTCACTGGTAAGAGAAGTGTATTTGGGCAATTACAGTTAAGCAGTGGAATGGAATTAGCTTGTCAGTCCCTGATGTGACGTGCTCAGCTACATCAGTGTGATTCAGGACTACTTCCCCTTGAAATCCACCTCTCAGGAGCACAGTCTGTTCTGAAGAGAAGCACTTGTATCTTGCTGCCTTAAAGCATCCTGTTGTGTTTGCCTTGAGCTGAAGTATTCAGTCAAGCCTTGCTGTTGCCAGGATGTGAATTGGGAGCTGCTTCTGTGCTGTCCTTGTTTCCAGCTAGCAGACACAAGAGGAGGGATGTACACTATGTGCATGAGGGGTCCCTTTCCTTGACTCTTGCAGCGAAGAAGGAAAAAGTGACTTAGTGCAGGAGTGACCATTACAAATTCTTATTTTTCTGATTACAGAAGGACTATACAAATGATTTCCAGATACTACCCTCTCTTCCTTGTGCTACCCCATGAGGCCATACTGCCCTTGCTCTTCCAGCCTCCTTGATGCTTTTCTGCTTCTGGCACAGTGACGTGAACAGCTGCACTGCAATTAAATACCTGAACTCCTGCATTTGGGATTAGATCCAAATAGTACTCTATATTAATTCCTGCTTAAATCTTCCTATGTGGCCCAGTGGTTTGGCCTGCACTCTGCTATTTAGTTGTTGTACTCCATAAAGAAGCGTCACACTGGAGGATAATTTCAGAAAATATCTGCAACTATAGGCCTGCATACAGTCCAAGAAAATTCTAAGATCGGGACATAACACGGGATATTTGACACATGAAACCTTCCACTGAGTGGCCAAGGCTGAAATTCTCTTCCAGTTGGAGCACCAAGTCACAATTCCCACCTTGCAATAGATGTCTTTTTGGCTAAGATTCCTGGAGGAGCACCTCCCTGAGCCAGCACTGTGCTGTCTACTGGAAGATCATCAGATCCAGATGAAGACTCTGGCTCTCCTCCTGCAGCACAGTTCCTTGAGAGTGCAGGCATGATCTAATCATATCTAATCTTACCAATCCCATTAGATCAATTGAATCTAATCACAGGTTAGGTGAGACGCCTAGAAGAGCTTTGTTAGCCACTGTCACCTCCACTTACAAGGAGCTATAGAGATCAGATGGGCTGCATCTCCCTGATTGCTCACATGCCTTTGGGGAAAAAGGTGAATGAAAAGCCACAGGCTTCACCTACTGGTCCCACATGATGGGAAAGCTGCTGTAAAACATCCCGTGCTGGGACCATTTTTTGAACAAAACGGTCAATGTTGCAAATACCCTTGAATAAACTGGATATTTCCTGCTGCAACAGATATGCTGAACCTGTGAAATATTGGTTTGAGGATGGAGGGCTTAGGAAAACACTGAAATTGTCTGTCAGTCGGGCTGTCATTGCTGTTGACGGGTGGTGATGAGAAAACAGGCTATATATTTCTGTCTGTGAAGTGATGGTTTTTTTAACTATTATCAGGAGACTATGAATAGGCTTTGCCTGTCTTGACTGCACATTAGACTAAATATGTTTTTATTTGAATACATATAAATTATTCCTGTTATGGAATTCGCTATAGCAGTCTGGACTGCCTTGCAATCTAATGTGATGTGTAACAAATTAAACTTGTTGCTCAGGGCTCAAGAGTTTAGAATAGATGATCCTATCCTTCTGAGACCCATTTCTTACAGCTGGAAGTTATTTAGGAGTGCCTACTTACTTAAAAATTTGTGCTTGTGGTATGAACTGGCAAGGACAGAGAAAAGCCTAATGACTTGAAAGGAGCTGAGAAAATGCCTATGTTCATTTTGCATGTTTAATTGAATACACAGCAGAGCACATGTAGGTGCAGCCTGGCCAACTCATGTGTACTCATTTTCTTGGAAGCCCTGCAGTCTGTCTGACAGGTTTGGTTTGATTCCTACAGATGCTGACTGAAGAGAGGTCAACTCTAGGCTAGAAAATCAAGTTTCTGTGGGTGAATGTCACCCAAAACCAGCTCATAGTGGGGCCCACTCACAGGACTATGGGATGTTATTTGAGGTAATATCTACCTTTAACCTGCACACTGTCCAGGTGAATGTGGGATTGTCTTCCCTGTGGTGCTCAGCACTCTCTGAAGATCCAGTGTGTTGTGCAGAGACACAAAAATACTGTGAGCTTGTCATGAGTAGCAGATAGGGAAAATCTAAAAAAGTAATTCAGATTAAAAGCTGCAAAAACAGCCAGCTTTTCTGAACCCCATCCTTCTTGGAGTAAAAGGAAAAAGAATCCCCATCTCTAATCACAGAAAGGAAGTGTTATGTGGTGAAGTTCCTTCTTCCTTATAGTGTGGGTATACCTCCCTTACAGCTCCCAGGCCATAACAAGGGGCGGTAAGAGAGCTCTTCTGGACTCCTATTCCTTATGCTCATATATTTTTAAACTTTTTAATGCTTTGATATTTATTTTTCCTCAAACTACAACGTTTGGGTTTGAGCAGGTTTTTTGTGACTAACTTTACACATTCTCTTTTTTTTTTTAAGAAATTGTTTCCATTTACTTGAGTGATTGATACTGCTGGCTGCTGTATTCAGCAATTAATAAGTGTGGGACAACATGTTCCTTGGATATATACTCATACAATTTTTGATCAGTGAGACTGTTTTCACTTGCAGTAAAACTACTCACTTGAGGCTTGTATTGCTACTTTTTTTTTTCCCTGACACCAGAAACAGAGACATAACTTAACACTGAGATTTTCTCTATAGATCTCACCTCTCCCATTGCAGCAGGTCGTTTACATTTCATTGTCAGCAGAGCATTATGAATGCAGGGAATAATCTGTTAAGCTGATTAGGGATCTGGGGTTTAGCAAAGCAATAAACATGTGAAAGCAACTTGTAAACTTTTGTAGCTTCACCACTGAGCTCTCCTCTTTACTACTTGTATTAATTAGAATGTGCGTAAATCAAACAAATATAAATGTCACCAACAACAGTAATTAGTAGAAATGTAAATGTGCCTCTCTTCCCTTCTCTGCTGTATTTTCTCCTTCTGATTTTGTTACAACGGGGCAGTAAAATCCAGGACCACATGATTTCTTTCCCCTTTGTTGCAAGGAAAAGTGCAAAGAAGCAGAAAGTTTTAAGCTGGAATGAGAATGATAGAGAGAAAACAGAGCAGGAATTGAGAAAAAGAAGGGAGGAAATTAGAAAAATAATTAGATTTGTGTACTAGTTTGAAATCAAACCAGTGGGAGATCGCGAGCAGAATTATAATTTAATAGGAAAAAAAAAATTAAAATAAATAAATAAATGCAGTAGTACAAGAACACTGACAAAGTAAGAATACAACCTGACACCCTATGGTGGTTAGCAGTCCAAGCAAAGCGGTTCTGTTGAAGCGATGATCTTATAGACAAAAGGGTCTGAATGTCCAGCAATAGCTCTGTCCTCTGGCAGTCCAGTAGGTAAGCGCTGCTGTGGTGTTCAGAGTCTCAGCTTATATCCAGGAGTGCTTGGTTCCTCCCTCTGGGCAGAGCATCTCAAAATGGGATGGTGAGTCATGTGATGAGGCCTGATCTTATTAACAGGAGATAGTCCAGGAGGGAGTTATCTGTGAGTCCTGCGGCAAGGTGCTGATGGGCCATTAACAGAAGATAGTACAGAGGGAGGAGGCAAGGAACACTGCTCCACCTGGTTTCAACAGCTCATGGAGATGGTAATAGAATATACTTCAATCCAGAACAATTTGGAAGTGTGAAAGAGAAAAGGAAAACCTCTGCATGGCAATACTTGCTCCAGGGATTACTATGTGATTTACTGCTTATTTACCACATTTAAGATTTTAAATGGATCAAAAAAGCCAAGAGTTAGGTATCATTTCTTCTGGTGATAAGATCTGGGCAGATGGTTCTTCACTTGTCCTTCAGGTTGTGGGGGGTGCTCCTGACCCTTACAGCTGGCAGTTACCTACACCTTCATTCCGATTAACTTCTACATGGCTAGTGCATGGCTAGTCCCTCACAGGTGCTGGCAGGATATGTGGTAAGACAGTGAAATCATCCTATTTTCAAATTGTCTCATCCCAGTTTCTAATGAAAGCTTTTGGTATGGGCTATGGCTTCATTTCAACAAGCAAGAAATACTCCTAGAAATCCATGTAGTGGCCACAGATTCTTCACACTGCATCACCCAGCAAGAGAAGAGTTTAAGAGTTTCTGCTGGACATGTGATGAGCAAGTCTGTGCCTTGGCCTGGGCTGCATTGAGGGCTGTGTCACCATGACAGCCTTTGGCAAGGCTGCAAGGCAGTTCCAGCAGAACTTGTACTTTGGATAACAAAGTTTTCTAATTTCAAATTAATGGGCAGTTTTAAAATACTCAAGTAGAGGCCTCAAATGCATCAGATCAGATCTTGTATTTTCATTCTTTTCATCACAAGAATTTGCCTTGTGTTCAGTGATCTGTGCACCCTTACTCCATAGGAGAAACTGATGACAGTCAGCTATTTCTTGGATATGACTGTGTTTATTGGCAAATAATGTTCTCCTAAGCACGAAAATCATACAGAGCCAATTTCCCTTTTCATATTTCAACCCTGGCCTTCAGCTAGCATTTTGTCCAAAAAGTGGTTTTCTGGTTTTCTTTCTGACTTACAAACATGACTTTTCCTCTCTGCATGGCTTATTGCTGAAATTCTGCCTGTTCTATAAGTCACACACACATATGAACCCTGAATTAATTAATTCCCAGCATTAGTGTTTATAGTCAGTCTAGTCCTTGGCACTCACTACCATTGCTTTAGGTCTGGCTGAGCAGTGGGACACTTAATTGTTTGCTCATTTAGTCTGAAGAGAGAGCAGCCAGCATAACCATAAAACCCAGAGAGAATTGTATGTGACCAGATTGAAAAACAAAGATATATTTGCTGGATTTCACCCAACCTCCTGCAAAACAATGCTTCAGCAGTGGATGAAGAGGAGAACTACCATCTTCACAGGCTAAGGGGGAGGCTAGATGAGTCTCGGGTGGAGAGCACAGCTCCTCTGCCCCACCTGGGGGCTGACATTGTCCCCAGCTCTGCTACTGCTGCTTGCTCCCACCACCACGTATTCCTGCCAAGGCAACCAAGTAATAAAAAAATAGAAAATGGAAAGGAAAAACTTTGCAAAAGTAAAACAATTTTAAAAACACTATTTAAATCTCTTATTAAAAAAAAGAAAAAAAAAAGAAAAAAAAAAAAGAAAAAAAAAAAAAGATAATCTTCTCTGTGGAAGTAATCCAATGAGAGATCATGCAGATATACCTGGGGAGCATAGCCAGGCCAGGGGACTGGATAGCCTAAGCCTGGGTGGTGGGCATGGGAACACGTTAAGCCAAGCATTGTCATCTGCAGTGAAATGGGTACATGAAACTTAAGAAGAGGAAAACCCTGGATCTAACTTCCCTTGCCAGTTTTGTGCCTCAGATTTCCCATCCCTATATTTCTGAGGACCACCTTAAGATATTGTTTAACACTATGAAAAGCTTTGAGGTTCCTGAAAAGAAGACAATATCATTTGTAACAGAAGTTTGTTTACTTCTAAAGCTTCAGGTTTTACATCAATTGGACTGTTTCTGCCACTGCAGTCACTCTGTAAAAATATTATATAAGTGCTTCCTCTAAATAAGTGATTCTATGAAGGAATATAATTTGCATAATTACTTAATATCTGTAATTTAGCATTTTCAATGCCCATTAACTCATAATTCATAAGAACAATTTATTCCTCTATACCCATCCAGTATTTATCTCTCTGCTACAAATAGCAGTGGCCTATTTTTGGCCAGCCCTAGTAAAGAAATTAATAGACTGACTTTGTGGTTATTTATTACTTTTTGACCTTCTAGCAGTAATTGTGAGAGTCCCAACGGCCTGAAATCTGTCTTTTGACAGGTATAGATCTTGCCTTTTTTGTCTTGAGCTCAGATTTAGAGAAAGCTCAGCCTTCACATTGTTGCTCTTTGCTAATCATTTTAGTACAGACCTAAGTGTTCATTGACCTGCTAACATCACATGCTGTAAGAGCACCTGTTTGAGAGCCAGTGGTGTCTCCCTGTTAGGGCCGTGGAGCGAAAGTCTCTTCTAGAGAGCACTTCAGACCACCTCAGCTCAGGTCTTGATCTCTCTTTTCCTTCAAGAGACTGCTGACTGTGGAGGAAGCATAGCTGCCCAAGTGGTCAGCACCAATGCCTTTCCTTCCATGCTTTTTGACACCAGGAATCATAGAATAATTAAGGTTGGGAAAGACCTCTAAGGTCATTGAGTTCAACCACTAACTTTACACTGCCAAGTCCACCACAAAAACGTCCCTAAGCACTGCATCTACATGTTTTTTGAACACTTTCAGGGATGGTGACTCCACTGCTTCCCTGGGAAGCCCGTCCCAATGCTTGACCACCCTTTCAGTGAAGAAATTTCTCCTAATATCCAATCTAAACCTGTTTTGTTACTAGAAAAGGTATTAAATTGATAGTGGTTTTTACTGTAAGATAGACAACAAAAAACTGGTTGACTCCTTCAGCCCAGCAGCATTTCTGTTCCAGTTGGCATCTCACTGTGGAGCTGCATGGGGCAAACATGGTAAACAAAGGCTATAAAGGGCCTCCTGGGCAGTGTCCTTCAGGCACGAGGGCACAGAGCTGACTCCATCTGCTTTGCACTGCCTGAAGACTGTTATAGAAATTGGTACATTGTTTCCAAGCATGGTGCAGCATGGTTTAAACTGGTTGCATCCATGCTGCCTTGCTGGTGAGACTGGGTTTGAGACAACACCTACGTGCTGCCCGAGTTTCTCCACCTGACAAACCTGCTGGATCACACCAGGGTGGCATTTCTCTTCCTAGCCAATTTTTAACTGCCCATGAATCATCTTCATTTAAGACAATGAGTAACTCAGTGATGCAACAGAAACTACAGCTCAGAATTCAATTCTTCAGGCACCCTAAGTAAAGCGTGATACCTTTGATTGATCTATTGTCAAAATAACTTCCATTTAGAAAAGCATTTCATTTCAAAGGGTTTTCATTTATTTCTCAGGACTGTGGCATATGGATTTCTCTTTATCTCTTTGGGGAAAACACAGGTGGTGGAAAACTCAAAGCTCACCTCCACGTGGAAATACACTTTAAGAGGCATTCCCCAATAACTGTATCTGATGCAGAACTGAGAGCTGTGACTATTATTCCAGAATATTTTTTTTAATACCTATTTTCTATGCAGCCACCCAGTTTCTGAATTAGCTCTGAATAAGGATTAGAGTCAGACCAAAAAAGCATTCCTGCTCTGAAATAGGAGCATCCAGAGGAGATGTACGCCCAAATAATGTTCTGGAATAGCTATTTCAGAAATTTTCCAAGCACTGAGAAGCCCTGAGGGCAGGCAATCTGAGGTCTTCCAGCAGCATCAGGGTGGCCAAGTTTTGCATTGCTGTGAAATCTTGGGTGGAGCAAGGGAAAGCTGCCACTACCGGCCCTTTGTGGAGCTCCTGGAGAAGTTACAGTGTGCAGGGTTTCTTGCAGAGAAACAGATCTGTCCTTGAACATAGCTCACAGTTCTGAGTACACATGATGCCAAATAGGCCTATGTCCACTGGTCCGGCCAGGATATTTTAGTTTGACCTCCTCTCTCCCTCTCTCCTTCTCTCCTTCTCTCCCTCTCTCCTTCTCTCCCTCTCTCCCTTTCTCCCTCTCTCCCTCTCTCCCTCTTTCCCTCTCTCCCTCTTTCTCTGTCTCTCATGTTTTGGCAGACCCACAGTTACTTTTATAGAGTTAGCCCAAATACATATTGAATATACTGAAAATATGCATTTCAATTTCTGCTTCACATCTGCTCTACAATGTCTTACATATAAAGAGCTCTTCTGTATCCCTTTTTTTAAGGCAAAAGTTCAGTTTGGGAACTTCTCCTTACTATTCAAGAAAGATTGAAATAAAACTTTCATCACTGAAAAGTGAGATAATTCTTTGAGTTTTATTTACCATATAATGTATGTGTAAATAAGACTATAAAATATGTGCATATTCTTTTTCCCAGTTTCTTTTATAGAAATACAATTTCCCCCTCTATTACATGGCAGCCTATTTACATATTTACCTATTTACAATCATAGCCTTCCTTTTTGCTAGTGAGTCAACAGCCACACTAACTGTTGTTCTAACGGTTCCTATTATTTTCTTACTATTGCAGACAAATATTAACAAGTAGGTATATATGTAAGTTACTTTATGTTCCTCATAGGTATGAGTGCAACATGAAGTGTATTTGCATAACCCAAACCAAAAATGAGCTTATTTTTTAAAGTTTACAGTACGTTGGCCATGGGTGGATACCAGGCACCCACCAAAGCCATTCTCCCTTCTGCTACTGGAAAGGGGAGAGAGTAAAATATAGCAAAGAGTTCATGAGTTCATTTAAGGACAGAGAGATATCAGTCGCAGGCAAAACAGACTCAAACTGGGGATATTAATTGAATTTATTACTAAAAAGTCAGAGCAGGATAATGAGAAGTAAAATAAGATCTTAAAACACGTTCCACTCACTCCTCCTTCCCAGCTCTACCTCCTCCCCCAGTGGCACAGGGAGATGGGAATGGGGATTATGGTCAGTTCATTACAGGTTGTTTCTGCTCCTGCTCAGGGAGAGGAGTCCTTCCCCTGCTCCAGCCTGGGGTCCCTCCCACAGGAGACAGTTCTCTGTGAACTTCTCCAGCATGAGTCCATCCCACAGGCAACAGTCCTCCCCAAAATGCTGCAGTGTGGGTCACTCTGCCACAGGCTGCAGTCCCTGAGGCACAGCCTGTTCCAGTGTGGGTCCCCCACAGGGTCACAAGTGCCACCAGCAAACCTGCTCCAGCGTGGGCTCCTCTCTCCACAGCTCTGCAGGTCCCTGCCAGGAGCCTGCTCCAGCACAGGCCTCCCACGGGGTCACAGCCTCCTCTCAGGCATCCACTGCTCTGGCATGGGCACCTCCTCCATGGGCTGCAGGTGGATCTCTGCATCCCTGTGGTTCTCCATGGGCTGCAGGTGGATCTCTGCATCCCTGTGGTTCTCCATGGGCTGCAGGGGCACAGCTGCCTCACCATGGGCTGCACCACGGCCTGCAGGGGAGTCTCAGCTCTAGTGCCTGGAGCACCTCCTGCCCCTCCTTCTGCACTGACGTTGGTGTCTGCAGGGCTGTTCCTCTCACATGTTCTCAGCCCACTCTTCTCCAGCTGCAATTACAACTGTGCAATAACTTTTCCCTTCTTAATTGTGTTACCCCATAGGTGTTACCACCACTTCTGAGTGGCCCAGCACGTCCATCCTGGATCTGTTTGGCATTGGCTCTGCTGGACGTGGAGGAAGGTTCTGGCAGCTGCTCATAGAAGCCACCCCTGTAGCCCCTGCACACCAAAACCTGGCCATGCAAACCCAATACAAAGTTTTATAAATTGTTTTTTTAATCTATCTAATATCTATCAGTTCATTTTATATCTACAAGATATACGTCATGTCTGAAGAACAATCTAAGTGTGGTTTTGGTAAGCATGTAGCTACTTCAGATATTTCTAATGTTTCCATATTTCCGATATTCAGGAAGATCTTTCTGGGCATTTTTTTCAATTCTACATGTTTTCCTCTAGAAATTGTACCTCTTGCATTAGTAGGAGTCCAGTAGCCTCTTTGCATCCCATGCAGGCAGGCAGAACTGACCCAAGGAAATGGCCGAGGGTATGTGATGATGCTGGAGGGTGCTTACACCAGAAGCCAACAGAAGTTGTTCTCCTGTTGTTCCTTAGGTAGCTGAGTTCCTTGATCCACTACTCCGCACAGAAACTCCAAAGCTCAAGCAGTAAAAGGAGGTAACAGAGCCCCAGAAGCCTCTGCTGATAATGTTAATGAAATCTCAGGCAGAAATGAAAAATTAGAGCTTGCCTGGAAACAACTAGAGAATAAACTCAAAAATATTACAGCATTACAGAAATTCTTGGTGTAACTGCATCTTGAATACCACATGCTCTTTTTTCCCCCACCTTATTCAGTGAAACAGAACCTGGTACAGGAAATGATGTGTCTCTCTGACAATGTCTGACATGGTCATGGTGATAGAAAGCAAATATGGAAGGCAAAGCATATGACTGGGTTATGGCTCATTATCTCAAAAGAAGCAAGAGTGATGCCAAATTTGAAGAAAGTCCTTAAAACCACAAATAGCATGGATGCAAGAGTTAGGGAGCATCCATTCAAATCATCAGGCAAAGTTTTGAATAAAAAAAGAAAAAAACACTTTTTTATTGCACTGGAAAATGGAAATGCAAACATGTATTGCTGCAGGATAGGAAGGGCTGTGTTTTTTAATAGTTCCACTACGTAGGAGATTGGTGGAAGCTACAGGGAAGGTGTACTTGGAGAAACACTGCTCGGTACTGTAGTATTTTTCCCTGAAGAACAGCTACCAGTGGTTGTCAGCCAGAGGAGGAACAGACCTTTGGTCTGACTCACTGCAGCTGCCCTTTGTGATGAAAAACTCCTTTTCATTGGTGGTTGCACAAACCTTTGCTGCAGAAAAATGTCTCTAGATGCTACCATATTCTGTAATGAAGGATCACTGAAAGGGAAACATACTTCAGAATAATTTCAAAATAATAAATCAGTTTTGAGGCATTCACAGAAAGCTCACCTATTTTAAAGATAAAGTGGGGAATAACCCATGTTTTTTCTTTAGTAAGTTTATCCAAAGTGGCCCCAGATGAATCTGTGGGAAGCAATGATCCTACTGCTGTTATTGCACAAATTACTATCAGTAGAAAGGGAACCTCTGTGCCTGTGGTACAAGCTATTCTTTTCAAGTTTAATACAGAAACTACAAGAACTCTTCTTCAAAGTTTATGCTTACATATCCTAATTCTCCAAGTCTCTTAATCTGATCCTTCAGATGGCAGATACTAGAAATAGTGGGGGAGATGGTACATGAGCTAACAAAAAGGACTTAAACCCTCAAGCATTTCTTACATGGATGAACCATGGCACTCTTCTCCTTCATTGCTCTTGCACATATCTGTCTTTTCAGAGGGATTTCACACCATATTTCTCACAGGGCATAACTTAGTGCTAATTTTGAAAAACACACTTTGGCAACACCATCATAGGGGTGGGGTTTTCCTGGCACTTAGCATGCTTACTGAAGCAGTATAGTGATAGTGCAGCAATAAAAATGTACAGACAGAATACAAGACTTCATAAAGTGTGTCTAAGTGAGTGTTTGTGTGGAAATATGCCTGAAACTGCTAAGAGTACAAGCCACTGTGTCTCATGAAATCTATCTTGGAGGTGTGGGATAAGAGAGGTTGTATAGATGTTTGCTTTTCAATCACTGTTTTCAGAAGAATAAAAGGTATCTGCTCAGTTACAAGAGCATTTATTTATTTATTTATTTATTTATTTATTTATTTATTTATTTATTTGTGGTAGGAGAGTGGGAGAGGAAAGATTGCTATTAAGTGGTTGGGATGATTACTACTTCCTTTCAGATCAGGAAGAGAGCTCTGATCAGTGAGTTTTGTAGTCCAGCTCAGTGACACTGAATATTCAAACTTCATGGAGGTACCTGTGAGCAGAGAGCCACTCAGCTAGGATAGTGGTCAAGCCACCACCTTGGATGGGTAAGACATCACTGCCTTTGTCACACTGCTTAGAGCCATCCCCCCAGTGTCCTGCAGCTCATGTGGGTATTATGGCCAACAGTCCCCGCTGGAAGAGCTCTCTTTGGCCCTTCAGGGAAAAGGATATTTCTTAATGGTAAAGGGAGACTTCATAATCTCTGAGAGAACAGGAATGCAAATACAGATTGGATTTTGGGTTTTTTTTTAAGTTCTGCTATTTTCTATCCAGCACTAATTATCAGCATACTCTGGGTTTTTTTCTCTTCCTCTTCCTGCCGTAAAACCACACTCAGAGTTCTACACACTCATATAGTTCTTGTTTTGGTTTTTCCTGGAGGATATCCTGTAGACCTTAAAAAAACCCAAACCAAAACANTAAAAAACCTCTTGTATTTTCTTTAGTTCCTGGGTGTTCCATGCCTTTTGTACTGAAGTAGGGTTTCAGGCTTTAATGAAATTAAAATTTAATTCAGTTCAAATACAAAGTACTTTTATACCTCCACTGAAACTTTTACTAGCTTCATGCAGAGAAGTAACCTGTCTTGTTGGTTTATGTCATCAAACTTACTCACTTTGGATGTTTCTGTCCTCTCTTGGTGTATGTTCAAAGACACCAGAATGGCTCAGTTGGCTGGCACTGCAAAAGGATGGATGTCTATTCCTGCAGATATGGAGCAGCAGAAATGCCAGGATGACCAAAGCTGCTGTTGTTTCTCAGTTAGCTAAAAAATGCTAAGTCTGAGCCTAGAAAGCACTGCTCTGGTAATATTGGCTAGGAGTGCTGTTTTGATGACTTAACACAGTTATATTAGCAAATTATACTGACAAAAAACATGGTACCTTTTTTCTACCTTTTTGTAGTTTGGGAAATTATATTAAGCTCTACGAACAAATCCCACAGAAATGGAAAGGCTAAGCCCAAAGGGATCTGACAGGACAAGGAGGAAATATGGTACTGGTGTTTGGGATAATCTGGTGATCCACTTGGCTTGGCTTGCTGTGGTATTTAACCTACAGCAAATGCATATTAATTTCTCATTGAATAGGCAGGAAATGAATGTGTGTGATGCATTATTACTGCTGTTAATTCAGTCTGTAAAGGGATGTACAATGGGCTCACTTAGGTGGTGTCATCCTCTTCACTTGCCAGCTCTCAGGCACTAGAGAGACAGTAGTAAGCTCTTCACTGGTTCTTTTATTCTCCATAGACTATTAAGCCTCGAAGGGAAGGACCAAATCTCAGACATACCTGAGGCAGGAAAGTATTTTCTGTTTATTGGTAGATAAATCTCAGGGAGTGCCTGTTCAGATGTTTGCACTAGCTACTTAGTCACTGAGCATGCTAACTCAGCCATACCCTGGGCTGTGCAAACAGAGACCTCATTCAATGCCCACTCCATGCACTGGGGCTAAAGGTAGCCTTTAAACTATTTGGCAGGAAGGCAAATGGAGTCACCTGCTCTGCTCTGCCTCCAGCAGTGCTCCACAGCTTCCAGTAGTGCTTTGCTTTATGTTCAATCACTTACAACTGTGCAAAAGGGCAGAAAGCCCCCACAAGTATGCAGAAGGGAGTAAAAGGTTACTCCCACACTGCATTTCTTTCCACAAGCTACAATATTTACAGTGTGATGAGTCTGCTGACTTCAGTTCAAGATTTTTACACTGGCAGTCAGTATTTCTGCCAGAGCGTTGCCTACAGTTGATGCAAAAGAATGAGATTCAGGAAGTTATTTCTCCACACAGAAAAAAAGAAAACATGATTTTACTATTATTTACTGAAAGTTGTTCCATAGATCTTCCAAGGTATAGAAAAGGCTAACTGCTACTAATAGAGGATTTGGGTGTTTCAGATATCCAGAGGTTTCAGAAAGCATCTTCAAAATAGAATATCTGGGATTACTTAAATCCATAGTTAAGAATCAGGTTCTTTCCTGGTGCTGAGGGACAGAAGTATTCCCAGCACTCTTGCAAGATGGGGATATCTGGAATTGTTCAGCAGCTTTTAATTCCATCTCCTTTAGGTATCTAAACATGGATTAAAAAAAAAATAGTATCTACCTCTGATCACACTTTTTTCCTTCCTTAAATATGCTAAAACAGTCATCCCTTGTGCTCACATTTATGGATAAACTCAGCAAGTTTTCAGAATAAATACAGAATTTGATTGAGATGGGTCACTGTCATTATTTTCATTATGTCAGGTCCTTAATACAAAGCTCAGAGCGATAGTAACAATACTTCATGGTTCTCCTGTGCCTGTAACTCAGGAATCTCGAAAAGCATTTCTGAAACATTGAGCCAAGTAAAGAATGTAACACATCTATTCGTATTTGGAAGGCTTCTGCTAGGTAAGTACTATACCAGTTTTGCAAGGGAATGAACTGAGGTTTGGTAAGAGTCACATAACAAAACCAAAATTTAAACTGGAGATAAATTATTGCAGTAGTAACAAATAAATAAACACTTTTTATTTTGTTTTTGTCATCTGAAATTTTCAACCTCTGATGTTTGTTTATTTGATTTGCTTTCTTCCCAGGATTAAGGCAAGCAGTCTTGTAGGTTTGATTAGATTTAGATCTCTCTCTTGTTCCACCTTTGCAAGGAAGCAGAATGAGGTGCTATATAATACTCAGGATCTGATTGCACTGCTTTTCTCTAGCCTTGGTTTCAATTACCCTTTTTTTTCAGATTCTTTTAAACTCTTCTCACTTATCTTGCACTTGTTCTTTGCCTCTGGAAGGCTGTGCCTCCTTGTGCTGCCAGATGCACCCATGCTAAGGGGTACAATACAGGGAATTCTCCTGGGCCGTGCTGTGACTGTCTGACAGACTGCAGGACTGGGGTGCTTTCTGTGGAATCCGGAGTGCAGGGAAGGTGTGTCTGGTGCACAACTCTGGGATGAGCAGCTCAGGTCCACTGCAAAATCTTGGAGGTCAGGAGTTCTGCTTTGCAGAGCTAGACATTCAGACCTTTAAAAAAGCCAGATTCTCTGTCCTTCTGGTATTTACAAGGATGAAAAACCAAACAACCAAATAAACAAATAAAAATACTAATGAAGTAGCTTCTATCTCCAGAAAAAATGTTTTTTTACTAATTGAGTGATTCTACAGAAAAATATATACAGAAGAATGGCTCATTTCTGTGGTGTTTTTTTAATGATTTTTTTTCTCCCTATAATCCTGTGCCATTCCATTTAAGGAAAAATGGGGCCACACAAAGCACTACGATCTACAATTTTAACATTTCCACCTTGCTCTGTTACACTGCATTTGGATATAACAAATTTTTTTGCTTACTGAGTAAAACTGGCCACTTTGGGTGTCACATTTTACGCCATACACAACAATTTTGGTCTGAATATAAAAGTTACCTTTTCACTTTTTTTGCTTTCTACAGGTCATGTCATAACCTTAGAAACACCTTTACTTCTTTTGTTTTACTGTGTCATAGGTTAAACTTATCAGCCACAATCTTTTCAGCAATGCCAGTTCAATAACAGCTCACTAAGCTTCAATTCAGTTTTCATCCCCAACAAAATATCTTCAAGCCACAACTTGCAAACCCTCCTAAAGGACTCAAATGCTGTGTTGCAGCAGCCTTTTAACACCAGCATAGGCACTGGCAGTGCTAAGTCATGAGCTTTAGATTTCTGTCCAATAGCTTACAATGAAATGTCTCATGAGAAGTGACTGAGGGAGTCAGCAAGAAAGTTTTGAATACCAGTGTTTTTCTGTGATGAAGAACATCTTCGTTCTCCTAGAAACTGCATTTTTTCAGGCACTGTAAATCATTCTTCCAAGTCAAAGTTTAAAAACTCTACTTTCTAAGAGACAAACATTACCGTATGACAGCACAAAACTATTTTCTTTGAGTATGTGTGCATTTTTTAACATTGCTTACTCATAGATATTTTGATTATTCACAGGTGGGAAATATAAAACACCAGATAACAAAAAGGGTGATAATAATCAGCATGACAAATTTCTTACAGATTATTTTAAATTTAACAGCATACAGATTTATAACACAATATCACACTGTCATTTTGACAAATGCATAAAAAACCTAATAAATGTTCTATTAAATAGAATATGCAAATTCTTTTCTTTTACGATGGATGGCAGTTTTGTTCATTCTGTGGTTGAAATTACAGATCGCTTCAATCATGGACCTCCTTTATTATCCTGAATTTGCAGAGTTGGGTAGGAAGTGAAACTGAATTGTTTTCCCCCAGTACTACCTCTGGTGCTACAGGTGGTACTGTTAAACGCTGCACTGGACTACACTGTTGTGTCACTTCGTCAAGGTAAGCAAATTTACTGGAAAATCACTGGTTTTTACTAGATAAACTGGTAAAAATGACCATTTGCTCTGCAATCAAGGTATTTTCTATTGCTGATCTAACTTTGTCCCTATTCCTGTAGAATTACATCTTTCCAGGTACACTGGCTTTTCTCTGCAGGCAGACATTGCTCACAAACTCCCCCATACAAAAATGTGGGCTGTGGAACTACAAGGAACCCATATTCATTTAGGCTATGCTGGATTTCTGGAGTGCAGTTGATCATAATCTGCATCTTCCTAGTAAGCATACCCAGGCATTACAGTGGGAAATGCAGCTGCTCTGCCAATATGGGTGGATAAGGAGCAGTCACCATCTCAGTCACTCTCCAGCTGTGTTTGTACAATTTAGATGGTGCTTCTCATCTAAGATTATGCAACATTATTAACTTCTCCTGCTTTATAAATCAATTAAAAACCCCCATAAACAAACAAAAAAATCCAAATTTCTTTTGGGCATGAGGTGTCTGTAAGCCATTCCCTGACTCATATGCATTAAAACCCCTGCTTGGCATAGTACTGAAAGAAAAAAAACCTAGGTTTTAATAATGTTACATTAATTTTTCCACAGACGCTCAGGAAAAATGCCAGTGGGTTTTTTCATAGAAGGGGATGAGCACTGGGATGGGTATTTTTATTGAGTGAATCGATTGATTCTTATGCTAATGTAATTCAGATCTTTATTCAGGCATGTCCCTCCAGGATTTTTTATTGGCGAAAATCTTCATATACGTATGACCTGCAGAATTTCTTTGGACTTTTGTGTAATTAGGTTAAGAATTTCCTTTTTTTTTTTTTTTTTTTTGCCTGGTTGCTGTTACACTTACTGTCAGAGATATTGTAATGGCCAAGTCTTCAAAAATTACACTGTAAAATCATGCCTCCAGATCTGTAAAGAATACAAGGATCAAGTAATTAAAGAAAAATATGTAAGATTTTGTACATTTCACCTAAAAAATTCCTGTTCTTTCTTCCAGTGGTGGTGAAGAGGCACATGACCTCTGCTAGGCAGAAACCAAATGTTTATAGAAACATCATGAAAGGGATTCCTCATTTCTGTGGGCTCAGGTCCTGCCTGTTGTGGAACTCTCCTCATGAGGAATACTTGTAGTGGGTTAAGATGGACACACTGGTCACTGAAATACCTGGGAATTTATGTGCCACTGTTGGGTCTCCATGCTTAGTCATCCATCAGAGGGCATCACCCTTGCTGCATCTGTGCAGACTGAAAAGACTGAGGGCCAGGCAATCAAAAGCTCTTTGAAGTAGCTTAGCAAAAACGAGATTGTTTTCTTCTTTACACTGGGCTGATGAGGCGGTAAGGTAAGTGCCAGCTTCCCATCTCCCAGGAACCAGGCACTGCGAAACCCAGGGATACTGCAGAGCAGGGAGCTTGCAGACCCTGTACTTAGGGAGCTTGCTGCCTAGTGTAAACTGTGATGAAAGCAGTCTTTCTGGATTGCAAACTAGGATTTAGCAGAACACCAGGTATCCAGATCCCAGCACAGGTTAATGGGATGTGCTGCCTTCCCTCTGAAATTACCTCACTGATAGGTTTTCATCAGTGTACGCAAGAAAGATGTGGTGCAATACTACATCAGGATGCCAAGCCTTTCTTTGCAAAGAAAACAAAAGAGGACCATTAAAATTTATCATGTACAAATAGATTAATTTGGTGGCTTAGCTGAGTTACCACGTGCCATCTGAAACAGTTCAATACTTGCCTTTGAAGGCAGTGGCAAACTGATCAACTGCAGGCTCCTATGCTGATGAACTCATCCAGAGACCTTGCACAGGATGGCTAAACCAGATGTTAATTTGCTTTGAAATTCAAAGGAAGCTTTACTTACTAGGTATTTCTTAAGAAAAATGCAGGATGACTGACTTTGCACACACATATAATGGCTGCTTACCTTCAAGATGAACATCGGGGTAAATGTGGAATTGCCAAATCAAATATGAAGTTTTAAAAACAATTTTGCAGAAGCAGAATGATGAGATTACAGTATAGTATATGTATAGTAATACAACAGCACAACAGGCACAATACAAGACACAGCAGGCAATGCCATTTCTAAATCCAAACATTTTTTCTTCATAGGAAATGTAAGTTTATTCATTTTGATACCAATCTTCACCTTTTCTGAAGCATATAAATTTCTTGGTTCCAAGTAACTGATTTTTTTTTCTTTTTGTTGTTTGCGATAGATATAAATTCCTGACCAAATGGACAACAATACTTTATAGTAAACTATCATGGTATTAAAAGCAAAAGGATTTATGTAAAGTGTATATTGAGTCTACTCAAGTTGGGAGGAAGATACAGTGGAATTTCAAAGAAGTTAATGATTTTACAGTATAACTAATACATGAACATGAAGACTCATCAACAGTGAATTAAATAAAGGCAGGGAGAGCTATGAAAAAAATTACATTATTTTAAATCTGAATAAAAGCTATGCAAATTTAAAGCTATGAAAATTTACAAAATTCTTAAGAGAAATAAGTACTGGTATGCAAATTTATCTACAGAAGATAAACTCTTCTAATTGAAGCCTTTCCTAAAATCTCTGAACTCTCTAAATAAAAGTAAGCTTCTTAAAGCATAAGCAAATTCTCAGCCAGTATAAATCTCTCCAGCTTTAGCCTAAACTGCATTCCTATAATGGAATAAACCCCTTGTGGCTGAAGCAAGCTTTATGTTCCCTTACTGCCAAACATAAGGGACACAGTCTCTGTTACCTGGCCTACACTAAGCGTAACACACAAAAAGCAATGTAAGCTTTCAGAAAGTAACTCTTTCACCTGTATCTGCTTTAGAGTAGACCTTTCTGTTGAGTAAAACTGAGCATGTTGTTAGTGAACACCTGGGGAAGAATTTATTTGGATCTAAAATTTTAGGTGCTGTAAAAAAGGTGGAAAATCTAGATTATTGTAGATTTACATCTCACTGGGGATATGGGAAGGAAATCGTAAAGTAGCAAGCTGCCAGTGTCCTTGGGGATCCACACTGGCTTTACATGCTAGTGCCTTGAGAACAGCAAAAAGCAGCAAGTGATTGGTGAAAACTTGATTTTGGAAGCACTTTGTTTTTGAGTTCTGCTTTTGGAATAGCTAAATGCTGAAAAAACTATTGCCATTGAAGCTGAGATTAGAGACATGAAAACCTTAATGATTCTATGGAAACTGAAAAAACTCAGCCATGTAAACTGTTATACAGGTTTTCTAAATTTAAATCATCTACACAATTACAAAAATAATACCAGAACAGAATTTAAGACCCTGCTCCAACATCCACTAGATTTTTTTAATGCCCTTAATTTCAAATATTTGTTCAGGAATATTTTAGATAAGTCTCTGTCAGATGAAATGGGGCTAACCCAAGGTCTCCTTTCAGGTTAGGTACTGCTATGATCAAGAGGAAAAAGATGAAAAAAATTCACTCCTTTAACTTGGTTTTGAATCAACTGAAGTGAATCTTTCCCTTGTGAAATTTAACTGGATAACAAAATCTGTTTTTTAATACCAATCTCAAAGGCATAAGAGAGAAACCAAGAACTAATCTGATAAAATACCTCTTTAGATTACATTGATATTTCTACACTGCACATATGCAGGTTTTTTCCCCTCCCTTCTGTATGAGGTTTCTTGAATTAAAATACACCTCTGCTAAGTCAGGGAAAACTTTATCAGTGACATCAAAGAGGTCAAGATTTCAGCAACTTTGTCTAAGCATAGAAAGAAAAACACAACTCCATCTTGCATCATTAGCCTATGGTTGGGAATTTTTTTTTCAAGCTAAAGAAAATTAATTGGAATGGCAAATACTCTAGGCAAATTTAGGCAAATGCCACTGACTCCTGCATACTTTATTAGAAAACTAATTAATAATCAAAACTGAGTAATAACTTCTGTAGAAATATTTATAGCTCTCTTCCTGACTCTCATTATCCAGGACTTCAGCAGTCTCCCATATTAGCATGTTACACTAGCCTTGATTATGTAGAAGCATTCAGGAAAATGATCTGAACCACCTACAGGTGTGACTTTGAAGTGTATTAGTAAAACTGCCTTTAATCCTGTGTGGATGCTGCTTCAGAATTAAAGCACTTTTAATTTAATTTTGCATATATCAGAAGCAAAGTAAACAAACTAAAATCAAGGTCAAATCAACAGAAAAACTATATATGTAACGAGTAAATATAATTTAATCCACTTTTTAAAGACTTCCAAAGTACAGTAAGCAAAATCCTTAATTGCAAAATGCTTTGTTCTGAATAAGAGATTCACATGCAGTTTTATTGAGATGACAATAAATTGCACTAAAATTATTTTAAATTTTCAAATTTCATGAATACCAAGGTTTTTTTCTACAGAATTCTATGGAAAATATATGGTGACAGTTTCACGAGCCATAACTCTAACTCCATCTGTTATGCATTTGGGACAGTTTTGTTGCTAAGCCAGTATTTATACTTTTTCCAATGCCATTCAATATTTTAATTTTCTCAGTGCCTTTGATTGCATTATCCATAGAATGCTTCTATACTATGTATAATTCTATATTTCCTTACAATAGAAACCAAGTATATTTCTCAGATTCTGGACTCCACTGGCATTCTCACAGTCAGATATTATAGATTGCCAAATGTTTAAAAGAGCAGGAGATTATGTGTCTGTATCATATAATAACAGTAACACTTGAGATGCTTAATGGGCTGTTTGGACTTGACCTTTATCCTTTTCCAGCAAGAGAAAGTTAAATTACTGTAAATTCCATCATCCCCTGAAGGTCTATGCTTGAGCAAAAGCACACCTGAGCACTGGGCATGCTGGCCGGGGCAGAGATGGGTGGGAACAAAGGAGCTGCTCAGATGGGCACAGGGCTGTCCTGCAGTGGCTTACAGGGTGACTTTTTCCGGTGGATGGTATTGTTCCACTGATAGGAATATGACCCACATAATGTTTTCCATCATGCTATTAACCTTCCTAACTTCTGTTGCATAAAAGCAAAGTTTTCTGTGTGGTTTTCTTTTTCATTACATTTAAAAAGAAAAGAAGAAAAGTAAATACATTTTATGGAGTAAAGTTGAATCCATAGTGAAAACTCATGGAATAGAAGTCCCATCAGGTTTTCTAAAACCAAAGATGCTGATATAGTGTCTAGAATAGGAAGCTGATGCTGGCAGGACATGCCATGGGAAGTACCACACTGAACTTGCTCCATGCCTTGTTTCTCTTCTTAAAGTATCATTGTCAGAGACAGGATGCAGGGGAAAATGGACTTTTGGCCTGATTCAGCCATATGGAAAAAAGAATCCTTTTACTATTCCAGAAGGATGTTTGTCTTTTGGCAATATTGCTTCTCATTCCTTGGTTATCACCTCTTCTGTATTCCTTACAAACCTGGCTATTGCTACAGCTGCACATTAAACAGCCTTACACCTTCCCTTCTCTCCAGAACGAGGAGATTCACACTCCTTCTCTGCAGACAGAAGCATGGTATTTAGGTGTCTTCACGATTTATGTGAGACAATGGCTGCCTGCCTGCGATTTGGGCTGGCAGTGGAGAAAATAAAAAGTATTTCTCAAATGTGAAGTTTTCATATCACATTGATCAATGCAAAGCAATAGAAAACAAAACCACAATGGGACAATTGCTTTGAGGGAACAGGGCATTGTGGAACTGGAAGATTGGTAGGAAATATGTAAATGAGGCAACATCTATGTTCCTATTCTTCTGTAGGCTTGATAAAAGCTTCGTGGCTTTGGGAAGGTTGTATCACTCAGATGAGAATAATTTGAGGTTTTGATTGCTTAAAAAAATGTATTTGTAGATACACAATCCGTGACTACTCGTTGACAGTTCTGCAACAGTACTTGTTAGTGTAGATGTGGAATTGGAAAAGACAGTGGGCTAGTGGAAAAACAGCAAGAACGTGAAGTCAGGATGTTGCTGCTTGTTTAATAAAAGATTTGACAGAGCTTGCTAGAAAATGTAAGTATTTTGGCTTCTAACATACATAGCGCTTTATTATTAATCATGATTTGTTGTTTTATTCCAGTAATAGCAAACTTTGAAAAAGAGGCAAAAAAAGGTAAGCTGGTGTTTCCAGCTTTGAAGACGTTTTTTGACTAATATGTTGTCAGGATTAATTCACTAATATGTAAGTGAATACTTTCAGATCATTGCACTGAAGTCGCACGACAAAGGAAGTATGTAATTTGTTTTCTCACATCCAAAGCCCATTATTAGTATAACAAATAACATCTTAAATGTCAGGGAAGAATAGAAGTTACAAATAAACAAAATTCTGTCTTAAATCATACATGACATATAAAAAAGCAGGCTTGCTCACTGCAAAACAGCATTTCGTTCTTGCTTAGATTAAGGAGTATTTATTCTTCCAACATATTTTCATTAATGATCACTTGAGATGTTTATAACACCATGGGCAGTAAACACAAAACCTATTCATCAGTCTCCTCCTGGTTACAGCCAAAGTGGCCTTTCACGCCACCATGAGACACAAACCCAATGAGGGTGCCAACTGCATCATCTGCTTCTAGTCCCTCATCTTCTCCTGCTGACAAAGAGAGTGCTGGTGGGCAGCAGCCATGGCTTCCCTGGACACATTCCAGGAGTGACTGATGTTGATGGGGGCTGTCCTCCTCCAGTGCCCATCAATCTGCTTTTCAGTCTGACATACTCACACATTTGCCTTTTAATCTTTTTTCGTCCTCTGAAATCACTTCTTTTTCTCCTGGGATTTCTTTTTTTCCTCCAGCCCTTTCTGCTCAAAGGGCTTGAAGGTTTGGTTGCGGTTGGGCTAGCACCTGGCTCTGAAAGGGAGAAAGACAGCTAACATGGTTTAAACAGGACCTAATTAAAACTTTTTTGCTCCTTCCTGCAGGGTCTAGTGAGAGCTTATGTGCTCACGGCATCACTGAGAAATACTTGAGGAATAATTGGTCCCAGGAGAGTCATATGCCAGTGCCTTGAGATTTGCCCTTCACATTGAGTAGTTTCCTTTGTTATCTTCCCACAGCTGATGTTAACCAACAGAATAAGCACTGAACTGGAATGTTTCTGTAATAATTTTCTTTGCCAATCTCTTTTTTCTGTCCACCTTTTTGGAGATTTTTTTGGTGTCTAATGGCCTCACAATACTCTGAGCAAGAAGAGAACTTGGAGGTGAGCCTTGCACTCTTCAGTGCCCTTGTGCTGTAAATTTGGACCAGAACTACAGGTAAGAATTGGATCTCCAAGGAAAACAAAGGACATGTCTGCTATAGTCTGGCAGACTCCCGCAGTCCAGAGATATCACTCATGGTCAGAGCTGCTGCTCTGGTAGACAGCTGTGTGGGGGCAAATCAGTCCCCCTTTCCCCTCCCCCCCAACCAGTACACCTTGTTTTCTTTAGATAATTGTGGAACTACAAAACAAAAAGCCCTGCCTGTAGAGCTTTGCCTGTTTGGAGTGCTGCTATATCCATGAAAATATCTCAGGCTGAGATCACCATTCCACCAGGCAGAGAAGGCCTGAATCTGCAATCAAAGTTTTACTGTTGACTTAAATAAAATTCTGGGGGAGGTTTCATTAGGTTTAACTCTTTACTACTCCTGCAAAACAGATCACCAAGTACTCTAGAAGCTGATGCATGTTTGATTATATTTACTCTTCTAGAGTGAGTCTGGGCACACTCCTGAGAATATTCTCATGAGTTGAATCACATATTCTGTGGCTTAAATATTCAAAAGTAAATCTCCCAATTTTTCATTTTCATTAGATTTTGGTAATTAAAAGTTGTAAATGCGCTAGATTTCTTGAAAAACAGTTTGTGATCAATGTAACAGCATGTCTTAACGAACGGAGAATTTCACCCACTGTGGATTATGGGATTCCTTCCTGTAGACAATGAAATTTTAGAACTTGCAATCTTCCTGAGTGCACTTCTACCCAGTGTATGTATTGCAGAGAACAGCACTGTTTCAGGTAATTTATTTAACTTTTTTGTTAGGAAAAATTTTTGAAAATACTTATGGAAAAAAAAAAGTGATGTAAGATCACAGAGGTTAGGTAGTGGTGTACTTTATCTAATATTTTGTTTCCCATAGAGGTCACTGCCAATTTGATGTACATTACAGCAAGAAATCCTGCAGTGGAAAATAATGGAATATATTTTCATTTTATTAAAAACTAGCTTGTGAAAATTAGCATATCCCTTGAAATCTGAGGCTAATACTATTAGCTTTTTTGGGCTTACTTGTGCTACTTGATATTCTTGCTATCCTCACGAAGTTCCTGTACCTTGAATACAACTTCAATGACATTCTTCGGAAATGAATTCACACAGTGTGCAATTACACAGTTGAAAAACAACTATTTCCTTTTTCAGATATAAATGCATTTTCTTTTGTCTAAATGGATACTTCCTTGTTTATATCTGATGAGAAGAGGCAATTTGATTAGTTCTAACAACCTTTCCATTCTTTTTCTGTGTACATTTATTCCATTTCCTCGTATTTATTTCTGGATTAAAACACAGTGTTAATCTATCTTCATAACAGTATTTTTCCATGTCTAAGAGTCTTTGTCATCAGTAATGGCCTTCTTCTATTTTTGCTATGTCATCCCTGGGGACATAAAATCTCTATAATAAATCGTAATGACAAAGTATAAATTAATTTAGCATGCATTTGCACGCAATAATCTGCTTCCTCTAGAATTCTTGGTATTTTTTGAACTGACTTACAGTTGATTCAACCAGCTGTCAATATTTTAAATAAGTCTGTTTTCCAAAGGCATTTTGCTTTTCTCTCTTACACATTTTCTTTGGACAGAGGTCTACATTGACTATTTTATATGCCAAGCCGCAAACAGCTTTACTGTACATGCCAGTATTTCAAATCAAAGAGGTTTTGTTATCAATAAGAATGGAGTTTGGCTAGAGACAGAATATTTCTTTTCCTGTTTAGGGTTGGACCTCACCTTTCTATTGGTAAGCCTTAAGAATTTAGAAAAGAAGGTTAAACCATCTTGGGGTGTTTTCTAGCTCCTAAACCAGCTATATTTGCATTTTGTTTTAAAAGAGAATTGCACTAAAATCCCAAAAGAGTAGAATGCAACCTTTTTCAAATTGTCTAGAACAGCTTTTCTGTAATAAATGTGACTTACTCACCTATGTATATGTAAGTGAAATGTAAGTATTGCATTTGAATGAACTTAGACATTGTGATGACTTGAAAAACTCATGAACTGTAGTCATCCAGAAATCATACTCCTAAAAACTGTGTATTGTATCACACAATATATCTTTTCTCATACATATCACATATGTTTTAGCTTGAAGTTGGCTAGGAAACTGCTAGGAAACATGGAGGAAAACATGAAGAAGAAAGTTTTGCCCTCCCTGAACTCTGGTATTACTAGTTGCTGAACCTTCCTCCTTTTCTGCAGTTCAGAAGATAGAGCCCTGACATTGTTTATTTTTGTGAACTTTGATACAGTTACAGGTAGATGTCCTCAGTAAACCCTCCAGAATGCTAAGATGAAAAAGGCAAAACAACACAGTTTTTCTCTCCACAAGTCAGAAAGGGAGAATAACCAAGATAAGACACCTAGGCATTTAAACTTTCATGAGGTAAATTCCAGACTGGGACTCTGGCACTATCAGTGTCCAGAAAGTGAAAAACACATGGTGGTAGGAATCCAGGAAAGGCTATATGGATACTCCAGTGCCTATGCTGTATTCTGGCACAGTGCTATAAAGACAGTTTTCACCATGAAATGGCTAACAATGGGTCCCTGCCGGGGGAGAGGGATGTCTCCCTAATGCTTGTGGTGTGTGCCTAACACTGCTGGGAAGTGGTGAATCTCATCTTGCTAGCAGTGGTCTCCAATAGCCTGCCTAAGCTCTGAGTACCAAGTGCAACTGAGAAGGTTGGCAGTGGTGGCAGCACTGGTGGATGTGTTATCTCCAGCACAACGTGGGTTTGGTTTTGCTTCTTGCTTAGAACAGCAGCACTGCAGCTGTGTTCAGGCAGCCACAGCAAGGTTAGTCTGTCAGGAAGGGTGACAGACCCCCACATGAGACACTGATTGTAGCACAGATGAGTGAGAGATGCCATGAATAGTAACTGGCATTTGAAAGGCAAATGCTGGGAGCTGCTGGGGTGTATCCAGTACCTGAAACCATTGTGCATATACCTGAAAGTCTAGTAATATCCAAAGGTCCTGCAGCCTGGAGTCACTGAAGTATGCTAAAGCCACCAAGTGTCATGGAATCACTTGGTATGATACAGGGGATCATCTTCTTACTGCTCTTTACTTTTCTCATTTTTGCTCTCTGTCTCCTGAGAGCCTGGTTTAGGCCAGTAAAAGAACTCCATCCTTTTCTCTCCTGGGTTAGAGCTTAGAGTAAAAGAGGAAAGGAGAAACACGTTTTTCAGCAGTGTAATGTTCTGCCAGGTCATGAAGTGCCTGCTAAAACCATGTTGTCTGGCTTTGCTTTCAAAATAGCTCAGTCCTCCTTGGGAAGTCAGAGACAAAGGCTGCATTTTCTGTTACTTCTCTCACTTTTTTTCCCCAGCTCTGCACTCCCTTAAGGGAGGCTGGATCAGAGTTCAGAAAAGAAATCATCAATTTTTTCTCATAATGATGTTTATAAAGATGTTCATAGCATTTTAAATAGCACGCAAGAAGTTTCTCAAACAAGATTTCACAGCTTTCCCCTGAATACAACTAGGGACACATGACAATATAGTTTCTTAGAGGAAGAAACTTTATATTTAAGTGTTTTGTATGCGTTTTTGCCCAAGGCAGATCCAGTTGGCAGATGTCATCTTCTTGCTCTGGAAAAACGAATTTGATGAGTTGTATATAATTAATTTTAAAAGGAAATAATAAATTTATAAGCCCAAATCTGTAGAACAGATCAGCAGAAAATAATATTCTTCTTAGAAGAATATGAGATAGTGCTCAGCCATGCCCTGGGGTCTTGAAGATAAACAGAAAATGTGAACTGAAATTCTCCCCTCTCTAAAGTCAATTGGACTGATTTTCAGTGATCAAAGTAAAGCCAGGTTTTCACCCCAAAGTTCAAGATCTGAGGAGAAAACCTAAGGGAAAAAAATTAAAATTAATAAAAATAAAAAAGACCAAAGGCATTCAGTTAATTTTGTGTGTATTGGGAATGCTGTGTGAATTTCTTAGTGAGACCAAAACTGAGCAGAATCAAGTATTTGCAGGATTTAAGCCTAATGGTAGAGTTGGTGTTTCAGATGTCCATAAGAAAAATAGCATAAGGAAGGCATTGGATTAAAATAGTAGGGTCACGTGTTGACTAATAACTTATTTGATCTTTTCAAGCTCTAAATACAGAACTCAAATAAAATAAAATGGTTGTTTTCTACTTAGCACAAACATGTGCCAGTATAACTTAGAAATATTTTTGTTTATAAATTTGAAGGAGTGAGAGGTTAAAGAACTAGTTATAAATTGACTTGTTCTTCTAGAGGAAATCCATGCTAGACCTGATCTGTCTTTAATAACCGAGAATGTGGTTTTTTCTCCTACTCTCTTGAGATTTGCTTAATATTAATGCAAGCAAGATGTGAAAGGAAATTCTGTGCTTCACTTTTTAATAGCTTTTAGTCTTGCAGGAGAAGGGATTGAAAACGAGATAAAGAAGACTTTGTTTGAAAACTTATGGCAAAACTAAAGGCTTTTAGAGTCCTTCAAACACTTGTGCACTTGCTTTATGCTCATTGATATAATTTTGTGAAGTTCATTTTCAGGACAGAGGGTTAAAACTGCACTGGTGTAGATTCTGTGGTTACGAGTCCAAGTGAAGCGAATGTATCTTTTGTGGAGTTAGCTACAAATTATAGTTAGCTACACAGCATTCCTAAGGCATTACCGAAATCCTCAATCAGTACAAAAGAGAGCCCATAGTTAAAACTGTGATGCCTCTGAGGTTAGCTTAGTACATAGGACATTTTATGACAGAAAAGTAGTTTTCTCATTGATTTGCAAATCCCGGGTCTGTGGGTGTCCTTACGCCACTGATGGAGCCAAAGGCGGCAGGCAGCACACGGAGCACCTGGCCTGCAGGAGCTGCTGTTCCTGCCCCGGGGTGAACCCTGTTCCGGCTGAGCAGGGAGGTGCACATCCCAGCCAAAAACACCCTCCGAGAAGCACTGAGAAGCATTGCTGCTGCTCGGCCCCGAAGGGATCAGGAAGTCACAGCAAGACTTGCAAGTCTGTCATGAGGGATCCATGAGCGTTACCGCCTTTCACCAGTGAAATCATAGCAGCGTTAAGCAAGAGAACAACCAAAAACGGTGTTTTAGAATAGTTTCCCAGTTCTTTCGACATCTGATTGTAACTCACAGATCAAAATAATGGATAAAGGAGTGCTTAGGTGGGGCTTTTAATGGAAAAGTATCCTAGCAAATCTGTCTGAAAACTAAGAATCGATGAAAATACCAGTTGGTACACAGGGCATTAAATCGGGATCATTTCGCCATCAAACTGGGAGCTCCTGGCACCCACTGGACTCCAGCTGGATGCACCAGGCTTTTCCACCCGGGCTGCAAGGTTCCGGGGGTCAAGGGGAGCAGGCCCGTGGTCCAGGCTGGGGGGCTGGCTCTGCAGCCTGCCCTTCTCAGAGGCACGCCCGGGGCCACACGCGTGGGTCCGTGGGTGGGTAAAGCAGCGGGGACACTGGCAGGCACACAAGTAGGTACACGGGTGGGTGCACTGGCAGGTACACAGGTGGATACACTGGCAGGCACACTGGTGAGTACGCTCGTGGGTACACTGGCAGGCACACGGGCAGGGTACGCGGGTGAGCGTGCCAGGATCATCTGCGGAGGTGTCGGACCATCTATGGCGCTCTGCGGGTGCCGCTACTCCGAGCACCCAGACAGGTCCAGCTTCACCTCAGAGTGCCCCGCGTTACCCTCACACACATCCTGCTGCCACCGCTGGCCGGGCAGCGCCCTCCGCACCCTCGGCAGCACCGGCGCTCGGCGGGTCCTTATCCTGGGGACCCCCTCCCGTGCCTGCGGGAGGCTGCGGGGCGAGGCGGGGGTGCTGCCGGCGGGCCCGGCGCTGTTGCCGCGGTGATGACGGGCAGCCCCCCCTGCCCGTGCCCCCGCCCCGCAAACATGGCAGCGGCGGCGGCGCGGCTGCNAGCCCCCGGCGGGGTGACAGCCCTGCCGAGCGCAGCCGCCCCGGCCGGGGCTGCGGAGCAGCGCCCGCTCCCGCCTCGGCCCGCTCGCTGCCGGGACGCAGCGGGGCCGCCCCCGCGCCCGCCATGTGGAAGCTCAACAAGAGCAGCAAAGTTCTGCTGGATGACTCGCCCGAGGAGGAGGAGACGCGTCCCCGCGGGCCGCCGCCCGCCGCCACCTTCGCGGCCCCCCAGGTAGGAGCGCGGAGCCCGGCTCGGAGGGGTCGTAAGCCTCGGCCCCGCTCCCGCTGCCCTCCTCTCCGGCGGCATGAGTAATCACTTTTCCCACCCTGATGTGCCGGCAGGCTGGCCCTGGTCGGAGCTGGGAGTGTTTGAGCGGATCGTGCGACTGTCACCCGGTTTTTTGGGGTGCTGACTGGCCTATCCACCCCTCTTTCCTTCCAGCAGCCGGCCTCCGGCGTTGCTGGGACTTGCTGTCCTTCATTCCAGTGGCTTCATACCGCAGGGTACTTTCTCTTCCAACCCTAGGCAGAGGCACTGCAACCCGTCTGTTAAGCCCAATACATTAAACAAGGATGTTTTAGAACGTAACTTTATTTGCGCATTTGTGTTGAGCCCTGATGTTTTGGCAGGATTGCTTTTTTGTATGCTTTCATTAATGGTAGTTCATGATCTTTAATCGCTGCAATCTTGTTTGAAAGCTTTTGTTGTTAAGTGATAAGTTAAATACCAACAGTGACCTTCTCAACAAATATAACCTGAAAGGAAGGGTATCAGTTGAGTATCAGGAAAAACAACTAAATAAATTGTTTGTTGACTTGCTTTCAAAAACTTGGTAGCAATTAGGCATCCATCCAGTTCAGAAGCCTGTTACGCTGCCCAGTACAGCTTGGTTGCTGATCTTCTGTTGCTGCAGAGTTACTTTAGATACTGAATGAGAGGCTCTGAAGTAAGAAGTTGCCCAGGGTTGCAAAACAGAGAGGCTTCTTTTCAAAAGGTACTAAAGTCTACCCAGCTTTCTACCCCATGTTTGTCTTGCCTATCTTGCTGAAAGAGCTGGAGTGTGTCTGGATAAACTATCCTCAGCTTGAGTTTCTGGTTGATGAGTGCTGTGGGTTGTCAACACGTGTGGCAACTGCTGAAGAGCAGCCTCTCCCAGTCACAGCAGTTATTCTCTCCATTTTCCAGTAGCCAAAATTACCAGTTTAGCTCTGCCTTGCCCTTGCCCCTGTACGGTAAACAGTAGAGCCTAGACCTTGCTACTTCTTTGACAGCAGCTGTGGAGAGTCTATGGATGAGTAGGATCTCCTCCTGTGGAAGAAGAATGGATACTCATTTTGGAGACCCCCTTCAGAGGAGGAAGGGGGATTGTGGGGTTTCAGGTGACCTGAAGTATGTCCCCCAACCTCTCACACATCATCTAACCTCTGCCTCCTACAGTTCCTATCCTCAGGTGCATGTAAGCTTCCACTGTTTTTGCTAAGCTGTTGCCTTGTACTATCATAGACTTTCTCACCTCCTGAAACCCTCCTTGAACACTAAAGGTCATTGAAAGCTTCCATTAAGTCCCACCAACTCTTCACTGCTTCTCTTCTCTACCACTAATGGTCCAAGACCCCTTTGAGGCTCCTGACCATAGTCTCCCAGTCAGGAGAGGGCTCTTCAGACTTCTGTCCAGACGATTCACCCAACCCTCTGCTTTAGCAACAGAGGCTGAAGTTTGTTTATTTTATTTTGTCTTTTACTGTCAAGTCCAATTGTCTTTTACTGGCCTGGGCCTCTTTTCCATAAATTGAGATCTCAAGTTATAATGGTGATGACAATGATTTCTTGTGCAAATGGTTTGCATTTTCATGAATTTTAAGAAAATTCCTTTTCAACTTCCAGTGGAACTGGGATGCTGATTTTGGTGTTGGGGGTGGCAGGAGAAAAATAAATTATTCTAAGTCACTAAAGGAAATATTCTTGAAGATAAAGGATTCTGTTAAGGTTAGCACAACTGTAGTGTACCTTGGCACAGAGGCTGGTGTGAACATTATAAACTATTAGTTATTTTGCCTGTTAAAATCAAAATATTTTGAAAGAAATGCAACACCCTGCCCAAAATATTTAGCGGTAGATATTTTAGAGTTTATGTACACTTTAAGGAAGAATAGACTATACAGAAAGCTCTGACCACTTGATTGACATTTTAATTCTCAGGGCAGCTTTTAGGTCAGCCACAGGTACAGTGTATCTAAAACACGGCTGGGACAGGTGTCAAGGGAAAAGCATGAGGTAACCAAATGCACGTGCTCAGCTTGTTGTAGCTGATCTGGTTAATGTTCCTTGCTTTTAGTATTTGAAATTTTTGATGTTTCTTCAGATCCTGGGTTTTTTCTCTCAATAATATGATTGTAAGGGAGTGAAATCCAGTAATGTGCAGAGTGATTTGGTAATGATCTACACTCTCTGCTGCTGTGTCCTGACCTGCATCAGCAGCCCCCTGGCTTTGGAGGACGATAGCACCGTGAGAGCTCAGAGGAGTTATGGGGGCAGTTCTCGAGCTGCTGTAGCTGTGCATGAGTTTGGCTGAGGAAGACCCCTCAGTCTGTGTATAAGTTGTTACAGTACAGCCTGCTGTGAATGAAGGGTTACGTCTTCAAGAAGAGGAGAATCCAGGCCCTCCCTAATTTTTATTTTTAGAGCCACAATTCAGATAATTAGTTTGAGTGCTTTTTAGTAAATTAAGAAGCCCAGCTGTAGATCTCATGCAGAAGTTGACTGTTAGATTTCATTTCCTTTTCTGATACATCATTTGGTAAAAGAGAAGACGAACCAGAGTTGTGTTTTGACTTTGATTTATGATATGTTGTTTTCCCAACAACCATCTTTTGTCTTTATTTTCATTTTTAATAAGCAAGTGGGAAACAAATCCCTAAGCTTCTACCATTCATGCTATAAATAAGGCTGAAACTTTTTACTTCAAAGGCAAGAAATTGGTAGTCACATCTATGTCATTAAAGCAAACCACGTTGAAAGTATTCCAGTATAATGAAATGTTGGTGCTGTATATTGTTTCTTCAAAGCTGGGAAAGAGTGAAGGAGTTCTCACTGTGCAACCTAATAATTAGGACATTGCAGTAGCAGACAGCAACAAAGAATTAGTCTACTATAAGTTTTAAAAAAAAATAAAAGCCCAACACAAAAAAACCCTTTGTTATTCTAGAGCAATTTTAATCATCCTATTTAGATATGGAAGCCTGATCTAGGCTTAAGCAGACATTTTAATTTGTAGAAGTTCATAGATCTTAAATAGAAAAGCTTAGTTTGATCTGAAAAGAGTTTTTACAGTTCTGGTTTTGTGTTATACAGAATGGTTTGATTTTGTTCCAGCGGAGAACAAAAACAAATTTTAGAACATGAAAATTGTAAGGGAGGGAACTGTCAGCCTCTGACCACTTTTTAGCAAAAGTTTCTGCATACATTCAAGTACTTTGAATTGTTAACACTTATTTAAAATAATAAGGTGTTTCCTGAGATAAGAAAGACAAGTAAATTTTGAAACAGAACTTGTGTAAATAAATGTGTGGATTATTGTGAGGTTTTTTTAGACCAGACAGTTTTAGACTGTGTCTTAGAAGTTAATTTTAATTTATGCTTTGAAGCATAAATATTTTTAATTTATGCAATGAAGGTGCTTTATTCACTTAAGTTATAATTAATGCATGAAGGTGTCTTGACATACATAAATAGTACACACGTATAAGATGAAATTAGTGTGCTTCTTGTGTGTGTGTCTCCGAAAATATGCTAGAAATGTACAGTGGTGCATGCCAAACCTGTGTTCAGTTTGAAATATAGTCATTATGTTTCAAACTGTAGTTGTATTTTTGGAAAGGGAAAACTGCTGGTTTTTGATTTCTGGGAGGCACTGTTTTGGCAGTTGTGCTACATTCTCCTTGATGCAATCCTACCATCTAATCAGTTCTCAGAGATGTCAATGCTGTGTCAATATTGTGTGTAACTCTGACGTAAAATGGCACTCCACATTAAAATACATCTATATATTAGGGTAGGGGATGGGTGTCAGGCTAACCTATATTATCTAATGAAACTCTCTTTCATGTAAAAATATTTTGGAGCCTAGCCTTGATCTGTTCTCCCCAGTTGTATTTTTTGTTATGTTCAAAGAGAATATGTGCAAAAACATGTTTTATGCTGAATTTTGTTTAGGCTTGCTCAGGATGTTTGAAGGTTGGCTATATAGAATTTTAGTTATCTCTTTTAATGAAGATGTTTAAGTGTCTGGTACAATTTTAATACTGGCTTTCATCTTGGAATGAGTTGAACTCAGACAAGCCCTGCAGAAATGGGTGGGAGCTGAGCAGCACCTCTTATGTTTTACTAATAGGTTGAATAAGGGTATTTTTTAATTAAAAAAAAAATAAAGTAGTCAGTGTTAATCCAGCTAATGCCTTTTCTTCACTTTCTAGCCATTTCTGTGTTTCTCAGGCTTTGCCTGCAGTACTCTAATAATCCCATCATACCTTCTCCTCTCTGCTAGCCTGCTTTTTTCCTTCTCATTGGAGTTGTTCTTGTGACATTTCAGTGGCATTTTCCTGGCTAAAATCCATCACCTGTATTCTGTCATCATTCTCGAACATTAGATTGTGGTACTGCCAGCGAAGACTTTCCTGAGCCTTCCTTGACCTGCCTTCCTTGCTTTTCCTCCTTCTTGTCACATACTATCTTTCAGCAGCTTCTTGAGTGGGTCCTGTTTCTTCTCAGAGTCTTCCTGGACCTCTACAGAGCTGACAAGAGTCTTTTGGGGCTTTTTCTAAGTTTTAAATCCTTTTCATTTTTGAGGTGCTTCACTTTTTAATTTATACTGCCATTTTTTACACAGTTGACTGGGATCAGATCTGTTTCTCACCTCTTATCCCCTCTCTCTTGGCTTATTCTGACTCTTAAAAGTCCACAAAGCACATATTGTCTGATTGGTCTCCTACTACAGACACCATCAGTATATATTTTTTTCTTTCAGTCAAGCCTGTAACCTGCAGGTTGTTGGTGGGTTTTATCTATTGTGTGAAAGAGAATTTGTGTCCCGGACTTTACTGTTGTTTCCTCTATGAATTCCAGGTCAAGTCTGCTGGGGTTTTTTTTCTATTATTATTATTTTTCTTGCTGTCTAGACAGCTGAAATTCTTGTACAGACCCTCACCTCCCATACTGATGGTGATTACTTCCTCTGCAGCTTCTAATACCTATGCTGTGGTTTCCCATCCCCTAGTTCCTGCAAATTCCATTGCTGATATTAATGTTGTTGCTTATGGCATAAAGCTTAAGTCCTCCTCATCCTCCAGATTCCATTTCTTCAGCTGGCCTCCCTTTGTTTCAGGAAATTTGCTTTTAAATCTCTGTCCTTGCTTTCAAGGTTTTTCTTAGTATGTCCCCTTCCTCTCCCCAATTTGTCATTTTTATCACTTGTATCTTTCCTGGAGCCAGTTCTGCTTTACTGGCTCTGATTGCCTGGGTTTGCCAGCAGCAGCCGTGTCTGCCCTCCTCCCCTCCAGCCTAACACAGAATTATCCACTCCCCCTGATCCGCAAACCCACCACCATCTTCTCCTCTGCAGCACTGCTTGAGATCTGCTTTCTCTAAGTTGCATCTTCCTGGGGAATTGTGAGGTTCTGGAGGCATACTCTCCTACCACTGCTGGACCTCCTACCACCAATATACAAACTAAAATATAGTGGGTGTTGAGAAAGAATGAATCATTTTAATTCTTTACTGTTAAAGTAGGTTTGTAAGTTTTTTCCTCGCTTTTACAAAAGCTATTTGCCAGATTGTGTGAGGACATCCATAACATGACTAGAGTCACTGGAAGTTGCTGAACACTTTCCTAGGTAGACTGTGTTTCAGCTCTGTCATCAGAAAAGGCACATTTCCAACGAGTTTTGCTGCTGGTTCTCTGTGAGGAGCTCCAGGAAAATGTCTGTGTGATACCTGCATGTGTGATAAAAGCCACATATTAAGAGGAAGCCGTGCATATGCTGCTGAACACTGTAACCAAAAATGATGCATTCAGCCTGTTTTGCAGAAACTTTACTAGGGAAATATGGCCTTGACTCATCCAAGACCTTTATTGGAGACATGTGGTTTAATGGCAAACTCCATGACTGAATAAGAATTGTATGTCAGCTACTGTCTTTTGAACAGCATCTGTTGATTTGTTTTCTGGATAAGGAAACACCAAATATGAACTTCTACTATGGCCAAGTTGTTAAAAATAATTGACAGATTTTCAGCTGGGAATTTCATCAAAATTGAAACCTTCACTGGAGTAGTTGAATTGTTATAGAAATGGAATTAAAATTGATTATCTGACCTTCTTTGTTTCAGCTTTGACACTGATTTTTTTTGATCTTGATACAGCTGTTTCCATTTCATGAAGCATATTTGAAATACTATAAATTAAGTAAAAATAAATTCTTAATGACATATGAGCTTTTTTAATATTTTAAGGTGATCAATCTTTAATATTCTTCCAAAAATATTTCAGAGAAGCAAAGTCTGAGTAAGATGTATTATAGCCTCTTACTACAGAGATGCACAGTAATGTGAACACTTAATAGAGTAGCCTTGTGTATTGATATAAAAGCAGAGAGCATAGGAATCTGGTGTTCCAATGTTTCTCTTTGTAATGCCAATAAAATGCAGAACTACAGAAGTATTCTTGTGTAAATACTTACATTCTGAAATTAATCTTCTCTGGTTCACTTGACTATTTATATCAATTGACAGTAAAAATAGGGAAATAATTTAGGTGTTCTGTTTTAAAATGTGATGGAATGTGAAACAATAACTGAAGTGGTTGAATGAAACAAAGTTTGAAAATGCTAAGCAAGTTCTTAACAGCCATGAATACTGAAGAAAAGAGCATCATCTTCATTATTAATACTGAATAAATTAAAATGATTTGTAAGATGAAAACCAGCTTTTCTATGTTTTCACCTCTCAGTTGGTCTGCTGAATAGTAGGCAGTTATGAGAGACTGGAGCCTAGAAGATGGAAGCATTTTTAAATATGTTGGATGGGTTGTCTCCTGTATCCAAAGTAGCCATCCAGACTTTTAAAAGTTAGTGGAGTGAAATAAGTTCTTTTAGAAATGATCTGATGAATTATATTTTAAAAGCAAGTTTCCAAATTAGTGTCATCTATGAAATATATGCCAAAATTAAAGTATAATTCTTCAACACACTTAGATTTTACATTTTCTTTTTCTTTATCAACAAAAATATTTTCAATTTTGCTGAAGACTGGCAGAGAAAACTTGCAGGATAGAAGTCACTGTCACTATTTAGTTTGTTGTCAGAATAAAGATGTTTTTTCTAAGTGTAGTGAGCAATCTGGAGTGGAAAAGTATTGTTTATAGAAGAGAAAAATGAATTTAAAATACCAAATTACTTTTAAGAAAGACTTTAGAAATGCCTAGGTTAATACCTTTCATTGGTGACATTAACAGGAAGTTTTCAATTTACACCACCTGCCCAGATGGCTGATTTGATTCACTCATTGCTTTAGGGACATACAAATGGAAGATTGAGATCTAGCAGTAGATGAAATATGGGTGAGGCTGATCGCATTATCTTGATCTCAGTCTAGGCTATCTCTGCCAGGAATGAGCAGAGGCAATTCACAGTTCAGCATTGGAGTTTTTCTGCTGAACACATAGCCTCATGTCCTACAAGAAAGCAGTGTACGACTGAGTAATGCAGCCTTTATTTGTTAAAATTGAAAGCCTTGTTTTTCCTTAAAGGCATGTTCAGTTTTGTGTGGGTGTTCAGGTATAGTTCAGCTTTGTTTTTCAGCTGTGTTAAAGGAATATGTTGAAAGTAGTAGAGTTGTTTCAGTGCCCACTTACATTTGATCACTGTTGCATCAGTTTCCTGACCCAGAAAGCATATATCCATGTATTGAATTTTTTAGGTGTATATTACAGGTACACAGCAAAAAAAATGCCACTGATCTTCTACTGATAGCTTTCTTCTTACTCATGCTTGAGTGTATTTTGTGTTGTTTTGGATTCAGTTCTAAACTTAGATAAGCAGAGTGACTTTTGCATTGATAATCAGCTTTAGTCTTGTTTATTTCATTTTACATTATATTAAGATCCTTCTCAAACCCAAGGAAATATTTTCTTTTGTTAGCTATATTTCAAGATGGTGATCTAGCAGTGTGATCTTCTCTCCCAATCTGTGTTGTTACTGGTCAGGCTGTGCATATATAGTTTTCCTGCTGTTTGGTTTGTAATCAGTGTTTTGGGAATCCTTCCAGCTTCAGAGGTTGACTTTCAGGTTTGTGATTTCCTGAGTGATTTTTTTTTTCATTTTTTTTTAACCTTCCCTTCTCCTATCACTAAATTATTTAGTAGGGTTTGTGGAGTACTGGAAATTATGTTAAATTCTTTCCCAGAGTGTATCTCTTCAGGTGCTGTTTTGGGATTTTTTTTCCCACTTAAATGATACATTTGTGGTACGTAATCAATTCGTACTTACAGACATGACAACCTAGACTTTATATTGCACTCAGTCCTTGAGAAGACATGATGATAGGCGGAGGGGATGCAATAAGTCAGTAGAAGGGTGAGAATTTGCTCCAAAAGGACCTACTCTTTTAACAATAGCTTGTTTACTCTTATGTTTGCACAGCTAATGTGTGTACGATAGGAAGCTCCCACAACTGGGTAGAGAAAATCGATAATATACCATTTTACTTACTAGAGCACAAGAAGGGCATGCAGGACAAAATGATGCTATTATTTGCCTTAACTCTTTGATGTTCAGCATTCTTCATCTTGGCCTGAATTATGAAAGTGAATGATCTAAAGAGACTAATGAATTACTTTACCACAAAGGAAGCTGAGGGAAGTAGATTACAATTTTGATCTCTGTACAAAAAGGTTTGTGTGCTGGTTGAATTAGTCCCTTGAGTACCTTATGGTTTGCAGTATGTCCAACAAAAGGGCACTTGTTTCCTTATGAAAACACACCGTGCATACCAACCTTCCCCTGCCAGAACTGGAGGGCTATTCAAGTTGCTGATCAGCATTTGCCACTAGCATTAGCATTTAGCCACCTAGAATTAACGTTTTTCTTTTAAATTGAAGTAAAGCAATGAATTGTCATAACTGTAATCCAACCAGACTAAAACATACTGAAGTAATTTTTAAGTGTTCAGCATCTCTATGTGTTATGCAGCATGATAAAGAGTGAAGATGAGCTTTTCTTACATGTAGTTGCACAGTGGATTGTCCTCTAAAGAAAGTTGATAACCCATGTCATAGGCTCCCTCATCTCAGAATAGTAACAAAAGTAGATAATATGTATCAAGAGAAGGGTGTACTAATGTGTACCACTTAAAAATACAAATTATTCTGGGGGTAACAAGGGAAGATGGAGTGTACCTGATCTCTCATCTTTTCTCCTGGGTTCTTCTCAGTGGTGGCACACTTCCCCTCCCTCCCTCTGCTTTTTCCCTCTGTATTGTTTTTTTTAATGCACAGCCCATCCCTCCTGCAGGGTGTGCAGGTCCCTCTCTGCCATGTCTGGCTCTATATGAACCCCTATACCTGCTCCTCTCACACTCTGCTCTTGCTGTGTGGCATTAGTCTGCTTCTCTCTGCTTTTCATAAGGATGGATTTTCCACAAAACATTTTCACTTCTAGTCTGTTGGAGAGAGCCAAATTCAAACCTACAGGCTGTTTTTGAACCGTGTAGGGGATGTATGGATGGACATCACAAGCATTCTGCTGTTGTCCAAGTCTCCTTTTTCTACAGACGTGTATTTAAAATGATACTATGAATACTTGATATGTCTTCCACCCCAAAAAATGTATTTTAGGGATTGGATTCTCACCAGTTTCTTTCTTGAGGGTTTAATGTATTTCAGTCTTTGTATTTAGTCTCTTTAAACTGTGTGCTGTCCACTTACCATCAGCTTGGGTTGCATGAGTATAGTTGCTGCAAACTTGTGTCTCGTTCCTTAGGAGGTATCACTTTGTATAACCTTGAGTAGTAACACTCTCTTAATACAGCAACACTGTCTTAGTTGTCCCTTTTTTAAAAGAAGCAAATAGATACCCTTTTTTGTCTACTATTCATTGTTAATTACATCTTTTGTTGACAATGGTATTCACATTTTATTATGCTGACTTCCTAGCCCTATAAGGTGCTCATTGCATCTCGTGGTTTTCCCCTAAAAAACTTCCACTATGAAAATGCCTTGCACTCTTGTTTCCTTGTGCTCAGTCTTGCTAGAGGCTGTATGCCTTCACACTCCGTCTTTTCTCCTCTCTCTGCTAGAACATGATGTCTCTATGCACTTTTGTATTTTTATTTTCCTTCCTAAGATACTTGGAGAGTTGGAAGAATGAAAATGAGAGGTGTTATTCCTTTGGAAGGTACTAACAGTGTCCTGTTTGTTCTGGAGACAGTATGGTTGGTTGTTGAAACTGATAGTTCTGCAGGCTCTGGATGTCTGAGAATTTCTCCTTTTACCATATTTCCCCTTGGAACTTTCCTAGTTCTTGTTGATTTTTTGTTCTGTCCTTGGGAAAAAATTGGATAAATCAGCTGAAGTATTTTCTAGCTTGTACCCCATGTCCTAGCAGAGACTCCATCGTGTTAAGTTTAGGACTTTGCAACCTCATCCAAGAGTTTGAGAGCTGAGAGTGTTGAGGGGAAACAGGGAGACTCCTGAATAGTATGTGTGAGCTGTTTCCATTTAAAACATTGCCAATGTTTCTCTTAAAAGTAGAGAAATAAAAAAACCAAAAGGGATGGAAGAAGTTGAATTTAATTTGAGAGAACTACACAAATCTTAACGGTTTCATTTTTGGTATCCCATCTACAATAATATCCTCCTTTGTTAGATAGCTGACTGAATTCAGAAGTTAAAAAACTTGTTGCAATCCACAGGAAGTAATACTCTCATTTTGGATGATAATATGAGTTCCTGACTTTGTGTTCTACCCCAGCAAGTAAATCTGGCTATCTACTACTCACTTTATTCCAACATACAAATACTATTGAACTATAGAGCAATGGTCTTACTCTATTCTAGAAATGCTCTATCCTTCTCCCTTGTATAATATAAAGTATTGAATGTAATGTAAGTGGAAACATTACTGTGTAAATAAATATATATAACGATATATAAATAAGTTAATATAACTAAAAAAAAGCATGGAATTTGAATCTGGTCTCTCAAAATGAAGCTGATACATCTGGGTTCCCACATGACTAGAAATACATAACACTTTTGTGCTGGCTTTCTCACCCCTTTCTGATGCTGTTAGCAAAGTGAAGGAGGCCTTTGGCAATGCGTAGGAGCTGGGATAATGAGTGCTTTAGGTGTCTTGGGATATGTGCATGTGGAATGCATGTCAACTCCTTAGCATTTACTTTAGTTGAAACGGAAGGAGTTGATAAATCTGATTTTTGAAACAGTGAGTGGCTGATGTAATCAAAATATGGGCCAGAGGGAGTATTGGAGATTTTGTGAAATAGCTGCTTCAAAGTGCTTTCCACTTTTCTGTTTTAATTCTGTTTTTTCCTGAAACTGGGGTTATATATTTTCATATGTAGCTGTTCTGGTTTTATACTTGGGACTGTTTGTATTTGGAGTCATATGTAGAGAAAAAAAAAGGTAACATTTCTCTCATTAAAACACAGAATGAAGGAATTGAAAATTGCATATTTTTTGAATTCTGTGTCCCACTTCCTTTATCTTTGGCCTCTGAAGTACTCCCAACAATTATCTGACTTGCTGTATTTTGAAGGGAGCATTGAGAGTAACAGGATGGCCTGGCAATACTGACACAGCAGTTTAATTCAGAGATGGACAGAAATGGTTCCCTACTGAGTAACCTTCACAGGCGTCTTTAGCACTCTAGTTTTCTTCTGAAACCTACAGTTGTGAATGGATGGGAAAGGAATCTGGAGGAAAGTCTGTCTGAGTTAAGGAAATGAAGAGCTTTTTAATGTGAAAGAGGAAGAAATCCTGGGACATTCCTCCCACCCCCCACAGCCCACAGAAAATGCATAAATCATCATCTAGTACAGTATTCAGAAACTCAGTGCAGATCCAAAAGATTAAGATGCTATCATTAAGATAAAATCAAACGAATTGTACTAAATTTTTTATGATGCAAGGGTGTTTCTCCCTTTGTGGCATGGAGTTTTTGGTTCTGTAAGGGTTTGATTTTTCATCATTCTGAGTGTTTGCTTAGTTTTATGTTGTAATCGTGTTTCGTCAATTTTCTTTTGTGGTGTGCTGAACAGAATAAAAGCATTTGTGAATAGTCTAAAATGTGTCAGTGCTAATTGTCAAACCAAAACTGACTATGGGCCTTTTTTATCTTTATCCTTTTTTTGAGAATAAAGACCAGTTTCTTCATGATGAAGTTTCATCTTCAATGTCACATCTTGCAACAAAGGTAAATACCTGTTCCTTGAAAATGTAACATTTAATAGCATATATATATATATTTCAGTCCACGTATGTTAGAAAGTTGCCAGTTTTTCATGGACAGCTGATTAGGAATTCATATCGTTCATTGATGAATTTATAATTATGTATTATCCTTGGTCCTGGGGTACTCGCTGAAGTAATATTATTAGTGCAAGATTAGTTGGAAAGCTCCCTTATTTCCTTTCATTAATGAGGATGGGAAGGTATCCTGATTTTTTTCTTTTTCCTCCCAATGATGACTATTGGGAGGACAAGATATTAAAAATAACACAAGATATTTAATATCTTAAATATTAAATAAACACAAGATATTAAAAATAAGAAGCCACAGGAATAACTGAAGGCTAAAGAAGCACTAAATCCTACCTGCAACTGGCAATAAAAACATGAAAAGTAGAAGAGTTTGGGGTTGTTTATTCCATTATGCGTAGCTCCACTGGCTCTCTGACCACAAGAGGTTAAGGATTTTATTCGGATCTCTTTCAGGAAAGAGAAGTAGGCATGCAAGTTAAATTTTTTTACCTTGATATGTGTCCAAGAATCTTCTTTAATATTCTTAAAATACATTAGTAGAAGATGAAAGAATTGGAAGTTATTATGATAAGCTAGAGCTTGTTTTGAAATTCCATAGGTATAAAGAAAAGTATTTTAAAATAGGTTCATTAGTGTAATAGGATACTTTACATTAATATGTATAAACTGAACATCTGTCTCTGTTAGTTCGTTTTGTTCTACTTCAGATGCAGCATGATTTTCATTGAAAATAGAAGTCAGATTGTACTATACCTTTTTCTACCCTTTTGAAGAAATACATTTTTTTTATGAAAACATACATTACCATATATTTTATACCAGATGATAAATGTTTAGGAAGAGAATCGTCAAACAAATCTTTTTATGTTGAAACTTTTTTTACCCCTTTCTTAGTCACTCAGGAAGGCTTGCTAAGTGTGTGTTCTGACTTAAAATCAGAAATGTCACCAGCTAAAACCACTGAGCTGCAGTATTTTTGTGTTTTCAAGTAAAACCCCCTCGTCTTAAAAATGTGTTCTCAAGAAAGCATCTTATCCTTCTCATCTTCTCTTTCTAAAAGTAATTCTGTATTTTATTTGGTCGTTCTGTTGTCTTAGAAGCTGTCAGTACAGTGATATTGCAGAAGTTCTAAGTATCCTGATAAAAGGCTGATGAATTTCATGTGTAGTCTTTCCAGTACACATGTCATGAATAAAAGAGTCTCCATGTTGAAACAATGTGGTGAAGAGCAGCAAAGTTCTCGAAGAAGAAGGTAGTGGATAAATAATGTGTGTGCTCTTTAGGGAGACAGCCCTCCCGGTCTCTTAAAGTCTGAGTTTTAAGACAGTGCTGATGCCCATTTGCAGAGGAAAGCCTTTGACCTAGGTTTGGAGGTCTAAAAGTGGGAGCTAGTCCTAAAGGCTGGAGGTGGAGGCTGGAAAATGGTCTTAGATCCTGCTCTTGCAGTAAGCTGCCCACTGAGCACAGGCTAATTGCAGTGCTGAATTTTTCTAGTTATCTCAGCTGTCTTGAAAGGCAGGTATAGGTGGTTAAAAAGTCTTGTGACATCTCAAAGTGAGGAACTGTCAATGGTCCAGTGGTGCTCTGCAAAATGCAAATATATGGAACCTGCGTTCACACTCTGCCTGAGTATATGAATTAGAGAGTGAGTCCTAGAGGAGTGACTGAGGGAGCTGGGGGTGTTTAGCTTGGAGAAAAGGAGGCTCAGGGGAGACCTTTACAACTACTTGAACTGAGATTGTAGCCAGGCGGGGGTTGGCTCTTCTCCCGATTAGCCAGCAACAGAGCAAGAGGAAATGGCCTCAAGCTGCACCAGGGGAGGTTCAGGTTGGACATCAAGAGGAATTTCTTCACTGAATGCGTGGTTAAGCATTGAAATGGGCTGCCCAGAGAGGTTGTGGAGTTACCATCCCTGGAGGTGTTCAAGGAACGACTGAATGTGCCACTCAGTGCCATGGTCTGGTTAACCACCAGTGTTCGGTCACAGGTTGGACTCGATGATCTCAGAGGTCTTTTCCAACTTAAATGATTCTACGATTCAGCTTCTGCAAAAATAGACTTTGTGGATCTCACTGCCATGCTCTGCTTCCGTATTAAAAGTACGGTAGAAACTTCATTTGCAGTTGGTTTTAGGCCGGGTTTTGAAAAGAGACAAAATTTTGAGAAACACACTAGATCAAGAACCTTAATGTGTGCCAATCCATGGAACCTGATGAGATACATTTGTGGGTCCTGAGAGAGCTGGTGGAGGAAGTGGCTAAGCCACTATCCAGCATACTTGAGAAGTTATGGCAGTCTGGTGAAGTTCCCACTGACTGGAAAATGGAGAACATAACCCCCATTTTTAAAAGAGGAAATAAAGAAGACCAGGGAACTGCAGGCCGGTCTGTCTCATCTCTGTGCCAGGCAGGGTCACAAAGCCAATCCTCTTGGAAACTCTACTAAGGCTAATGTAAAAGAGGCGGGAGTTGGTGACAGCCAGCATGGCTTCACTAAGGGCAAATCATGCCTGACAAATTTGATGACCTTCTATGACAGCATTGGTGAATGAGGGAAGAGCAACTGATGTCATCTATGTAGACTTGTGCAAAGCACGTGCATGATATCCATGTCTTTAAACTAGAGAGACATGGATTTGACAGATGGATCACTCAGTAGATGAGAAATTTGCTGTATGGTCACACACAGCAAATTATGGTCAGTGGATTGATGTCCAAGTGGAGGCCATTCATTCCTGAGGGGTCAGGGTTGGGACTGGGCCTGTTTACCATCATTGCTGGGGACATGGACAGTGGGATAGAGTGCACCCTCTGCAAGTTTGTGGATGGCACCAAACAAGCTGGAGGGAAGGGATGTCATCCAGAACCTTGACAGGACAGAGGTGGGCCCATGTGAACCTCATGAAGTTCAACAAGGCCAAGTGCAAGGTCCTGCAGCTGGGTTGTGGCAGTCCCAAGCACAAGTACAGGATGGGTGTAGAGTGGTGAACTGAATGATGGAGAACAGCCCTGCTGAGAAGGATTCAAGGGTGTTGGTACACAGCAAGAACCCTTGGTCTGCACACCAGAGGCTGGCTGACTTGAGAAAATCCCCCCCCCGCCCCCCCAATGCTTTAATAGCTGTAAGACAAACTTGAAGGGGAGTTGGTTTTTAAATTTCTGTTATCTGTCTTCTTGCATGTTATGAAGAGGTTTTCTGTAATTTGGGGAGAATGCTTCTTTAATTAAAGCTGATTGGCATTTCTTTAACTGTTCAACGCTTAGTTGTGACTTTATTGAACTGTAAGGTACTTGTATGGAAAATTCTATCTAGCTTTTTATTTTAGCTTCATTTTTTTTAGGGGCGGAGTGAGTGAAACTGTGGAACAAACAATTGTTTCTTCTCAGTCAAGGTCAAGAGGAAAATATGTTCTTTTTGTTTATATTTATAAAAAATATCTGCAAGCATTTTGTGGAGTGCCTCTACTTAGCTGGAGAATTTTGATTCACCAGTTGTCAATCCTGGGTGAAAACACTTGTGAAGGTCTGCTAAAACATGGCCCAAATACAAATTTCTGGAAATCTTATTTCATACATGCTGAGCAGTGACTTTTTACGGATTAGCTACTTAAATACACAATGGCATTGAATGTGCTGATTCTCACTGGAGGTGTACAGCAAGAATCTCCTGTAATTGCTCATTTTGTTGCTAAGACTCTGTCATGTGGCTTGTTATATCCTGCAGAGTGATTTCTGTGCCCCAGAGCTCTGCTGGCCTGGCAGTCAGGAAGTAGAAGAGTCTAACAGGAATATACTGAAAATACTGGTACCCACTGCTAATGCAGTCAGAGTAAAGTTCAAACATATTTGAGTCTCTTCCTTTGTAAACTGTTTGCCTTGTACCTCTAAGTCCATGTCCCAAATCTTATTATTCTTTGACTTGATTGAATTTTGTACTTTTTTATCTCTCCCATTATAAGGTGTTAATCTGTATTAACCACGTCCATCTGATGCACAAGTTTACCTGTTTTCAGTTAAATTTACACTATCTTCCTCTTTAGTATATATTCATCTGTATTTGCATACTGGTTTTGGGTGCAATATACTTTTAAAACTTGCTTTTAGGACTGAACTGCTTCTTTAGTTTATACTCAGCTGTTAGTAGTCCTGGTTTGTTGCCTTTTACCCTAATTTTTCATGACTTTCTTGCCCTCTAGCAGAGCTCTAATTATCAACTGTTTACCTTTGACAGTAAAATTAACTAAAAAGTCTTCATGGTGATGCTTTACTGTTTCCCAGTAGACTCTCTCTTCATTTATTAGTCTTTGCCTGTTTATCTTTTACGGGAAGATGCGAGTCTTGTAGATAGAGTTTGTTGATGTGGTGAAAAATGGTGTCCTTAAAGTAATTTTTGGAAATAATACCTATCAATTTTTTAAGAGACTTCCAACTTAAGAGGTTATGACCCATTCTGGGGCATTTTATAAAGTTAACTATCAGTAGACATTTGGTCCCTGTTTTATCTAAAGAAAAATTGCAGTCAACATATACAATTTACATACAGTTGACTCATTTGAATCAATACAGGTGACACAGCTGAAGTCTTACTATGAAGGTTGACACTGGAATGAAGTTTAGGGGTTTTGGGGAAGCCATACTGTATGTACAAAGCTCTGGTTATGGAAGGATGTTGATAGATGACTGCAATTTTCAGAGGGTGCTTCAGCTGTTACAAGAGTTGCTGCTACAAAAAAGGTGCTGCTGTCCCTAAATTCCACATGCTTTATCTTTAATGAATTGATTCTTAGCACTAGCCTAAAAGAATGCAAAAAATGAGGGAGTTAGATTTCTGCTGGCTTAAGTAGTTGAACCAGTTTTCCACAGCATCACACAAGTACAAAACCGTAGCATAAGGAAGGCAGTATCAGCGAGCAGGCAGTGCACTGGGCTGACCCTTTTCAGCAGCAGTATCTGATAAACCTCATCTGCCACCTTGTGAGCCTTCGCTCTGGGGATCTGTCTGACAGATGGGCACTGATACTGAGGCGTTGGCAAAGCAGAGAGGAGAGAAGCGAGCAGGAGGAACAGCAGACAGTTTGACCAGGGATACAGACCACATCCTTTGCATGACATTCTAGGAGGGACTGCTTGTACTTCCAGTTTTAGAAGATACACTAATTAAATGGCATCTTTCTCATGGTCGAAAAAAAAGTACTTTATAAGATAAGAGGAGCTAAAGGAAAAGAATCTGTGCCCTGGGCTTGAGCACTTAAGATACCAGTTGGAACAGATCATGATGGCTTTTCAATAATTTGCCAGTTGATGGATTAATATGTATGTTTAATTTCACTTTTTAATAATTCATTTAGGTGATTGCATGGGGCATTGCTGCACAGGTTTTCACAACCTAAAGTGGAAGATACAGGAGAAAATTTATTAATTGCTGTTTTGATAGGCATACTCTGTGCTGTCATAGTCAAACTGCTATGAGACCAGTCTGTATTTCTACTTCAGAGAATACTGAAACAGCATCTTGAGAAGTTTCTGCTTTGTTTCTCATTGACATTTTTGAAAGATGATAGACTGTAGCATCCAACCTTGTCCAATAATTCTAGCATCTGATGTTACAGTTGTAGTCAGTAACAGTGCTCTCTTCCTTAATAGTGGTCTCCTTTTTTTTTTTTTTTTCAGCTGTCCAATGGCATTTCACTGAATTTTTTTTTAACCTGGTTTTGAGTGTACATGTGGTTCCAGCAGTCAGCTTTGATTTTCAAAGGTCATCTACTCCAAGCTCAAGCCCAACCCATCAGGCAGAGGAAGAAGCAAAGGTGGCAGGAGGCATGAACATGATGTTCCTGAAAAACCTCAAGCATTAAAGGGAGGCATGCTGGAGGTGGAAACAGGGTCAAGTGACCTAAAGGGAGTATGGATACACTCTTTGGGCTTCCAGGGATGGGGTTAGGAAGGATTAAATCCACCTAGAGTGAAATGTGGTGAGCAACAGGAAAGGTTTCTGCATGTATGCCAGCTGCAGAGAGAGTGTGAAGAAGATGGAGCCTGACTCTTCTCAGGGTACTCAGTGAGTGGGCAAGAGACAATGGATACAAATTGAAATAGAAGAAATGTAATTTAGAAATAAGAACAAATGTTTTCACCATGAGGACAGTCAAGCCCTGGAACAGGTTTTCCAGGGAGGTTGTGGATTCTCCAGCTGTGGAGATACTTAAAACCTGGCTGTCCATGATCCTTGGTAATCTGCTGAGGGTGACCCTGCTTTGAGCAGTACGGTTGGTTGGACTGGATGGTCTCCAGAGGTCCTTTCCAGCTGTAAAGGCTGTGTAATTCTGTGAATTCTGGATGTTGAATTATTTCTTTTTCCAATGACACAGAGAAAAGTAGTTTAAAGGTTTGAGAATATAATCAGGTCAGTTACATTTATAAACCTTCTAGAAAATTTTAGGAGTAAGTAGTACTTTTGTATAGAGAGTTACATCATAAAAATGAAATACAGAGCTTCTGCTGATGGATAGATGCTTTAAGACCACATCAGTACTGTGTCTTTATAGTTTGCATAACTAATAGCTTTACATTAAAAAAGTCTCCAGTGTGGTGAGGAGTCAGCTTACTGAAGTGTCATCTTTAATTACTGACCTTCCTTTGACATCCATTGCAAGGAAGCTAATTGTGCCGGGATGTGAGTCTTTCTGCAGGTGCTCTGTAAGATTGTGATTCCCAGCTGATTCAGAGACTGCCCCATGTATTCTGTCAATCTGCCTGTGAGTGTGGCAACAGGAGATGGTGTTCAGGGAGAGATTAACATGGCTGGTGTCTAGAGCCTCTTCCCCTAACATCAAGAATCTTTGTTTTGAGGTATTAGAGGGTGCACCCCTCCAAATAGGGGGTATTCATTTATGGATCTCCTGTCTGAATTTGTCTAATTCTTCTTGCGATGGTTCCCAGCATTTTTTGGCTATATGGCTGCTGCATATCAAACTGATTGTTCCAGGGAATGGTGACTTCAAAATCTCGTTCCTGAGCTGTACCTACCAGCTGATAGCATTGTAACTGTTCCAGCTGTGCATGTCAGTAGGTTCAAAGTGTTTAAAGAACTCTGAAAAGAAACATGGAAATGCAGAAGGCTGTTCTGAGGAATTTATTACACATCAGCTGTGTGACAACAGTAGTCAACAAACAAGATTGTTGTCTTAAAAACAGTTCAGCAGTTACAAAAAAGCTTCTGGAAGTGTGAAATATGTACTTGACCTCCTCCTTCGCTTAGCTTTAAATCCTAGAGTATGCTACCACTGAGAAGACAATCAATAGTGAGCTGTTTGCTCCTGGTTGGTGGGGTAAAAAGACGTTTCAGGAGATCGGTGTCAGCATGGGCAGGTGTAGAGGAGGAGACTTAGGCATGGTAAGCAGGGGTTCTGGTTTTACTCTTGCACTTCTGTGGTTTCTCTCAGCCTAGTCTGTTTAATATGTAGTAGGCTTTGTATGATGAGTTGTATCACGTATTGGCAAAATATGGTTTACTTGGAGATTGGTGTTCTTCTGCAGATTATCCTGACAGTGTTTCCTTTGGAAACTCCAAATAAGTAAGTGGTGGAAATGTATCTTAAAGGTTTAGTGTACTTTCCTCTTAAGGACTACTTGAGAGAAGAATAAATCGGTTACAAGCTGGTTATTAGCCATGTATGTGTTACAAACCGGTTTAAGCCCAGAAAAGCCAAGAATGCTAAGAGTCTGAGCATAAACTGGAAAGAACTTACAAGATTCTAAAATGTCCCCAAACGAGATTAAAATCAAATGAGATTAGATGTTGTTGCCAAAAAATTGGTGTATTTTATTTAATAGTGAAGGAGGCAGAGAGAAGGAAAGAGAAAAGGAAGACATAGGAAAAGAAGTATGCGTGGGGGTATTGGGGGAGACAGGAAGAGATGACAGGGGTTAGATGGAAGCATATCACCCGTCTGAGGCTCCTGATGGCCTGTTGCTCTCCTCTGTCTGCTTGGTGCTGAAGGTCCCCTGTCGGTGCCATGTCCACGCCGCCACGCCATGCTGGGCCACCCCGGGGCCGCCAGGGCGAGTAGATTCCCGTGGGTTAATATACGTTTTGAGCCAGGTAGAAAACGCCCATGTACCTCCCTTTGCAGACACTGTCCCTTGCAACACTGGGGGTTTGTTGCATCAGCTCTGGTGCTCTGGGGGCTCCTTTTGGGGGGCCTCTGTGTCAGGCATGTCACCCCTTCTGCTGCGGATAAAGGCACAGGCTTTTCCAGCACACCCAAGGCCTCTTCTTCCCCCTCCCCACTTCATGCGAGCAGCTGATAGCTCCGGGGCTGCATGTCCCACCTTGGGAGGTGTTGTGTGTCCTTCTGAAAGTCCCCTGGCTCTGTGTTGTTATCTTATCTTCATCAGCAGGCAGTTGGGTGCCTCTGTCCATTGCAGGGTGTGGTGCTTCTCTTTGCAGCTTTTTGTAACACAGTTCCAAAAAGCAGGGAAAATGTTTAACTCATAAAACTATAATATTTCAGTCTCTGACAATATGTACCTACTAAATGCCATGGATATGAAAATATCGAAGGAATGGTACAATGTGTACATAGGCAGTGATTTACATACAAGTAGAAAGAGTGCCGAGATTGTAAAGTTTTATCTGAAGACCTGAACATGCCACCTGCTTTTCAACGAATAGAAATTTTTTAAAATTGTTCTTAAGATATCTGTGAATCAGAATTGGACTAATGAAATTAAATTTTAAAAAATCTGAAGTTAAAAGGTATGGAAAGCTTCTGGCTAGATATAGGTCCTTTTCTTTTTTTTTTCTTTTTGGTTGGACCATTGCTTGGATATCCAAAGAGTGCAGCAAAGGTTGGGGTTGCATTGGTGGAGTATGTATGATGTGCTAGATTAAAGAAGGTGTGTGTATAGGTATATCCTTTTTGTTCAATTGAATGTGTGGGTATAAATGCTTCTCTCCAAGCAGTCTTTCATCAGTGTTGTTCTTTAAAGGCACATATAATTTAGATTAAGCCTGTTCTAAGTCCTAAATTGCTGTCTGAAAACTAGTAACAAGGTGGTTCTATTTTTTTGCAATCAGCAAATTTATTAGGTGGAAATGACTTGATGAAACATTATTATTGAAAGAAGACAGCCCTGAAATAATAGAATTTTAGTAAGATAACAGATGATAGAGTCATGGAATGGTTTGGGTTGGGCAAGACCTTTAAAATCATCTAGTTCCAACCCTCTTGCCATGGGCAGGGATGCCTTCCACTAGACGTAGTTGCTCAAAGTCCCATCCAACCCAGCTTGAACACTTCCAGGGATGAGGCATCTGCAGCTTCTCTGGGCAACCTGTTCCAATGCCTCACCACCCTCACAGGAAAGAATGTCTTTGTAATATTTAATCTAAACCTACTCTCCTTAAGCTTAAGGCCATTCCCCCTTGTCCTGTTACTACATGCCCTTGCCAGAAGCTCCTGCTTGTCTTGACAGCTGTGGTTTTGTTTTGATTATTGTACTTCATAATGTATCATATTTTTTTAATCTAGTCAAATAACACTGACAGACTATCCCTGCCATTCTTACTGGATCCTCTGAAGAAGAGCAGCAACTTTCGTATTCTGTGCTTGACGCACATGTGTATATTTTTGTAAGCACATTATCAAAGTAAAAATAACCTTTACCTAGTTTTTTTGCCTTGAGGGAGGGAGAATCAAACCTGTAATAAAGTTAAAAAAGTAATTTATTCTGCGTGCTTAATGGTCACAGTAAATTTAGAGAACCCTCTGTAGTGCACCAGTGCCACGTCTTACATTTCACTGGTGAGCCACTGCTCTTACCCTTCTTGCTTGCAGGGCCGGAACTTGTGGTTTGGGGTTACAAAGAGAGACAATATGTGTAAAGCAGGTTAAATCTACGGAGTTTCATAATGAATGTGGCTGTCTGTCGTGGCACGGGGTGGGTGATGTCCCTTGTTACCAGGGGGGTTCCCACAGCTGTCCTGTCTGTTGTGACTAGACATTTTCTAGAAATGGCAGTTTGTTTCATTTCCTGTCTACTGAAGCCCTTTAGACTGTCTTTACACCTGCCTGGATTCCCTTCTTACTGTGATACATTAAGAAGGAGCCCAGCTGCACTCAGTGACGTCACAAAACCACCAAGGATTTGTATTGTTTGCTCAGCAAGGAAGAGCTCTTGCTGCAGAAACTGGGCCAGCTCTTTTCCCAAGCAGGGCCATCCTCTGTTGCTCTATTGGGTCACTTCATTGCCAGTGGCAGTGCACACAGGAGACACAGCAGCTGCTGTCAGCCCCAGCGTTGGCATGGCAGTCCTGCTCTGTGCCTCTAAGTCTGTCACCCCCACCCATGAGGGTTTACTTCTCTCTGTAGGTTCAAGGTGCAAGTTTCCGGGGTTGGAAGGAAGTGACATCTATGTTCAATAAAGATGATGAACAGCAATTGCTAGCAGGATGCAAGTCTCCGAAATCCAAAGGGTGAGTAAAACATTTTGTCTATCTGCTGTTGAAATACACTCACAGAAAATAGCTGTGCAAAGTGATGGAGCTGCACACTGAGAAGCAGTAGTGTTCAACTGCTGGAAGTCAGATGGACAGAGAAAGGTTTATGGGCAGAGCTGTGTACATGTTAAGCTTACAATGAATAAGGCATGATGTATTAGGAAAGGATAGATGATACTTTAAACATTTTTAGATTTGTCAGGAAGAAAAAGGAATTTAGCTACGTAATAACTTTTTTACTGTAGAAAAGTAGTAAAGGCATGTGAGTCAATGGGTCGTTCTCATACTCTCTCTTTCCTCTTAGGGATTAATTATGGTTGAGTTTACAAATTCCCTTTTTTACGTTACTCTCTCTTTTGAAGTCTACTACACCTAGAAAGCTTAAGTGGAGTAGCTATACTAGGATCTGTCAGTGCTGAGGTGGATTTTTGGCGCACATCAGTAGATCTGTTCCTGCCAAATATTAGCTTTGATAAGACTTGCTGTAGCAGGCTTTGTCTCCAGTTTGCTTTGAAATTAATGTGTTTCAGAATGCAAGTGTATCTATATGTGTGTGTGTGTGGGGTATGTATGCATATAAATAAACAATTTAGAATATAAATCCATATATTTTATTTCCTATTTATTTATATTTAATTGAGCCTGTTCCATAAAACTTCCCAAAAGTTCTCAGCTACTATCCCCATGCAATTTTATGGGTGTTGTTAAGATGCTAGGCTCCTGTAATAATGCTTTGCAATTGATGCTGAATATAAGAATCAAGTGAAACAGTGAAGAGAGCAGAAGTATGGTAAGAGGGTTACCACCAATGTAGAAACTCTTTCGGTATTACTATGAGAACTGACTGTTTTTTAAGTTAGGGATATTTTTCTTTAATTATATGCCATGATTTTTACTTTACTTTTCAAGAAAGTGGAACTTTTATGTGTGCTGTTCACAAAATACAAGAAGAGTGTTTGGAATCCATGGCTGCTTTTAGCAAGATGAAAATTCTGAGGAATCATAAATTCAAAACATAGTAATGGAAAAGTGATTTTTAAAGGTATTGGTTGAGTTGCTTCTGTTTAAATATGATAGAGCTAAGCTTTTATTGATGGAACAAAGCTGTTTTAATAGAAATGTTTGAAAAAGATTCAGGCTAAGGAATTTATATGCTACTACAGACGATGTTTTCAATTTGCTTTTTAGCTCATTGAACCCTGAAGGTTGTGTGTTTCACCCCTGGTGTTCAACGTTTCCTTGTGGCCCATTATTTGACTATATATGTAATCCTGCATATAAAGTTATGCATAAACATTTGATGTTCTGTAATTTAAATATTTCACACCGCAGAATTATTCAGATTGAAGATTCTTAATGGAATAAGAAAAGTAATAATATGAGTAACCTTTCAAATGTCTGAGAGAGAAGTTACAGTTATTTTTTGGGTTTTGGAGGGGGATTTTGACAGTTTTTACTAGAAATACAAAACAGCTGTTTGTACAGTATTGTGTGGATCTTTATGAAAATACTAATAAAAAACCTGGTATCTTTCAAGTCCTAATACTGTGTACATCAACTGTTTTAGAGTATAAGGTTTAACTGGCAAGGTGGTAACAGGTATGTGAAACTGAGTAACATAGTGAATGTTAAAGCTGGTGTTACAATATTTTCATATTCCTTCTACTTAAACTCCTGGGGTTTTTTAAATTTGTTTTTGTTTGGTTGGTTGGTTTGGTTAAAATCCTAAATTGTTCTAATACATCCTAAAATACTTTGTACATTTCTAAAGGCAGCTCTCTGGAATTCACCCCACAGGAAGAGGGCAGAGGATAGTGGTATGTGAATTCTTTTGTAATAGGAAATGACCATACTCAGTCCTCTTCTGATTTATCACTGCAAGATTCTGCTGTGTTTAGGTTTATGTGTATGTGAGGGTGTTTTTCCTGAAGCTGACTGTAATGGATGTGCTGCCACAGGCTGACAATGATTAGCATTCCTTACTGTAAAACATAATTTAATTGAATGTTTATTAATAACTACTGCATACATTGTTAAATCAAGAAATTAATTACCACATCACTGTTATTTTCTAGAACAAACCTAAAATTAAAGGAAGAGATGAAGCCTGAAAAGAAGCCAGGTTTTTGGGACAGTTTGGTGATAAAGCAGAATGTTCCATCTAGGAAACCAGATGAGATTGAGGGATGGGAACCACCACAAATCACCACTGCTGACTCGACCAGTGATGCAGCAACTCCTTTAAGTGACTATACAGCCTGGTCAGGCTGGGAAGATGAAACCAAAGGCTCCACAAAATACACAAACCTGGCCAGCTCAGGAAACAGCTCCAGGTGGAGTATCAAATCAGCTGGAAAGCTGGTTAGCATTAGACGTCAAAGCAAAGGTAACCTTACTGACAACTGGGAAGAACTAGAATGATAGTGGCAATGTGAAATAATTAATAGGTAAGAAGAGAAAGGTTCCATGATTTACTCATATGTTTAAACCAAAATCAAATCTGCTCAATATTGCACCTTTATACAGTACTTTGTTTTATTCAGATTGTTACAAATTTTTGCTCACCTGATAGTAAATTTTCTTATTACATTGTTAATAGCTATGTTTTCCACACTGAAAAAAGTAGAGAATCTATTTTGTGCCTATATTTCACATTCAGACTCTGCAGTATGTCAGACTGTCAGTTTTACCAAAAAATGTAATTCCTTAGTGAATGTATACACTGGTTGTAAATTTGACTGCCTTACGTAGGAACTTCCACTAGCTTGAGGTCCTGTTTCTTTTCTGGTATTTTGAGTGCCATTCAGAATTTTAGTTTTGATGCTGTCCCTTTTTAACTAAGAATACCAACCTGTTGCTTGCAGAGAGAATGCTTAGTACTGTTTTCCAAATCTTCAGCCTCAGCATTTGCTTCAGCTTGTGCATACAAGATGCTTACTGTCCCATTGTGCTGTACTGTGTGTGACATGGGAAAATACTGTTCTAATGTAATTCCTTCCATTACAGGATTGTCACCAACAGTTGGGTCAAATGGGTCTTACAGAGTTGGGGGTCTTTTTGTGTTTTAGGGTTTTTTTCTCTGTTTGTTTTGAGGGTTTTGTGTTTTGTTTTATTTTTTTCCCTGTGATTTTTTTTGTTGTTGTTTTATTTGGGTTTTGGTTTGGGTTTTTTGTTTTGTTCTTTTTTTTAATATTGAACTGTTTTTTGACAAAGCTAAGTTTCTTAGTTTTTAAGATGCATGTTATGCCAAAAAGTAGAAATGATTGAAAATTTGGAAAACAGCATTGAGTAAAGAGTAAGATGATCTCAGTATTCTGGGGGAATATTGAATCTGGATATAGGAATAAGTTGCTTCTTGTGGAAGGGCATATGTTTTCATTTTTTTACAGTAGCTGATCCTTGTTCTACAAACAACCTTTTTGGTTTTGACTGTGTTTTTTCTTTCTTCCCACTACATAAGCAATGATCGAATTATACTCTGGCATTTTCAGGGTAGCTGAGTAACTGAGCCATTTCAAGTATGTGCATGCACACAACTTCTGAAGCATTTTTATTGAAAAGTTCCGTCTTATTAGCTACTGATACTTTGATTTTTTGGTAAAAGAAGGTGAAATGTTAAACTTGAGATTTGAAATGTGTATATGACTAATTAAAGTGCCTCTTCTTAGCATATTGTCTCTCACTAGTGGTGCAGCTGATGTCAGATCCAAAGTTAGTTTCTGTTTTGTTTATATGACCCACACAAAGACTTCTTTTAACATTCATGGATAAAAACAAAAGTTTCATAAGGAATGAACAGTAGGCCTTTTCTCTCCTGGTTGTTCAACTGGTGTAACAGAACTGAAACTTGACTGTCTAGCTATATGGCCAGTGCAGTCAGAAGATGAAGCTAGCATGTCAGAGCAAATCAGCATTTGTACAAGAAAGTTTAGACCTTTATATAACAGATGTCTTGTAAACATATTTTTGCAAGAAGGTTATGCTGATGAAAAGGGATGCATGCAATTTTTTTCTAAGCTTGTTTCTGTTACTGCCACATTACTCTTCCCTTAGATCTCAAAATTTCTCCTCTCTCCTCCACTTCATGTATAGTTTTCTGACTTGCAGTTCCTGCATAGCTGTTTTTTGGAGACTCCTGCTGAGATGTGCCTGGAGGGAAACTGTAGCAAAATGGTTTTAGTTGGTTGGGTTTTTTTTCCTAATATTAATAGGATGCTAAAAGACATTGTTCTTAAGTTTATATAAAAGAACAGTGATGTTTTGTGCTACAAAACAGGATCTTGCAACTGGTGAATATATTTGTAAAATTTGCATTAGATATTAAAAAGTATTAATAGGGGAGAAAAGGTTAGCATTTATATTGCATCGTTTAGTCTGTGAGTAAACTCTGGTTTTGCCTTGGGCAAGTACGTATGCTGAGGTTAATTATAGGAAAGAATTAGTATTCTTGGGTAAAGTATGCTGCATTTTATAGTTTATGGAATACCCTCTAAGGCATGAGCTAGTATTTAGTTTGGTTGTTGGTGCTGACCTGAAAGAACAGAAAAAGATCTGTTAGTAGCCCTTAATATTTTGCTCTCAAAAATGGACTGAGAACTTTTAATTTCACTCCTGAAGAAACTATTTATACTGTGACCAGTAAAGGTTTTGCCTTGCACATTATACTGTCAAGTGCCTGTTTCTCACCTTGATGATGTGTTTGATGCACAGCTTAACTGCAACCTTTTTCAATTTGTTTTTAGATGTATGGTAAAGAATATGCTCACAAATCTGAAGCCTATTATAAAACTAAAGTGGGAAAATGAGATATGTAAAATTCCAGTTTCACTCCTAGTGATGAAAGTTTTGGTGTGTTTTTCTAAGCGATATTTCCTCACAAATAACCATTTTAAGGATCAACATTATTAAATTTAATATAATTTATTGTTATGCTTTAATAATGTATTTATCTGTTGAGAACTCACTGGTGTGAGCTTTCCTTCTCTCATGTTTATGAATGCGTCTGAATTTTCAGAATGGGGTCCTTTCATCTTTGACCTTTGTTAGATGCTTAACTACATTATACATTATGAGCTTAAGCTATACACAGCTCCATATGTGGAATAAGTGTAGAATATGTCCCTTAATATTTTTTTGAAATTGCATTCCAATCTATGTGAAATGTTTTAGAAGAAGGTAGCATTAAGATTGTATGATAAGATTGCACAAAATAAAATATAGTTTATATTGCTTTCTCGTAGCCAATCTGCATGATTGTTGGCGTGGTTTTAACGGGAATTAAAAGCTTTGTGTGGCTGTTAATAGTCACTTAGCTCTGAGCAAAGTTCTTTCTGATTATTTTTATTTATTAGCATCATTTGCAAAAAAGAAAAGTAGTATTTTCCGTATGAATAAAGATCTAGTTTGAACTGAAATGCTTTATTCTTTGACTTTTTTTGGTCCCATTTTATTTTTCATGTGAATATGTTTCCATATGCTTGGACAGTTTTGGCCACCACAATATAAGAAAGATATTAAACTATTAGAGAGTGTCCAAAGGAGGGCAATGAAGATGGGGAAGGGCCTTGAGGGGAAGTTGTATGAGGAGCAGCTGAGGTCACTTGGTCAGTTCAGCCTGGAGAAGAGGAGACCAAGGAGAGATCTCATTGCAGTTACAACTTCCTCGTGAGGGGAAGAGGAGGAGCAGCAGGCACTGATCTCTTCTCTGTGGTGACCAGGGACAGGACCTGAGGGAATGGCCTGAAGTTGTGTCAGGGGAGGTTTAGGTTGGATATTTTAGCTGGGTGAAAAAGATTCTTCACCCAGAGGGTGGTTGGGCACTGGAACAGCTCCCCAGGGAAGTGGGCACAGCACCAAGCGTGACAGAGAACAAGAAGCATTTGAACAACACTCTCAGGCACAGAGTGTGACTCTCAGGGATGGTGCTGTGCAGAGCCAGGAGCTGGACTCGGTGATGCATGTGGGTTCCTCCCAACACAGCTGATTCTGTGATTGTGACATTACTTGCATCATTGTGGAGCATGGCCAAGGAAGGGATAGCAATGTTTGCCCAAACTCTGCGAATCATGACATCTCGGAAGTTGCAGCGTCCTTGATTTAAAGCATCACACACTGCTTTTACAATGGCAAGAATTCATTGGTTTCAGCAAACTAAAAATACTTAGCTTTATTGGAATTTATTGGTTTAAAATGTGTTTTGTTTTTTTAACTTACTGCTGTTGTAAGCTTGGGCAGAGCAGCATTCTTTCTCTGAATATTTCACCAGCTACGTGTAAAGTGGAGGACCTGAAATGCTTTTGCACACACTGGCCCTGTAACAAGGTGAGAGCTGCACGGCCTGGCCTGAGACACGTGAGGAGCAGCCACTGCTGCCAGTGGAGCAGCTGCAGAAGGAGGTTCATTGTCAATCTCTCATTCTTCCACTCCAGCCTGCTGGCTTTGTGGTTATCTACACAGACTTAGCAGGGAACATTTAGGCAAGATACTTCTTACTGTAGTGCCTGAAGCAGCTAAACCAGAAAATTCCATTCATACAAATTATATTCTTAGGGGGAAAAAAAAGGCTGTATTGAGATGCCTCTCACTAGACACAGGTGGGTCAGATGCACATCTATGCAGGTGAAAGGAGGTGGAAGGAGCTGTATTTCCAGACCCTGGGTAGACAAGGACCCTGTCAAATTTTGAGCATAGGTGTTCCCACAGCCCAGGTGAATTTGGCCTGGCATCTGTCTCAATTTCTGACACCTTTTAAAATGCTTGTTGTTCTGTGGGAGTCTTGGATGTCAAAACTGTCATCCCGTGCAATCTGAAAACATGAATTGCATGTTATTTAGCTGTTTCTTGCATATCTGAACTGGTCTTGCTAATTTGGGTTGGTTTGTTTGATTTTTTTTTTCCTCTGGGTGCCTGCTGCTTTGTTTCTGATGGATCTGGGAAATAAAACCAGTAATGTGAAGAAGAAAAGTACTTTCCTTTTAGGCTTATCACCAGTGATAGTTGGCAAAGGTGCGTATCATTAGATATCGTCAGTCTCAAAAATTTCTTGCAGCATGACTGCTTTGTACCATACAAGATAGGGAATCAAACATATAGGCAAAAAAGCCAGTTTGGAGATCAAAATGAATTACATTTACTGTAAGTGCCACCAGCATCATAGCAGAAAATAATGCTGCTTCTATAGTTACAAAGAAATAAAGAGTATGAAAACAATAAAAAATAGGGATATAAATAATAGAAATTTATATGAAATATATACTAGTAAACAAAGCGGAGGGAGATGATGATTTTTCATATGGTATCTACCAACTGTTGTCACTGGTAATGAAAAAGAAATACCTGCTCAGTACTTGGGAAGAAATTTTTCCTATTCTGTGTCTAGCAATTACTAAAAGATGCAAGAAAGTGAGTTTATTCTTTTGAGTCCATAACAATCTGGTAAACCCTTGGCTGGCATTTAAATTTTATGCTCTTGAGACCCAAAGAACACATTCTGAACAACAAGTTTGCTATTGGAAAAGAAAAATTATTATTATTTGCATAGAAAAGTGCACAGTTGTGTTTTCTGAGATTGGTTTGTCCACTTCAGAAAATAATCATATGATATTTTGCTTTCTATTTGCTCCAGCCCCTTGTACTGAGGAGACTGAACAGCTGAGTTTAGGTAATTTTTCAGAGAATTGGCTGGTTTATTATTTGAGATTATATAGTAAGATCAGATTTAGTACAGAAACTTTCCTATAACTTAGAAATGTCTTTTGGCCTTTATCTTGTACCTTTTTTCCTTGAAACCCCCAAATGCTGTTGTCTTGACCATCCTGTTTGTCCATGAGTCTTGGTTTCTCTGCAAAATGCTTCTGGTATTTGAGGGAGGGAGGAAACACTGTGGTGTGTTTGTGCTGGAGAAAGGAAGGGAGACCAATGTATCCTGACACCAAGTACTGTACTTGGCATACTATTTTTTTTTCTACTAAAGTTTTCTAATGTGCAAGATGATTAATATTAATTATTCTTTGTTTTATTTTTGTACTTGTGATCTGTTAGCTTTTGGGGGGATCACACATGCAAAGGCATCCTGATTACATGAAGACCTACTCTTTGCTGTTTCTCTCATGACCCTTTTAGGCTGAAATGTCTTCAGTTTAGTTAGTGCCTGTAAACAGTTTATCTTTTAAACATTTGGACAGAAACTTGGCAACCAACATTTGATAGGACAAAAAAAGGAAAACAAGTCAAGCATCATTTCCCATTAGGAAATAAACCATTGTTTGATGGGATGAAGCACAAGATTCCCAGAAGCCATACTACAGATAGGGTAAATCTGCACATAGGGTTATTTTGAAAATTAGAAACTTAATGAAATATATACTCGCTCTTCTTTTTTTAAGTTTTATAAACTAACCTTGAAGTGCAGTAATGCATCTGCACAGCATGGCTTCCTCAGTGCTCTCTGCCTGAGAGCAGGAGGAACCTGACCAAATCATTGTGGCCAAGGTGCAGGATCTGAGCTCCTGAGCTGTGCACTGAGAACTGGATGCACTGGGCACAGGGAGAGAGTTTCAAGACTAGGGAAGGAGCAGATGTTCTGGCATCAAGGAATGAAGCACACTACAAAGAGAAGTAAGAAGTCCAGGACATCTGGGAATGTTCCTACAGCTGTCAGTACCAGTATTTACTATTAGGCCACGTTTTGGTGCTAGAGAATCAGAACTAACACACATCTAGTCTTTTTTCCTGGTGTTTTTTCATGGTTTTCCTATTCAAAACAAGGACTTTTGGCTGTGATAAGCAAGTGAAAAGAACATCCCCTGTGCACAGGTACACACAAGTTCAGTTTGTTTGTAGCACTGGTGCTCTGCAACTTGCAGCAACGACGTCTCCAGATCTATTCCATACTACTATGCCTATAAATTAGACTGAGCTGATGAGAAATGTAGAAGATGAGTGCAGGTGGTAGAAAAAACATAGGATCAGCAAAAGGCACATGGGCAGCTTGCAGCAAGAGCTTAGGTGGTGGTTGGATAAATCTACTGAAGTGAGGTAGCTGAGCTAGGCAGTGGAGCAACATCCATCCTGATTAGTGGTGGTCTCACTTCTGCCCCATGGCTGCTGAAACATGGTCAGGCTTCAGTGCAAGAGGAGGGGAAGGGCATGGGGGAGCTCTGTAAGGAAAAATAGCAGAGGTGCAGCCTGGGACATGAGACTGCAGGAGCTGCTTCCTGATGGTCAAGCAGATCTGGTTCCAGTGAAAATGCTGCCAAAGTAGTGCTTTTATAAATTCACCAAGTCCTAAAGGGATACCACTGAGCTCAGAAGGGGAGTGCAGGTTTACAGCTTTAACAGTTTCCAGTAGGAATAGGGCTAAAAGTAATGGCTGTGCCAAGGAGAGTAACGGAGACCAAAACATTGGGAAGAGGTGCTCTCAGTACCTCAGTTCATGCAGAACTTTGTTCTATATCTGAACATGATGTGGGGATGACAACTGACTTTAGAAAATGAATTATTCTTCCATTATTGTTTTGCTATAAATACTACAGAAAAGCAGCATTTAAGTGGGAAGAGCATATAAAAATCAAGTAAGTAAATTTTAGAATTAAGTGGTGGCTGTTGGTGTAGGCCTTGAAAATTCTTAGAAAAACTTCCAGCTGAAGGCACGATGACTATAAAAAAAATAAAACTAAACATGTTTTATTCATATTTTAGATGAATGTACACATAAACCTGCAGGAAATAAGCATTACCAGCACGTCTGACAGGTAGAGGGACAGGTCTGTGTGTGGCACAGAGAATGGCCCACTGGAATCAGAAAAAACTCACCTTTACTCTCACCTCTCATGTTCTGAATCCACTTATCTGTCATGTCCTTCAATACAGACAGTTCAAGCTTTAAAAGTAACCCTAATCCTACTGAACTTTGTAAGAATTTTGCTGGGAATTATGTTCCAGTGTCTTCGAGGGGTTGGACAGATGCCTTGCAGATGAAAGTACAAAAACACTGCAAGTGAATAGCAAAATTAGCTAATGCTTCAATATTCTGAACCATAATTTACCAAATGTTTCCAAAAATTTGATATTGTTTGATTTATTAATGCAGGTATCTATCTCTCTGCCAATTCAAGCAACCTTAGTTGGATATTAGGGTCTAGCCTTCTTCTAAGTTCTTTGCCAATGATGGAGCTGTAAATATGCTAATTTGTGCACCACAAAATCCAGAATGTTGTGCTACTGTTCCCCACCCCACTCTCTCCTTCCTGCTAGCCTGCATTGTTTCTGCCTGCTGGACTGCAGGAAGGCCACTGCTCTTTTGGTGCCAGTGCTGGTGGAGAGCTCTTGATTTGAGCTTGATGTTTTCTTGACGTTCAGCTACTTCTGTCTCCTAAAGCAACTTAAGGCATTTCCCAGGGATGGGGAACAAGGGGAGAGAAAGAGCAAGGTCCCACTCCTCTGACCTGCCTGACATCCAAGGAGAAAGGCTCACTCAGTGCTCTTGGAAAAGATCCATTGCAGAGTGTCTTTTCCCAGAAACAGGTGAACAAACCTGTTGGGAGAGAATGTAATAAAAAAGGCCAGGAATCTCTCCAAGACAGGTTTGGGAGACAGTGACTGGGAAGGAAGATCATGTTTTCAAAAATTGTAATTTCAAGCTCCTTGTGGGCTATGGCAGAGAATGTCCTGATTGCCTTGGAATCAGTATTGTTTCTCAGGACTAAAATTTACTAAAACTCAAATCACTCAGGACTGAGAAGTTTTAACCACATTTAAAACATGGTTTCCTACCATTGCCACTGCAAAATTTGTCTCTAAGCAGACCCAGGTTTGGGGACAAAAGCTGTGGAGCTGTGCTGTACAGATTTAGAACACATTTCAAGGCACCCTGTCTGCTGGGGGGGGGAAGCACCTGCCTTTCTTTGCCTGGGGCAGCAGCACACAGGAGGCCAAAGAGCAGAGGTTTCACATTAAGGCATAACCCTTCTCATGGTTACAGTGCTTTAGGTTACATGAGTAAGTGCTGGTGTACAGGAAAAGGTGATGAATCCTGACTGTCAAAATACATTCTGTGCTTCAGGTGAGGTATCAACAAGATTGTTATACTAAAGGTGAAATCTTTTCCCATCTCTTTATGTGATAAAAAAAAAAAAACAAACACCAGACCAACACAAAAACCCAAACACCACCAACCCTATTTCCAAAATCAATGCCTTAGCTTTTTTGCTTAAGAAACACAATTGAAAATCATCTTGTTATGCATCCGATGACTTCAGATCACAGAGTTACTCTTAATCAAGCTTGTATTTGCCTAGGCTAAGCAATGTATTCATTAAATATTTAACTAGTTTGTGGAACTATTCCCAAAGCTCAGTTTTGGTGAGTGTTAAAAGCTTGTAACACTGCCCATGACAATGGGATTCTGAACGCAGTGTTTAAGATTTTTTTTAAAAGGAGTCCTGAACTGAAATGCTTTCAGCACATCTGTGCACATCTCTTCTCCTGCCTCATTTTTTTTCCTTTTCTTAAACCAGAAGCAAGGTTTAAAAAGCCACCTTACTGGCTTTGGGGCCTGGAGGGCACCAAGTTGAACATGAGCCAAGCAATGTGCCTGACCAAACCATTGTGGCCAAGGTGAGCAGCAGCCAAGGCTGCAGTGCAAGATCTGAGCTCCTGAGCTGTGTGGTGAGAACCACTAAATAAGTTAGGGGGCTACAGGGACCTACTGCAGGGAGTCAAGTGAAGGGCCAGAAAGATGATAAAGGTGTAAAGAAAAGCAGATGACTGGAGCATCTGTCCTGTGAGAAAAAGCTGAGGGAGCTGGAACTGTTCAGCCTGGAGAAGATAAGACTCAGCAGGATCTCATCATCAAGAAATAGCTGAAGGGAAGGTGGAAGGAGAAGGGAGCCAGGCTCTTGTCATTGGGCATTGAAAGGACCAGAGGCAAGAGGCACAAACTGGAACAGAGGAGGTGTTATCTGAACATCAGGAAATGCTCTGTTACTGTGAGGGTAACCAAGCACTGGCACAGGTTGCCCAGAGAGGCTGTAGAGTCTCTTTCCTTGGAGATATTCAAAAGCCATCTGGACACAGTTCTGGACCAAGTCCTACACAACCAGCTCTAGCTAGCCCTGCTTCAGCTGGGTCCCTTCTACCCCTCAACCAACCTGCAAGAGGAGAATGAAGCTTCTGAAATACAAGGCAGAGTCCTGCTTCTTGTCATTTTAGCTCCTGCCCCCTGAGACCAATGGGACACCCTGGTTATCCTAAATGGATATCCACACACAGGAACACATCTCAGAATTTAACCTTTAGCCTGTCAAAGGCTTTTTTGCTACTGAAGAAAGAGCAAGACAAGAAGTAGTGAAAGGGAAAGGGAGAGTAAGCCTGACTGCTGTCACCTGACATTTCTAAGAGAACAGAAAATTAGTTTTACAGATACTGGTTTTTTCCCAAGCCTGTCCTAAAATAGCTTACAAGACCTTGAAGTAATTTCTCTCCCTCCTCAATTCAGTGGCTAGGAGAGAGATTCCTCTCAGGTCTCTTAATACCTTCCCCCACCTGTCACCTTATTTGTCTTTTCAGTGCTGGGCAGCTCTCAGGTAATAGTGTAAGAGCTTTGCTGGAGAGGTGATTCTGCACAGTGCCTCAGCAGAGGCCTTCAGCATGAGGGGGAAAAGCTCACAGCAGCATTAAACCAAATGCTGGCTTTAAAACCTGTCTTTGAAGCTCTCAGAGAAAGCATCCATGTATTTACAGGAAGTTTTATGAAGGGTAGCAAAACTATAACCACAGTAAAGGAGTGATTAGTGGATGTCAGCCCCTGTCAAGGTTACTGAGGTCACAGAGACAGGAAAGCACCTGAGGAGCTATTACAGGAATTAAATAAATGGGGTGCAAATTGTTGTTAAAGAAGGGCTGCTGGGTCCCTAACAAATCCAGTGGCTACAGCAGTGTGTGGCCAGGAAAGCAAGGCTTGCAGCAATGCTCTGAATGAACAAGAATAAGAATGAATGTCCTTATCTCCACACCTGACCATTACTGTGGCCATATCCAGCACCTGAAGTGAAAGAAAACCAACAAAACCCTGTATTGAAAAATCCACCTACCAGCAATTCAATACAATCACCAAGGTTTAAGTAAACATAAAACCATTTCTTGAGGAAATAAATATTCTCCTCTTCTTGTGCAGCCTATTAACAGCCCAGCTATCCTATTACAAAAAGGGGGTAATACAACCAACTACTGTAAAGCAATAGCACTAGGACTGCTTGTATGCTGCTCATTCCATTACCAGCTACTACAGACAACAGGTTACAGAAAGATCTTAGAAAATTCAAATTGATTCATCTCTATGCACCAGAGGCTTCTAGGAATAACAGATAAAACCATGATTTATTACACTGTACAAAACTAGATTCAGAACAAGCAAGTGCAGAATATGGTACATGATTTATTATTTCTGTACATTACATATTAAATTTCACTGACAAATCCAAAACTTCCATAATTTTTCCTTTACCTGCTTAAGCCAAGCAATTTATTTTGTTCTACAGGATACAACAAAATGGCTTCCTGGAGAATTTAGCATCTGATTAACTTGGCAGAAGGTGCCCCAGCTCAGACTGTCAGTATTTCCCACAGCTTGTCAGGTTAGAACCTCAGTTGGTAGAATAGTGTTCTGCCACTGTACCAGTCTAGAAACAAGCAACTCCATTCTCATTAAATTTCAATAATGTCTTCTTCTTAGAAGATGAATTAATGCAGTTGCATTTGTAGACATTCCATATAAATGAAGGCTGTAGCTACCATCAGAAAGATTTCCAGTAGCCCCAGATTGGTCTCATGAGTTCTGCAGAATGTGCTAAGATAGGTTATATGTTTAATAAAGTTCTTAAGAAAAATAAATATTTTTGCATAATGTATGTACAAAAATTGGTTCATTTCCTTCATTCATATAGGTTCAACAGCAGATATAACCACAGTTATATTTTATTCACTAGCTCACAATAATTAATGCCACCTTTATAATGATGTAGTAAGAGTCTAACAGAATATTGGCCTATTCTTTATAATAGTACAAATTATATAGGGGTGTTTTGAAAACCATGCCTTATAGAAAGAAGGATTAACAAAAAACCCCTCCTTTGGTCCCTGCAAGAATAGGTTAATTCTTCCATGAAATTTTCAAAACTTCCCTACATAATTTTAACTAACTATTAAGGCGTCAAAAGCATGGATTTAAAGTTGAGATTAAAGTGGCCTTTCTTGGACTTGAAAAAAAGTCCACTGGAGATTTCCTGACAAAGAAATTTTCTTAATGTTTCTCCTTCTCCTCCTCTCTATTCTGCACAAAAGAAATACACCAAATAAACCTCTCTGATAATCTCCCCCATATATTTTTTTAAACTACAATAAAACATTACACTTAAATATATTGCACAAAAAGCATAACATATCCTGCCTGACTCTTCACAAAAATGGCCACAAACACAGGAGAACAGCTACTGAACATCTCAAAATTTGAAGAGATCAATGAAATGCTGAGGAGATACTGGCATGAGACAGGTGTTTGGATCACTGGCTGTGCAGGGGTGTCCTGTATCCTGAAAAATGAAGGAGAAAAATGAGTAAGTTCTCTTTCCATATTCAGTCTCCCCTTACCCCCAATTTAGGGAAAAAAAAAAAAAACAACAAAAAAAACCAAAAAAAACCCCAATTCTCTCCTTCTACCAAAACCAGAACCTGAGTTGGACCCCTTGAAAAAGTATTGTCTTCCTTATCCATTATTTTTGGATAAGCATAACAAAAAGGCAAAAAGGTACCTGCTTTGTTGAACTTAAATTATCTGTTTAACCAAAACCTGAAGTCAACTATTGCTCTGGGGGTAAATGAGCCCCTTGCTTTAAAAATGATGGGCAGCAGATAGTTCTTCAAAAAACCTGAACAGCATGTTTGAATTTTTGAATTCTCAGTCTCAAAAGCTTTTCTTCCTTGCTATGTTTTCCCCTAAATCTTTCTTTTGTCTTCCACTCCTACCTTCTCTCTGAGTGAAATGAAAGCATTGCCTTAAAACAGAAATTGGCACCTGGGCAAGTTAGGAGTAGAGAAGTTAGACAAGGTGCAAAGGCTTTGTCATTACAAATTCACTAAGCCTGCAGTACTATCTCTACTCTTACAGAACTTTGACCTCAGCAGAACTGTCTGTTTTTTAAGATTCAAATTCCTCTTTGAACAAAAAATTTCATTTTGCACCTTATTAGAGCCCCCCTAAATGAGGGAAATGCAGAGGTGCAATGAGAAGTTCCCAGACAGTTCATTGGAGAAGTTAAACACCTTGATCAGTGTCCTCAGGCTTTAAGGAGTTTCTCTCCCTTTTCCACCAATGTTGATGAATTCACCATGTGAGGGAAGAAAACTAGATAAATATATGGCAAATAGATCACAGACTACTGTGGTCTTCATTGCTTTTGTTTCCATAGGAAGTGAAATTACATACAATTCAGTTAATAGAAGGAAAGAATCTCTAAGGGTTTTTTTTCCTCACTGCCACTTCCCACCCAAAGTCTTTGCAGGACCAAAATGCACCAGGTGAAACACATTCTAAATACTGCTCAGCTTTTCCAGTGAAAATTGTTACTCAATAGATTTATTATCTGTGTTTTATAAGTCTATAGAGCACTACATGAATATACCATGTGGTATCACCTCCTCCCACTCTTTTTAATAATTGCTTTAACATCAGCTGAGAAACAGTTGTTAGATCCACAACACAGAGGGAAAAACATACACATGAAAAAAGAGACCCAGGTAGAACTGCCTACTGGGGGAATCTGCAGATGAGGAAGAACAAATGACCAAGACCAAAACCAGAAGTGTTTAATTTAACATCTTCATCTTGAGATGACATATGCAAGGAAGAGCTGCACCACACCAGAAAACACTCCCTCAGGTAGTAGCTAATGGACTATTATCTTCTCTACCCATTGCCATGTCATTACTTTCCTAGTTTCCAGGAAAAAACACCATCAGAATTATAATTCTGGTAAACAAGGTAGGGTTTATCCTCTTTTAGTACTTATTTATACTCCTGAATATTTTAGACTGAGTTTGTAACGTGCTATCTGCTTTCTCTGCACATCATTATACAAACACTCTTGAAAGCTCTGCCCAGTCGGGAATTACAGGTGCAATAAAAATCTCAGAAATCAGTTATTGGTGGTTTTAGTCATTGAGAACAACGAATTTTAAAGTGAAAAAGGTGATGAGGACTGAAAAGAAGAATCATAACTTTCCTGTAATTATGAGTATTCCTCCTTCCAAGAGAATATACTGTCATTGCAGTTATATTTAATAAAGTGTGAAAATCATATTGATTTCAATGTATCAAAGCTAAAGCAGACTTCTTTTAAAGTAAGAAGAGAATTTCCCAGGAGGAGTGTTTACTGGCAAATGTAGTTGTTTTCCTCAAAATTTAGCATAGCTAGACATTAAGGAGCACTGTATAAGTATTCTCACCATTTCTTCATTCAGAAGGCAACAATATAATTGCTTCCCTTGACTATCCCAAGTCACATGCAGCCTGTTTTGGGGAATTTCTTTTCAGAGAGATTCTCCATAAAAGTAAATATGACTACAGCATTCCAAGTGCAATAAAATCAATTTTAGTGCCTTTGTATGAAAGTTATCTGAGGTACATGTTTCAGATTTAAGTACTGAATTAAATACATCAGGGAGTGCAGAAAACAGTTTACAATAAGACTGAGTGCAGAGAAACCCATTTCTTAGCAAAATCTGGCTGATCTCACTGACACCTATGCTCATTAGAAATTGAATGATGGTTCCTAGTTTAAATGGCTTTAAGAGGGAATATGGCAATAATAAAAGACAAAATGATGAAAATCTGAGATAGGAAGTAATCACTACCTTTATCTAAAAGGGAACAAAAAACAAAACTATTCCTGCTGCCAAACTGATGTGGAGAAACAAAAATTGAAACAAAGAGCATGAGACGATTAGAAAGGAACACATTTTTCACTTTGACATTATGGAACAGTCAGCAATGAAAACAGATGAGACACAGGAAATACCTGGAGTAACAAAGCAAGGTGGTAGTCCTTTGAGATCGTGAAGAAGGAAGCAGGAAGGAGAGCCGTGAAGTAAAAGAAGCAGAGTTAAGGTTTATTTAAGCAAAGGTTCATAAGCCATTTAGAAAGTCTTTTATTCTTGTGGCATATCACAAGCAGCTTTGTGAGAACCAGAATCAGCACAAGTCCCAAGAGGACTAAAACCAAGTGTTATGCAAAGTGCTTACGCTGTTTTCATAAAGCCCTGGAAACTGGAAGAAGAAAAGGTATTTCAGCTTCTGTGACAATGTCTGAGATAACTGAAAAGTGCTACTGAGTAAGCTTAAGGAAAAAAAAGAACCTGCCACAATTGCAATGGTGCCTAGTGGAACAGATGAAATAGTATACACAAAAGCACTCACAGAGGCATCCCACAGTAATTAGTCATTACTTTTGCACTACTGAAATAAAGTGTTTTTCTCAGTTACATCATGGACAAATCCTTTAACAAGAAGTTATTTTTGAAAACAGACATTCAATATGAAAATTTTCTTATGACACAGAACCTCCTAACACAGAAGAGTACATAAGTCACTGTATTTCCAACAAAGAACTTAGGAGGCTCCTACATACTATATATAAATTTACTTTGGTCACAGATTTTAGAAAAGTACAGGAATACAAATGCCTCTTCCTGAAAAGCTCAAAGGCTTGTTAAAAACCCACTATGGTTATTATAGCATATTAAAAACCTGAAGAGTTATTTCCCTACTTTAGTTCAATAGCTAATTCAATTCAGCAGCCATCAGTTCCTTCTTTTGCAAGGCCTTTTTTGAAAGGAACACAAAACAGAAGGCCCTAAGAATTTCCTGGGTGTAGCCCTCTCATGTTACCAGCAATTATATTATCAATTTCATAAACTGCTGAAAATTCTTCTCATCATAAGCTAGGCCAGTGCTTTGGGGCTATTTCAGACCCTTGTGCCTTTGGTTCTTAGAAACTCTTAACTCTCAGCACACTTGCTGAAAACTACAATTTACTTGCATCATGGATGTCCCTTAGTGTAAATAATTTCTCTAAGTAGTCTCATGCTTATGCACCACTTCTCTGTCCCCAAAAACAATTTATGGAGAGCAGTTACATTCATTGTCAGCTTTAACACAGCTGAGTTAAAAGAAACTAATCATTCCTAGTCTTCGTCATGTCCTGATCACTTCAGCACTTTTTTCTCTGCAACTATTCAAATGTTTTGCTTTGTTCTTTGATGAGGGAAGAAAAATAAAAATAGATGCCATATTAAGTTCAGTTTTGCCTGAAGTTCTTCTAAATGCCCTTGGAAACAAAAGTTGCCTGACTTCTGAATTATACTATTAAAAGAAGAAACAAAATTTTTACATATTATCAGCTATCTGAAGAATACTATGCTTCCATTTGTTTCAAGATTCAAACACTTGCTACTTTCCCTTTGTAAAATAACTGATTTATTTTTTAAAATTTGGATTTGGTGGTAGTGTTTTTGTTGGCTTTTTGTTTTGTGGTTTGTTTTTTTTTTTGCAGGGGGGTTTTCTTGCTATGTATGACAGATAATAATTGCATGTCAAACACTCAAATACATATTTAATTTAAAAATCTTTCTAATCAAGTATGATATGGCAGCTTGAGTAAATTGTCAACACCTGAAAAAAGTTCTGATTAAGAAATATTTTCAGCTAGCACAGGACTTATCTAGAATTAATAAAGTACCTCCTGTCCCTTAGCCCCTCACCCCTGCTTTACTTCTCACCTCTCTCTACCAAACTTGAAAAAGGATATAGATACAAGAGTCTGGAAAAAAAAAAGGCAGCAATACTTTTTTTCCCCACAGAACTGGGTGACCAGCACTACTTGACCCACATTGCCCTGTAACATGAGGGACAGTATTTCAGATCAATAATTAACCTGTGCCTGCCAATAAGGGTCCCAATTGCACATAAATCAATTCATTTACCAATCTATTTCAGCCTGATGATCATTGATTTTAAGACAGAGACAAGGCTTAGGTGCCAAGACTGGAGAAGGAACACTGCAATGTAGGCTCACAGAATGATCAGGTTGGGAGGCACCTCAGGAGGTCTCTAGCCCAGCCTCCTGCTCAAGGGCAGGCTAAGCTGTGAGATCAGACCAGGTTGCTCCGAGCTTTATTCAGTCAGTTCCTGATCACATCCAAGGATAGAAACTGCATCAGCTCTATAGTCAAACTGTTCCCTTGCTTGGCTGTCCTCATGGCAGGCTCTTTTGTCCCTCAGAAGCAGTCTTCTCCAGCCACTCCTCCCAGAGCAACTCCTGCAGCCTCCCTGATTATATGACCCTCACCTGAACTTCATCCAGTTTATCAGTATCTTTGTACTGGAGGCCTCACTGGCTGCAGGATCCCAGATGGTCTAATGAGTGCTGCATGAAAAGGGATAGTGGCTTTCCTCAACCTGCTGACTGTGCTCTTGCTAAAACAGCTGATCCCAAACACCTGCTCCTGTATTTTTGTGCAGAACCACACAACTAATCTGTAACTGCACTGTCACTTTAAGACCTGCCCAAATCTCTAAGATGATCTAGGACGTACTGCTCATCAATCCCAAGTACCTTTAGAACGTTCTGTGCTGTGTTTCAAAGAATTTAAAAGTCCAAGATAAGCCCTATTATTCCAGCAGTAGATTGGAACAGGTGTCTTGTCACCTCGACTACTATAATCTACTACTGGAATAGTACTGCAACCTGCAGTTCACTGCCTCTTACTGTCACACCATCACATTCAAATGTTGAATTCCAAACACATTTAAAGTAATTCCTAATATTAGAGACCTGTGCTTTCAATTATACCAAGATCAAAATGAGAGAAATCTAGTGTAGTAAGCATCAACTCTTTACACAGTGAAGGCAGACAATCCAAAGAAATCTGATACCACAAATGCCCATCTAAATGCATCTGTGTACTTACCTTTGAATTTCCTCTTTCAAAGACAGGCTTTACCCTACATATTGAGCTACATGCTAAAGACTTAGTCCACTGTAATAAGAGTTATTAGTCATTCTTGACACAGATCCTTCAGCAAATGCCCAGGCTTTTCACAGTAGAAGCCAATTCTGGCTAACTGCTTTCCTAGTATTAATTTTGCAAAACATTAGTACCTGGAAGGGCTCCCATGATATCAAAAATACTCAGCTTCAAGACAACATCATTCAGGAACACACTATTTCTAGCAGGATTTAGCTTATCCTGCTAAACAGATTAGGTTTTTCAAAGGAAAATAAAAAAGCCTCATACTGTCATACAACTTCTCTTAAAAATCACATAAAGATGACACAAGAGCAACTAATTTATGTTAATTAGAATATGAATGAGTATTTTCCAAGACTCCTCAAACATTTCTTTCTCTTTGCTGTCCATTTAATACTATCCATATCTGATCTTTCAACTGCAAAATTAAAGAAGTCTCACTAACTAGAAGGCTCTGTTACAGTGCAACACAGGACTATGTAATCACACATGTTAAAGAGGAGAATGCCCTACTGAAATGAAAATCATGCCCTACTGAAATTAAAATCATCCTTTAAGACAACATTTGCTCCATGGTAAACCTCAAAACCAGGGTAAAACACACTCTGGATGAAGTTTTAAACATTCCTCCAAGCTTCATTTGGGACAGAAGCAAAAACATAGAAATACAGAGCTCTACACCAATGTGGTAGGAAAAATGTAGTAATTATTTCTTATTAGAGATGTATTGATTACCATGGCATCATTAGAAAACACTAACTTCAGACTAGCCCCTTACAACTTTCCATAAGATCAAATTAATAGAAGTAGGCAGAGTAACTCTTTCCACATGGCACTTTTCATTGCAATTCTAAGTATTGAGGTTATCAGATATCAAGAAATAAGAAGGCAAGATTAGGAACAACTTTAGAATTTAATACAGATTTATATGGAAGCTTTATATATTATTTTAAAGTTAGATATTAGTTATCCAATCACATTTCACATGAGAAAGCTTACAGGATGACCTTAATATTTTTCCTTGCAGATGATCACCAGTAGCTGTTTGAACTTATTTCTGATTATCTGTTTCAAAGCTCTTACCTTCCAAAACAGAATACTACAGTGTCGACAGAAATGCAAGGTGTCCCCATACTGTTCCTTTATTGGGTAATATTTCTGAAGTGCAAAGTACATCAGCTTCCAGTCAATGTGACCTTTCTCTGATGGAATCAAATGCCTACAAAACTAGACATAAAATTAACATCTTTCTTTAAAATTGTTGTAGTCAATTCAGGCAAAGGACAGGGGAAGGTGGGGGGAAGGTAGTTAAACTGAAGTTTTGTTACTAGAATTCTTTGAAGTCAATATTCTGACATCATACATCTCTGCAAAGCAGTGAGAGAGATCTGGCCACAAAAAAGATGGAAGGCAAAGACTAAAAATAGGAGAGTGCATATTTGCCAAGAAAAACTAGGCCATACACAGCTGATCTAATTTTACTGTCTCAAAATTATTCTAATTATAGTCAAGAAGCATTTAACAAAACAGTATTTAGAGCTGTAACCAATTAATTTTATCCTTTAAAAAAACCCAAACCACCCAGGAATGAGATTTAAAAACATGATTGTGCATTACAGATAGTGGTTTTCTGTTAAAGCATTTTGGATTTAAATAAAGCTCTTTCTTTAATTTTAAAAGCATATACATTATTATTTTTCACATTTGGTTGTGATCTTTCTAGAAGGATAGCAATAATTAGTGATCGATGATCCTAATGATCCTAATCCTGAGGACCTAATCTGCATGTAAAGATTAGCTGATGCACAACAGCTATTTCTCCCTAGCTTGAGAGGCAGCCAAGGTTTATTAAGTATGTATTTATAAAAGACTTCTGTTCCACTCAATGTGGATTAATGCTAATACATTGAGGGCTTTCTTCATTCAGAAGACAATTCCTGGATAAGGAGAGAATAGCACTGCCTTTCTGATTTCAGCTACACTTCACTTTGTTTCATAATGGCTCTTATTTTTTCCAACAGTGCTCTTCAGACATGAATTATGTTTTCATGGTTGTTTCAATGGTTCAACAAATATACTGAAGAGGACAAAAAACCAACCTAATGTGATTCTGTGCCTTATTAAGAGAGTACACTTTTAAAGAGAGGAAGCAGAATTTGATATGGCAATATAAATAAAACAATTAGATTTCTATCAGTAACTTAAGTAAGAAATTGAATGCAAACATTCGGGAACACACTGGAAACACTGTGTGCAAGAGTACTTTATGTGGCACAGGGATAGATAATTTCACTGAAATCCTTAAGGATCTTTTCCCCTGCATTACCCTAGTATAAGAAGTTCCTCTCTAACCAGCTTTGTTATTGTTCTGTAGAGCTTACCTCATCTACCCTCAAAATCCACTCAACTGCTACATAAGGCTTAAATTTGTTATCCTTGTAACTTCACCTTGAATTCTTCTGGGCTGCTCCTGAAGATGGGTTTTCAGTTTACTTTTGTCTGTCTAATTTTTCTACAGTTACTTCTAAAACTTTTCATCTCACAAAAAAATAAAAGCTTATTTGGGTCAACTGCACATGAGTTAATTGATCTTCAGTTCTGTCTTAGCCATTACAACAATATTTAATCTGGTAGTCACCAAGCAACTTCAACATGTCAGATTTAAGAATGGGCACTTTCACTTCCTCCAGTACAGAATGTACTGGGTTTCAAAAGTTCTTCCTCCAGCTTTCATGAAGTAACTTCTACTTTCTTAGTTTTCTGACATTAATTAATGGTGTGTAAAAACAGACTAGGTGAAAATAAACCTAAGTCATTCCTAGATTACTTTAATGCTCTTTATGAGGAAATGACAGGAAAGTACTGTTTCTCTTTTTGTTATTAATTTCAAAGCATTTCTTCTAGTCTTCCTAGCAAAAATGCAATTTGGCTTCTCCAGAATTTTCATGTAGGTTAAAAGTTTGAGCAACCTGTCTGCCTATGTTAGTAAAGCAAGTTTTACTTTGGAGGAACACTTTAGAGGTATCCAAGGTATCCTCTACAACACTGGTTAGGCAGTTTTTAAAAGAGCCCATCTTGCAATAGACATTTTTAAAAATAATGGGAAGAAACAGCCCAGTAGTTATCCTAAACTCACAGACATACTGAATGCAATATTTAGGAGGAATCAAGCCCCAAATACAGAGAAAACTCATGAATACTGCACAATGATACACTTTTATCTCAAAAAGGGCAAGTTCATGCTCCATTATTAGTATATGATATCAAAAATGCTGCATTTATACAAATAACAGTTTATTACCTGCTTTTCTGCAAAATGATACTGGCAGAGCTTTTTCCACAACTGTCTGTCTTCACTAAGCATGTACAAAGTTGGGGTCACTTGACCCAGAGTAATAATGTCCCAGCCATCAGAGAACCTGTATAAGATGTTATTCAGCATATGGAGAGGGAGATCGCTAAGCGTAAGTCCATTGTTGACTTGCTGGAAATAAGAGTTGAAGACTTTTAGCTACAAAAACATGACAGTATAAAGTACAAATAAAATTCTTTACTTTAGAGGTATCTTAGGTCTTAGTTTAGTTTTTTCAAATCATTGAGTAAAATCTATGGTTAATTGTTGCCTACAATTATTCTCTAATTGCTGTTGAAAATTTAAATGACTAATGGTACAGAAGGAGCAACAGACTGTAAACTTTATAACTCATAGCTTTCTTACTGTTAAAATAAACATATCCTAAATTCATTATTTAAATTTCAAATAATTTTTGAAACACTTCTGTTCTCTCAAAATAATATTTGGCAGTCTTGAAAACTATAATATAGTCACTTCCATCTTTAGTGTGCTAAACCCTTAACTATAATAAAGGTGTGAACCAAATAATTTCTAACTTGTTGGATCACTACAGTTTCTCAATTTTTATTAAGAAACAAAACACATGTCAACTTGCCTTAAGACAACTAGAGCACAGAACAAAATACAGAATACAGGACTGAAGATCAGAGACACAAAATGAAAGCACTATGGAAGTCAGAGGCAGAAGAGAGCGGGATAATTCCTGAACTCTGGAGACTGAGTTCCCCCTCATACACAAATGAGAAAATCTGCAGAGGTGACAGAATAGAGCACTGAGAAAATTTTCATTAAGACTATACACCTCTGTGAACTGCAGTGGGGTAAGCTACACCACAACTCCTACATGACTAAAGCTGGAGCCCACAGTGGCAGAGGCCCAGGAGGCTGGAGGCAGTGCCCAGCTGGCAGGGAGGGAGCAGAGCTGCCCTGTCCCAAGGAATACATATGTGAGCACTACAGATGCAAGATTTCTCATGGGCTACTTCAGCCAACATAAAACAGCTCCAAGGGAAGTGTCTCCCTGGAAGGAGACAAGCGCAGCAGTAACTGCAGCGCCTCAGAAGTGTCTGTGCTGTGGTTGCCTGGCACATGAAAACTGCTGAGACCACGTTCCTCATTTCTCCTTTCTATTCCAAAAGTAGCTGGTTTATTCAGATAACCAGCTCACACAGAAAGGACAATTTCATAGCTGAAAGCCAATAGATAAAACACTTGTATGAATTTACAGTGAGCAATATCTTATAGCATTTATTCCAGGAGTAACCCAGTCAGATTAACAAAAATTGCCTGCTTATCATCAGAAGTTTCCACACTAAAACCCTGGAACAGTGCCTACCACATGCTTTGAACACAGTCACATGAGCAGAATCCAGATGCTGAAGTCATTATCTTTTTCTTTGTTTGTTTTGACAAAAGCAACTGTGCTAATGAATAAATCTGTAAAATTGCTACTTGAGTATTTTCTTTCTGTTTTCTTGAAACACCTCCAAAATGCCTTTAGATTTTTATTTATTCAGTTGTAGAAAATTTGTTTTGGAAGTAAAAATTGGGGCTTTTTCCCCATGTTCTGACAAACTAGAGACAATTTTTTTAAACTTATGTAAGTGGGAAAATCAATTCTGTCTCTACTACAAATCAGCAGTACAGACATTGTAGCAGTTTTCATTAGCGACAAGCTATTAAAACATTAGAAAATTAAGTTGATGCCAAATAATTTCACATTACTTCTTTAAAAACCAGAACAAGTAAAACTGTTTAAAATATATTTCAAACTTGGTTCACTTACAAATCTTCAATCAATATGCAACATAATTCCCCTCCCCCAAATATTATTAAATATGATTTAATAATATACCTTGTTCATCTGAAGATTTTTTAATTGCTGTTGCCACAGAAGGATAGTTTCTAATCGGCAAATCCAAATATTGATGTTTCCTACCAACACGGATTTTCCTACTCCCCTAATCAGTATACAGAGAGTAGAACTCAGATCCTGTAGAAGATCTTTGATCAATCGTGGATTATATTGGTCTTCCATAACTGGAAAGCAAAACAAACCAAATACAATTTTGGTTGACAGTTAACCAAGCTAATCAACACTTTTTTAGATGAACTAATTACAACTCAATTGTTTCTGTAAAAATAGCTGCCCTAATTCCCACCATGACATTGATTGGTGCTGTTCCTAACATGCAACAATTAACAATTTCACAAGCAAATTTGATGCAACATTTCAGGCTATGCATTTACAAACAATGCTAAACAGCTAGCTGTAAATCCAATTTCTTCAGTTCAAAGAAGACAGTATAACATCTCCATTTAGTTTGGTTACCATAAAAAAAAGAAAAATCAATATAATGTAATGTCTTTTTCTTAAAATAATCAAAACATATATGAATTTTGAGTCTCAGTACATCATGCAAACTTAAACCCAAATATTTTATTAACCTAAAAGCTTTCACATTTTATGAAGAGTGTAATTTAACAGCAACCAATAGTTTCTTAATAGAATCTAAATGTCATTCAATTTCACCAATGTGTTTCAATAGACATTTTTCAATAACTGAGGAAACAACTTATTGCAATCATGGGATGGGAAGTATGAAACCTTGCACTAATTAAGCATGCTATTGCTATGTCTTACAATGTAAAAATGGTAATAAAACTAACAATAAAAAAAATCAATTGATAGCTTAGTTACAACAATTGAATCTGAACAGTCAGATTACTCCTTGGGTCTTACCCTTCTGCACAATTTTGTCCAAAATGTTAAAGTAGTTCTTCTGTGCTGCACCACTCAGTGAAGTTAACTGCGATTTTGCAATTAACTGCAAAAGCTATGACAAAAAATTAAAAGTCAGAAGAATGACATAAGTAAAGGATGGTTTTAAATGCATACTTATTGCATACACTCACCTACAACAGCCTGCATTGGCATTTTGTGAAAATACAACTACAGAGTTCAGAAGACAAAGTAAGACACGTGGAAAGCTTTAGGCATTCCACTGGCATCCCATGAACAACTCCTGAAGGATGTACATCTTCAAAATACTGTACAAATACCAGTGCTTATCTCTGACAAAGCACAGGGCACACAGACTTTATGAGCTGCAGTGAAACAACAGAGAGAGTCTGTTTTGGGGGCTCACAAATACAAGTGTGAACTTGGATGCATCTAGGTCCTGAAGTCCCTGACAGATTTGGTGGCCAGGAACATCACTTTGAACTGATACTAGCTACCAGAATTACAGCTTCTGAGTGGAAGTATCATACTGGTCAAACTGAAGTGTGATAGATTTAGTGCACTACTTTCTATTCATGGAGAGGAAATACCCTACTTTGCCTAAACTAGGGGGAAAAAAAAATTCCTGTATTACCCCTACATTCAGGTCCCTAGTAGAATAAACCACAGTGATCTGATAAGGAGCAGTGTACAAATCATATCAGTAAGTCTCCTTCAACTGTTATAGTAAGAATCTCCTAGCTGTCCACACATCTGTCTCTTAAACCACTGTGAGCAAAAAAGTGGCAAGAACAGTGGGAATGGTTTAGGGCAAAACCAAAACAGCTTCAGTTCTTGCTGCACATGAATGCCAAGCTACAGCTACTAGAGGCAGCCCTTACACCATTCTGGCAAATTTGCTTTCACATTTTAGATTCACGTTTGTAGCTGATAAGAACCATTAGCTCTTAAACAAAAAATGGTCTCTTATTATGAGACTTTGATGTTGTGACACTATTACAATGTTTGCAGGTGTGGCACTGAGCATTGCAATCACACTTTATGAGTTCAGAACAATTACTCAACACACTGGGAAGGGAAAGCAGGAAGCAGAAAACAGCATTCCCTACAGAGTGCTCCCACCACTGACCTGCAGAGTGCTCCTGTATAGGATAGCATCAAGTGTTGGCACAGAGGATGAAAGAGATTAAGCTTGCCAAAAATTATATTGTATCTTCATTTCTAAAACGCCAATTTGACACTTCACTCAACATTAATGTTCATTGGGAAGAAGAAAGAATACACCTGTTCTGTCCCTGATTTAATAATGCTCCTTCTGGCTTCTCTGCATGATCTCTGACAAAACATTACATACTATAAAAAGAAAGAAATAATTGTCCCGAAGTATTTAAATACAAGCAATCTAGTCTCAAACACTGTATAAACAGGTATCAGGATCTTTTTGTGGGCTTTTTCAAAGCCTATTAGCTTGATTAATAATTTAGAACACACCTAGAGGTCTCTGGCAGTCTGTCAGTTCAAGCAAGTAGGTACATTTCTCTTGATTAATTTTTAAAAAAATCATTTATGTTGCTCAGTCCAAAGATCAAATCAAAAGACAAATTCCACCTGACTGATTTTAATGTAGATTCCAATTTCATTGAAAGTTAATATGCAAGGATTAAGACAATTTTAGCAAAAGCAAGGTAGGAGGACTACAAGGATCTGACACACTGATACAAGCAGAGCCATGGCTTATGTTGCCTACTAGAGTTTATAACTGTGAATGGATTATCTGCTTACTCAGATGGAAACACTTGGAAAAAACCCACCCATATCGAATTCAGTGTATCAGAATTTAACAGCTACAAATTTATCAATATACTACGGCACCAACAAATACAAAAAACTAACTGATCCTACCTTCTCCCCCTCACTGCCCATCCTAAAAGGGTCCTGGACAGACATCTATAATAACTTTCAATAATGAATATCATATTTTTTAGTTAAAGAATTGTCTTGGTGGTCTGGGATCAAAAAAGAGCTAGAGTAGGGCTTGATTTTTTAAAAAAAGTATTCTTGATTTATACCTTGCTATCAACAAGCAGCTACCACCTCAGGGGAATTGATCCAAAGACATTATTAAAGTTTTGTATTTGTAAAACAATTCTAAATTTTAAAAATTCCAAATAAATTCTAAAACATTTAAAGGATTGTGAAAGTCTATCTACTATTTTAAATTTACCCAGATTTCTTAGATTCTTCTATTAGCAGAATAATTGTTTGGATTGCAAAGCCATATTTTTGAATTTTCAAGTGGTGCTCCTTCCTCAATGATCTTAAGCCTGGCTGACTAAACCAGCATTTTACATTCCTTGGTGAACAGCAGAAAAACTGGTCAATGTGCTTATGCTGGACTTGGCACTTTGACTTGATCAACTGTTTCAAGCAACCCAGTTTAGGCACTGCAGCATCTGAAACAAATACAAAACTCTAGATTTACATTCATTTTACCTGCTTGCTGTTCAAGTGAGACAACCAAGGTTGACACCATTTATAACAAATCATCTTTTTTAGGTTTTTTGGTTTTTTTCTTCCCAGTGTTCAAGGTGGAAAAATCTTGGGAAAGATCAAGGCTCTTGATTCTTCTCCCAAAACAGCATTAAAAAGTAATGTTCTAAACCACAACACATATGTATACCAAAAACCCCCCAAACCCTGCAAGGGGAACAAACCAGGCAAGTACCCCAACTACTAGTCTAGAAGCAAATCCTTTTTGCTTTGTTTCCACATCTCCTGTATTTCTGAAAGTACAATACATTGCCTCAGCTTCACAGGGATGGATAGAATGTGTTTTCTCTCCAAATACCCCATAGCCTAGTGGTAAGGGTGTTCTCCTGGTATGTTTATTTAGTTTTTATTTGTGCCTTTTCAAGTTCTGGATGCATTCCAAGAAATACAATACTTGTGAACAGCCTCACCACTGAACTGAACTCTAGTCCTGATATGACTCACATTTTGAGCTTCTCTAAGAGTTGGAACAAGCACTTTACTACACCAAGTTAGATAATAAAATAAACCTGGGGCTAGAAAGAGAGCAGTATCCTCAGAACAAGCATTTCCAAATGGGGAGCTGGTTAGGCCCTGAGGTAATTAAGGCTGGAGTCTCAAGGTTTAAGGGATGTTAAATGCACAGACATCTAGTCCTTGATAAAAAGCCTGTGCAATGAATCACAGGACAGGTAAGAAGTCGCAGAAGATACAGAAACAGCAAAATATTTACACATAAAGTATTCTTCTAGAAATTGTTATTTTAAGCATATTTAAGATTTAGCAAATATTTAAGATGAGTAACACTTTGCTATTTTTGGTTGTATAGAAATTGTTTTATCTTTAAAGATTTAGAGTTCATTACCCAGACTGATGAACAACAATTGAAACTACCATGAATGTTTCCCTCTAAATAAACAGCACACTGGCCATCACCATCTCCCTCAAGCTATAGGCTTTCAGACAGATATATAAAGAGTTTTCACCAAAGAAAATTTACTCAGTTTAAAGTTGCTTCTTGCATTATAAATTACATATGAACAGGATATTTGCACAATCTTAAATCATTATCTGTTCAGGGAAAAAATATTCCTTTTGTACATACAGGCACATCAGCAGAAACATTTTTCTAATATGCACATAAAATAAAGAGCTTACTTTGACCACGTAATTGAATCTCCTGATGTCCTGAATCGCACTTGAAAAGTCTAAGCGGTTAAATGCTTCTCCCAAGGTGCAATAGCCATGTCTCTGAGAAGAGGAAAAAACACACTTTAAATGGAAGGAAACAAAGACAAAATTGAGCAAAACATTCAGAAAAGGATTCTGACATGCAGCTGATGCTAATGGATACCATGCTCCCTGGAAATATAGTGCCTCTGGACTGAAGAGTTATTTGTTCTACAAGAAATTAAATGAAACCAGATACACTATTTGTAACTAACAGGTGCGTAGGCAAGGCCTCTCAATTCATACTGATTGTGTAATCTGGCGTCACTGGTATTTGACTTCCCTGGGAATCTACTCCACTCTTGCAGTGTCACAATGCTGGCTCTCCCTCATGGCTATCACAGTCCCCATTTGCCATGCACAAGGAACAGCTTGCTTGTACAGCAGTCTGAGCCTACAAATATGAGAATTATCCAATTCACACTTGAGGGTAAGAACACAGCTAGTTGCTTCTGGGATCAGAAGAACAGTCCCAACATCTAGAATTTATTTTGGTGCTAGAAGCTTAGGCACCACGAGCACAAGCAACTGCATTTCCTTTGGTAGTTCTCCACACCTTAATGAGAAAATGGAAGTTTCAGAGACTGTTGTGAATGACTAAAGGTGGTAGCAGCAGCCCAAAATTACATGGGATCACGTAAACGCAGTACATTTAGAGCCACAAAGCCACACTGGAGCCCAGGACCAAATATACTGAGGGTAGGAAAAAACTAACGGGTAAAAGAGTCTTGCAGAGCAGTTTTCTACTATGGTTTTATTAGCCATGGGAAGGAGAGGGATAAATAATTATTCGAAGCTCATTCCTAGACAGACTTCCTTGGTAAATGATGTGATGGTGACAAATTTCACAGCACAAATTAATGTTCCTTTTTGAAACCCAAAGAAAGCTTACCCTGCATGTACTCCAGTGGGATGGGACAGTTAACAATTCACTGCAGAGTGGTGATAATTACTGCCTACCAGTTAATGACCAAATTCAGGACTGTCCTGCTTGCTTATTCAGCTGATATACGTCAGACCCAAGCACACTGCACACTTCACAATATGCACACCTTGCTTATTTAATAGCAGTGAATGAACACATACAGTCAACAAAACTTTTGTTGAAACTTAAATATTTGTGGCTGTTCTCTGGCTAAACAGTTATCAGAAGGTTATGCTTAAAACATTAACATGAGAGACATTTCCTTGAACAGATTTCTATGAAACTACAGCACTACCTTTCCCAGGGTACCATCAAAAAATTATTCAAAAAGCATATTCAATTTCATTTCAGCTACATACATGCACTTGTTTTGGTTTTCTTTAATTTCAATGCTCTCCCATAGCAGGTTTCACATGTTTCTTACCAAGATCTTCCTATCTTGTCATTTTGCCCTAAAAAACAGTATCCAGTTTGGGAAAAAACATTTCCTAGTTGTGAGACAGCTATTTCAAAATCAAGAAAGATTAGAATCCGTAAGAAAAACTAGAGCCTCTAAATTATGTTTTAGATTAGCTTAAATTGTTGCTCTGAATTTTTTAGTTCGTGTATGCTTATTCCTTGCTACTCTACTCTAAGCTTTTAAATTTATATGAAGAATCACTTGAAAGATTAGTGTTTAATTCTAACCATCCCTGGTTTGTTTTTTATATGGTCGAATATCAGAAGGAAACCAAAATATTTTGTCCACTCTCTGAATGGACAAGAAACAAAAGTAAATACTCACACATCACTAGTACATCAACTTCTGCACAAGTAGGGGAAATAATAATCCGTATATATGGGTTATGAAGGACACCAACGAGAGATCTTAGGCTATTTTTATTTTGGCCTCAATGCAGTTTGAAGCCTCAGCTTAACAACCTTATCATTCAAAGCACCGCAACAAGTGGTGGCAGTCTGTTGTCCCCCTGCTCCTTCTCACCCTAACTTGAGATGGCACAAAGGGAAAGAGCATGGTTGAGACTTTTGCAGACCAATCTAAGTCAACCTCATCTAGAAGATAAAGCAGAAAGAGGGCTGTGAATGTGGTGAAAGGCATTACAGAACCCTTCAGATGCAGGCAGTCTCTGGGTCACTGGTCTACAAGGTCTGCAAAGTCTAGTATGTCCTTTATGTAAGCTCTCCTCAATAGCATGCCCTTCCTGAGTAAAAAACTCTGAATTGTCTCCCTCAGCTCTAAAATGCAAAGCTACTTTTACGTGCATGACCACAGTCATCACACCTCCTTCCCTCTCTCCTGACTGGCATTACTACTGGATGTAAAACCTCCTTACTGGTGCTCAAGTTCCACACCATGGCAATCAGCACAGGAATGGAATTCAAACTTCAGGAGTTTAATCTCTGCATACAAGGGATGTATTTTAACTCTCAGCTTTCCAAGAGGTCATTCCAAGAGCTTTCATGTTTCCTTTACAGTTACATTATACAGTTTATATCCGAAACTGAAAGCATATGGACTTTGTTGATCCTCTTTGTAAAGTTTGAAACTGATGTTTTACTTACTTCCATTCAAATTTACACCAAGATTCCAAAATATCAGGTGGCTGCCTGTAAGCAACTTCTTTGGAGATATTTCTCTGGTTTTGCAAATACTTTCAATTTTAGTTGAAAGAGAGCCAGTAGAAAGACAGATGGGCTTGTATAAGTAGTGGAAAACCGTGTGTCCATCCTTGCAAGTTCCTGCATCTCTGCCACTAAGACCTCCTAGAAGTCACTCTGCCAGCTGCCTTTGCCTCACCACGTGCAGGTCTCCAGTGTTGCCAAAGAAGAGAGTTAAGTATAACCCCTTGCACCTCATGGCAAAACCACTTTTTTCAATATACTGTCTGTCAATTAAGAACCACAAAGACTGTAGGAATTGACCCACACCATGCAGACTTACTTCCCTGGTGCTTTCTTTATGAACATAAATCCACTTTTCACGATAAAAACCTAAAATAAAATCAAAATATAAGCATTTTAGGCTTCCATATTAGTTAATGCCTTCTAAAAAGAAACTGAACTAAACATACAATTTTCAATAAAATGCTTCATAAGATAGCAGAACAATTTCAATGAAAGAAGTTGATAAAGGCTGGATAAGATAAAAATTTGTCACAAGTTATGGACTTCATGAAAGTAGCAGAAAAGTTATATAAATATTTTTTTAAAATCACAAGAGTTGGCACAAATTGGCAGATGAATGACAACTTTTATCATCTGTGACCAACCACTGACATAACAGTGGTCCTACATTAATTCTTGACCTTTTTTTTCCATACAACAGGCTCCTTAGCATTTGAAAGTTCAGCAAATTCAGACAATGTTTTTGTTCCTGGCCACTCTACCCCCTAATCCATTTTCTTCTGTACAGGTGCCTGCTCTACATTGACTTGGTTCAACTAACTGGAGGAGACAGCAGGGAAGTCAAGGATACAAGACTAAAAAAGGCAACCAGGCAGCCCTTCAGCTTTCACAAGCCTCACATGTCAAATGAGACATCCAGCCCTTGAATCTTCTGAAATACTTTAAACTCAGCCTGGAGAAGCTTGCAGCTTTCTGCAATACCATCTCTCTAATAATTTTGGGGATATACAAATAACAGATCATTTCAAGATCAAAGCATTAGAAATGCCAAGAAGTTGCTAATCAACTTACGTTTTTTTACCTACTCTACCAAGTTCTCTGCTTCAGTAAGTAACATTCTGTCATACATATTTGCAGTCCAAAGTAAAAGTGATCTTTTAAAAATGAGAACTGATAAAATGGCTTTCATATTTTAATTTTTTTTAAAGGGACTTCTCTCCAAGAAATTCAATACTGATAAAGTCATTATCAAGAGACATGATTGTTATGACAAAAAATTTATGAAGTGATTCTGGAGTTGTATAACTAATTAGAACCTGAATTAAGCAAAAATAAACCAGCTGCTTTGGGAAGCAGAAGCTCCCATAAGCATCCAGAAGAATTTAATCTAAAACTAATGCAGAGTTTCAATTAAGATATGTCACTTTTGACATCAGAATTTGTTGCCAGTACAGAAATAGATATAACTTGGAAGGTTACTGGTGAATATAAAATAATGGCTATCATAACATTTTTATGAACCTACATGAGTCTTCTATAATACACGAAAAAATTCAGCCTTACATTGTGAATCCGTGTTATTCCTAAAATGATCTTTTTTCCTTTTCTTGGCTGCAAACTCACAGTCTTCAGTACTGTATACTTCTTCATTCTCATCATCCCCAGTTATGATACTGAAATAAAAACATCTAATTAGAATAGCAGTAATTAAATAAAATTAAAGATGCATACACCATTACAATTTTCTGCATGAAAGTCTACCAGCTGAAAAAAAAATAATATTCTTAATTAAGATCTTCTACCTGATTTTCTATAGCAACACATATCTTGAGAGAAGCTGTCTTGTTCTTTTATTCCCAAAGGGATTGAATTTTGTGTCAAAGTGATTAAATATGCAAAAGTATCTTCCTAAGAGGTATCTTCTAAGTGATTACTGACATTCAGGAAGGACTACTAAGTACTACTGTCCAGTACTAACCGGACAACTGCAAAACTCTGCAAAGCTCTGGTGTATAAAAATCCATTATTTGAAGTGGTCCAAGCTTTAACTTGCACTCAGATAAAAGTCTGTGAAGAATTATTGCATATCCTTGCATAGGCAAAAAGCCAGCAAAGAACGACATCTCTCTTACTACTGTCACCTTTGGGGCAAAGAAAGTCTTTCTTTTAAAAAATGCTTGATTCACAACTCAGTACATACAACAGGTGTCATGGCACTGACTGTTTTACCAATGATTTGTACAGCATCAAGAGCCAAGTGGTCTGTCTCTGCCAGAGAGACTTGGCTACATCCATGTCACTTCTGACAGTTAACTATGTAACCCAACACTGAGGACTATACCAAATATATCATACACACAGTGAGAATATATTAAAAAATATACATACAATGATCTACTAATTTTTTTTTATAAGCTAACCTTTCTAAAATTTATATACTTTTAAAGACTGCCTGTGCAGTCTTAAAAAAATCTACACAGCTTCATAAAATTTTCTTCCCATTTCTGCGGATAACTATAAGGACGAGTAACAAAGATAAGAGTGGGTGTTCTCTTTTCTAGCACTGAGAGGGAAGATACTTCACATGAAGGCCACAGTCTTGCACAGATAAGAATAATAACGAAGAATACACAGTAATGAAGTTTAACAGGGGGACTTCTTTATTTCTATATGATTGCTCTTTGACAATAAAGTTTATACAAAACTACTCACATTCATTACTGTTTTTAATCTAAATTGCTTTTTATCACTGCCAGTTTGAACTTCAGATTAAAACAACTGACCACTGTAAACTGAAGGACACAAGTTTTTTCAAAAATAACCTGTATCTGTGCATTAAGTGACAAAAATCGAATTATTTTAGTCTACTTCTAGCTTATAGAGCTAAAATTTTCAGGTTTGAAAATTTAACACCATCTGTTAAACAACACTAAAAAAATTTTCTTTTTTTGTATTGCTCTAATCAGTAAATGCTAGCTGAGCTTTAAGATACACAAGTCAAGAAGATTTAGAAAGTTGGTTTCATCTTATCTTTGTTTTTATCAGGATTTAAATCTAACATACTTCTGCATTCAGATAGTGCTCAATCCAAGGTGGTGGCCTTAGTTCATGTCTTAATATTTTTAAAGCAGAGTATAAAGACTCAATGCCTTAAATATTCTGTGCAACAGTGCCAAACATCACATCTGGCCAAACAGCAAAAGAGTTCAGAGGGAAGAAGCCAGGAAGAGACAAAAGCAAAGCAACTGACAAAAGCAAAACATCAACACCAACAAGTTATTTGATTATATAACATTCCAATCCATCAGTTTGGGAGGTTTTTTCCCCCAAAGATATCATATAGGAAATCTATAAATTCACTAAAATTAATTTAATTGTGTTTTAACATATTGGCCGTATCATCACATCATGTGAGAAGTTTTGCAGAATCTGAGTTGCTACAGAACCAGAAATTGAGCCCAAAACTCCCAGAGCTTTATCATCCTAACAACAGAGAGAATATTAGGGAGATATGTCCTGATACTCTGCAACATAATCCAGGCAGCACAGAAACTCTCTCACTCCCCTTGACCCAGGGCAAGCAATGGGGAGAGGATGGGAGGCCACATTGCTGAAGGCCTTCTAAGAAGAGGAAGGTTAATATGTAAAGATCCCTTTTTTTCCTGGAGAGGAAGCATCCCTAGAAAGTCATTTAGATCAGTAATATACCTGAAGTGATTTGAAGCCCACTCTTGACACCTCATAACATACCCTTCCTCAAGCATCATATAAAAAACTAAGGTAGCTTAAGGAGTCAATAAGCATAAGGAATTATGAGGATAAAGAGGGTTATTTCAAACACTTTTGTCTAGCATTCAAATTTCCCTGTGACATTCCTGAAATTCCTCAAGTGTCTTTAGAGAAAAGACAAATTGCACTGTTACCTCTAAAGATCTTCTGATATGAGGCTTTATTTCCTCATGTTCTGTCCCACTTCACATGGAGAGTCCTTCCCTACTCATCTGTAAACTATACCACTCTTCTTGACAAACCTTTAGTCTGAAAGCAATGAATGAAAGCAAGGGTCCCACAGCCATCAGAAGAATGGGATAAAACACAGTTACCCAGTGACTGCTAATGTTCCTTCCAGAAATCTGCAGAGCTGCTTGACAAGTAATAAAGCTGCTCTACCATTCCAAAAGCAACCCCTGCCCCCTCAAACGCCAAGCTAAGACACAAGAAAACAAATCAAGTGCTGCACGTGCCATATGGTGTAACAGAAGCCTTCATTTAATGTTTTTATTATAATGCTGCCCATGACATTTGAGTGCACCTGGAAGGATTTAAACACATACATAATACTGCAAATTTATAGCTATTCTTACTCTCGTCTTGATGACGCACTTCATCAAAAATTATTCTAAATCTTTTAAAAGCAAAGTACCTGGTGTCCTTAAACTAAAATATCTTAGATAAATCATGTAAGAATTTCAGTTTTTCCAAAAAAAGTAATTTCATAGCAGTATTTAAATAACCTCTTGGCTATGACACTGAAATGATGGAAAATGTGACAGGATTATCTGAGCTCCAACTATTTTCCCTCATCCCCTCGCTTCTTTTCACGTGGTTCTCAAGTCATGAAATTATATACAGAGACACACCAAGTATTTTAGAAGTGACTCTTACAGCTTGACCATGCACAGAAAATCCTGAGCTAAGTGCATGCACCAAATTATTTTGTCATTTGACAAATATATTGTAATGTTATCTGTTAATAGATTCAAATCAAAGGACTTCCATACAGTGCCAAAATCACTCTTGTGAACACTGTATCTCACAGAACTAGACAAGAGACACTGCAGACTGAAATTACTACCCTGCCAGCCCAAGTAGTCCATATGAACCTAACACAAAAAAAAATAATTATCACCATAACGAAAATCTTGTTTGCCTAATTCTCTTTCTTTTACCTCAAAAAAACCCACATAAGACAGGTTTACTCCTAAGTTGCAGACTACTGAAAGACACTCACATACAATTGTGTAAGGCAGTTCCCCCCCACCAAGCTTCTCTCTACACCAAATTTCAAAGACACAGTGGCATAGACCTGGAAGTATCCATCTTTGCTTGAATTTACAGGCAGTCGTGGTCAGCATTCACACCAGTGACCTTGAATGCACACAGCCTGAGCCACATTTCCAGTTACTACATACCTTGAACACAAGGCACTCTCATGCAAATAAGAAAGACCTGTAGAACTGATTGTCTCATTTTTTTCCCATCTTAGTTTCCACAAAAGGATCTAAAGTGCAGCTCTTCAAGCATTATGCCAAATAATAAAAACTGCTCCTGCACAAGTGATTACATTTGTCCAAGCACGGTTGCCATTAGGTTCACCAATTTTACTAATTGGGCAACTGGGTTCACCAAGGCACTGGATGACTAATCAATCAAAGTTAGAAGTTCTATTTTAACAAGAATAGATTCTTCAATTTAAGTAACTGATGTGTCTTTAAGGCTTATTTTTGAATCTGTTTGTGATTAGATCTTCGTAACTTCTGAAGAGAAAGTATTTGCAATGGGTAAAGGACAAAGTTTGGCAAGCAACTGTATCTATACTTTCTCTCACAGAAGAGAAAAGAAGCAAAACTAAAGAGGATGTCAATCAACTACATAGCTTGAATTTATTTCTTTATAAAGGAAAACTGCTATACTGCTCCCTGAAATACAGTACTCAAGTACTAACTTCAGAAGAGATTCCTACAGAACATTTTGGTGAAAAATATTATTCCTTACAATGGATGTAAATGAATAAAACCCTGCTAGAACTGCCAGACTGGGATACACCACCATTCCTATTCACAGGACAGCTTAAAAAAGGACAAATAGGTATTTTTGTACTGTTTACTATATGTTTCTTCTACAAGGAAGCACTTTATCAAGTCTCATTCTTTTTTAGTGCTACATCATGTTAACAAATATCCTAAGCTGTCTTCAATACACACCAAAATTATTTCCAAAAAGCTTAAGATGGTACAGAGAACCAGCCAGCAACACATCTTACACTGCTGTACCACATTGTGCAGCTCTACTCATGGCATAGAAGAACCCCAAGCCTGAGTATATGCTGGGTACAGACTGGATAGGAAACAGTTTTGCAGGAAAGGAGCCAGGAGTCTTGAGGATAAGTAGCTGAAAACAGGTCAGCAGTGTGCCCTTGTGTTGCATTAAGCCAACTGCACCCTGGTTTGAGCTAAAAAAAGTGCATCCTGCAAACTGAAAGAAGCAAACATCCATCTTTATTTGGCATGAGTACCCATCTGGAGTACTGTGTCTAGTTTGGGGCTCCCCAGTACAATGAAAACATGGTCATACTGGTACAACTCCAGTGGGGACTTATCAAGGTGCTGGAGCACATGGTGCACAAGGGTAAGAGAACCAACCTTGTTCAGTGTTAAGAGCTGGTGGAAGAGGGAAATCTGATTGCTGTCAGTTTCTAATATGAGGCTATAAATAAGATGGAGTGAGACTGTAAGTTTGGAGAAGGAGGGCAGTAGTAAGTCAAGTGGTAATGGACATAGTCTGTGAAAAGAGAAATTCTTACTAGACTAAGGAGGGCAGGAGGAAATGACACAACATAGGACAAGCCAAAAACAAACTAAAAAATAACATTGAGAGTAACAGAACTTGGAACAGGAGCCCAGAGAAGAATTTTCATTATTGGAAAAGCACAAAGCTGAACTAGGCAAGACCCTGTACAACCCAACCTCAGCTGGCCTTGCTTTGAATACGTGTTTCAACCAGATGACCCCAAGGGGTCATTTCCATCCTAAATTGTTCCATAATGTTGTGCAAATACATGTTAGTTGCTGTCTAGCAGCAGAACTTGAATGGCCTATAAAACGTCCAAGTTACAACCATAGATCCAAAGTTCAAAGTGTAGTGAAATTACTCCAAAGTAGTGCTACTATGCCAAGAAGTATCAACTTGAATTCTTTAGTCTGAGTTTGGACAACATACATCAGTAATTAAATAGACATAAGCAGAATTAAGAAGAAAAAGTTAAGCCACAGTTTGTGGCTCCAGAGGAGTTCAATTCTAGGGTCTTCCAAGACTAAGGGAAAAAAACAAAAAAACCAGTATTTTAGCTCAAAGAGGCAATAAAAATACTTCATCTTGCTCTTCATGGAGAAGATCTGTATATACATATACAAACACAATTACGAGCAGAAGAGCAAAAGTCTTAATGGTATTCACAAAGACTGATAACTCCTTTCATACTTGTCAAACAGTATTAATTAAACAATCTACAAGATATTTATTTTTTAAGCAATTTGCACAGTTGCTGAATACTTATTAGATTTCCCTTAATTTGCCAAGTATATTATTAAAGCTATTAACGAGGAAAGATTTTTTTTTTTTCAAAGGTATTTAAGGCAACTTTTATGTTGCAGGCTTACTGAACATTCTTCCAGACATAGTGTTTTATATCCACAGTGGCCAGACTGTGTGGATAAAGAAGTCCAAATGAGATCAGGGACAGATGACCACAAAAGGTAGAAAGACATTAAGAAAACCATAGTTTAAGCTCAATAATAATGCTTCATTGCTTGATAACTCCCTCGAGCATTGTTTCATAAATTTAGAAAACAGAGATATGTGACTACAGCAAGACCTAGCTTCCCAGTAAATTCCCTCTAAATCAGATGAGTTATCATTTACTGGACTAACAACAAAACACTGAATGTTCCCTGTCCTCATTATGAGCACATTATGCTGGAATTTATGACCAAGAATGCTATCCCTGAGAATTACTTCTTTCTGGAGAAATTTGTTTTGACAAAGCTATTTATATCACACCAGTCTGTGGGCATTTGCCACAACTATTACTTTATTTATCTCATCTCTTTCTCACCTGTCCTACAGAAGCATATACAATCATATACTGTATTAGAGAATGAGCATTAAGCTACCACTGATTGTATATTTGGAGCAAAAGGCATTTTATGTCTGCCACAAACTAATGCAACACTCACTCAGCCTTCATTCACTTGCAGGTAACACTTCAATATACCTGCTGCACCTGCAATTTACAAGCATCACTTTTACCTTTAAATAGTACTCAACAGGCATTGGGGGAGAGGGCTTTTTTGTTGGTTTTTTTGTTTTGTTATTTTTTAAAAAATATTTATTGTTTTATTATTTTGAAAGACATACAGCCAAAGAAAGGATCTGGCTGCCTCAAAAAGGCAACTCACAAAGCAGTGACAAAAGACAATCTCCACAGGGGTCTCCTGTCTGCCTAACAAAACACATGACTGCATTTGTACACAGATGACATCAGCTACCACAAACAGTTGCAATCTGAATGGAAATTAAGTCAATCTTTTCCTTCCCACCTGCTATTAACTCATGCAGAAGCCCTTTTTTTTTTAACTTACACAGTGTGGCTGATATCATTCAGCTGATTATTCCCATCCTCAAGGGCAGGACTAAAGGGTTCACATCTTTTCCATCCATCTTCTGTTTTAACCCATCTCCATCCAGGGGATCTCCAGTCTTGGCCCAAAAATGGCATGGTTTTTCTATAAGCAGCAAGAAGAGATTCTTGGTCTATTATTTATCTAAAAAGTTTCAAAACTTCCCATCACTATTTCAGTTATCTCTTTAGCCTTAAAATAAATAAAAAAAAAAAAAAAAAAAAAAAAGAAAAAAAAAAAC